>CM060603.1:3770000-3882500 GCA_030578255.1 Tiaroga cobitis | reverse complement strand
CACACACACACACACACACACACACACACACACACACACACTGAGGATCATCACGAACACCACACACACACTGAGGATCATCACATACACCACACACACACACACACACTGAGGATCATCACATACACCGGGACCCGCACGCTCTCCTTCACCACCTGCAGCAGACCTGAGCACACACACACACACGCTACTAACCAACTCAACCAGGCCCCGCCCCTTTATTCTGCGTATGAATTATTATAATGAGGAATATTGTGACGTGTTCGTTACCGAAACTCAACTCTACTCAACTCAAGACTACAATGGAGGCGTTTCAGGAGTTCAGAAACACTGACACTGATATAGAGAAGAACTGGAGCTTCTTCATGATCAAACAGCAACATCACACACTGAAGAGAGATGAACATGGGGAAGAACATCCTCTTTATCGTCTGTGGTTTAAACAACCCCTCTGAACTGATGGCAGAATGTGGTATTGAAGTCTCAGGTGTGTGTGTGTGTGTGTGTGTGTGTTGACCTGTACTGGGCGTCGTCCCTCCCTCCAGCAGGTTACCGCACAGCTCGATACGACCCGCTCCTGAACACACACACACACACGATAACACATGAGAGCTGCCCAAAAAACAATTACAAAACACTCAACAGAAATGTGCAACCATCTAGCCACCAATCTGAAGATATATATAATTTTCACTAAACTATATTCAAGAATGTGTGTGAACTTGTACCTCCCCTCTCTGCGTTTACGGCTGACTCGACTGAGTCCACACACACCTCCATCAGGAGACCGTCACACATCTGAAACACACACACACACACACCTGCTGGCTTTACACTGCAAAACTGACACAGAAGCTGCATATTACACCACAAAAACATATACACAAACTGAGAAGAGTTGGCATTTACACTGAAACCAAAAATTATTCAGACTACCAGACATATTTTTTGGACACTATAGTTCATTTATGTAAGTGAGGAGAGCAAAATAAAGTAAACTGTGACATATTACACCCAAATATTATTTATATAGTGACTACCAGTAAAAATTTGGGACCAAAAATGATTCCTCCACTTCGAGCTGATTATGTTTTGCTGAAGTGTGTTTTCTGTAATTGCTAATGCTCTTTTTACACACACACACTGAACAACATGAAGCATTGCTTGGTCACTGGTTGAGCTAAACTGGTATTATCTAATTGTGTAGTTAAATTTAACAGCTGACAGATATTCAACATAATTCATGTGTGAGAGTCTAACAGAAGGACGGACAAAACCAGTCAAATATCCACTGATCTGAGAACTCTGAGTTCGGCTCATATTTTATTACAATTTTCTAAACTATAGTGAATAAACTGAGATAATGTGAGAAATGTTGAAGGTGTCTGAAATCTGAATAAATTTTGGTGTGACTGTATGTATTCACACAGGAACTGTAATAGAAGTCATGTTTGAAGCAAGAAACCATATGGAAACATAAAATTGTAAATAGGATTCTAAATAAAAATATTACAATATAATAATATGTTCTAATGACAACCGCCAGGTTGATCTGATGCTGTACATTCCCAGCTAACAGGGAACGTTCCCACAACGCTCACTAATGTTTTGCAATGTTATGTTAAAAGTTATTTAAATTACATTTATAGAACATTCTTATATTAATAATATTTGATATGCATTTTCACGATGCTGAGAGAAAACGTTCTTAGAACAACATTCTTGAAACATGTTATTGATGTTTGCTCTTAAATATTCTCTATGTTAACAGGAAATGTCCTTAGAACAACAACATCAAGTATGTTGTTGACTTTTGCTATTCCAAGGTTCTCGGAATGTTACAAATAAACATTCAAAGAACGTTGAACTGCGAACAAAAATAAGTTTGTACTAACATTATCGTATCCTTTCAACTAGTGTTCTAATCACGACAAGAAGTGTAGACATCTCAGAAACATAGTCAATCACTATTCACGCTTTCAGAACATGAAGTGTTAGCTGGGTTTAGACACACAGAGACTCGGACTTTATAATGTCAGTTCAGTCTTGGGGTCCACAGATCGTGTTCACCAGGCGTCAGAGAGAGGAGAGAGGGGTTTAGCGGTCCACAGTCGCTCGGTAACATCAGACCAGTGGCACTGAATCCACTTTATTATATACTTTAGCTGCCATACTGCACGGCTTTATGGGGGTTTGGAACATTTGGAAAATCAAATAAAAGCAAATGACAGAAGCGTGTTAAAATGTCATACATACTACAATTTCTCCTTAAATGTCACGTTTATGTATTATTACTGAAATCATGAAATGGTCGTGTTTGTTTTCACATGTAATGACCGATCGTGTTCTCTGTTACCTCGCGTGAGCGTCCAGCGCCGGAAGCGTTTCTCACGGTCAAACTCTCGCGAGATCCACACATGTCCTGCAGAGACTTGTAAACTGAACTAGTTTGCTATTTTGCTAAAGAGTTCGGGTAAAATGATCAGACGTTATGCTGCTCGTGAGTGAGTGTGTGTGTGTGTGTGTGGACAACTCTGTTTAGGCGCGTCGCGTTGGGCGTCAAAAGCACATAATAAGTGACTGACGCCTACAACAGTTGTTAACAAAAGACTATTGCTAACGTTCCCATTGAGTTAAGAACACGTTATTTCTGAATGTTCTTTTCTTTGTGTTAAATGTTTAAAAACGTTCTTGGTTATGCGAACGTTAAGGACACATTCCATTCATTCTGCAAACATTTAACGTTAGGTAATGTTACTTTGGAATCTTTTCTTAATGTTCTGAAAGACATTAACATAGGCTACAGCTAAAACTTTCCATGAACGATAAATAACGTTTTTGTGCTAACGGTTTGTGAACACCATTAGAGACTATAACTAAAGGCTATAAAGTATGGAGACTATAAAGAAGAGGTCAAGTCTGAAGAAGACCCTCATCAGATTTTAAACCAGATGTAAAATGTCTCATAGTCTTGTAAATCCTCTGTATGTCAGATTTCTGCAATCTCAGAAGGCAGTACGTGCTCATGCAAGAGAGTTTGATTTCATCCCTAATTTCTAAGTGGTTAAACTGGCGGTGTTAAAACTGACAAACTTCAGAACAAAAGTGCAACACTCACTCTACGAGCATAGACATAGAGAGGGAAAAAATTATATCAATAAAACATAAAATAACCAATTTCTTGATGGAGTCCCTGTTGACATCTAGACTTGCATCTCAAATGAACATAAACTGACTGTAGTTCGACCCATGGTCTCTCCAATGTTGCTCGGAAAGTAAAAAATGATAAGGAAACCAAGAAAAAATTGATGCAACCACCGTATTGCCGCTCTTTTCCGACCCAAGGAGAACATTTTAAATTAAACAATCAACAACAGAATCAAAGAGCCAGAGCAACAGTTGCAATCTTCTTTTATCCTTTCCCTGACCATGTGACTAAAACCCAAATGAGAGACATTCAAACTGACCAATCAGATAAATACAACTGATAATCCCCCATGGTACTAAAGATGTGACAATTCATAGTCCCCGAAGAACACACACCTTGATCACTATCAGCCCATCGACTCCACACGGGCACTGGGGAACGGGAAACAGTAAAGCAAATGTCTTTGTTCATTTCAAATATCTTGGATTATTTTCAATCCTGCACCAGAAAACATGAAAAGTGAAACTCAGTAACTTTGTTTTGGCGAGCCTTTCTCTGCAAGCATGTCAAAAAATAAGAATAATCAGATTTCGCTCCTTCTGACGTATGAAGTGACGGAAGCGTATTGCTTTCACTTGAGGAAAAAAAAGTTTTTGCTCTGTTTTTCTGAATGAACGAGTTAATTATCTCAGAATTACGAGATAATTTTTCATGGGAAAAAGTTTTTGCTCTGTTTTTCTGAATTAATTACTTAATTATCTCAAAATTATGAGTCATTCATTCATAAACACAGAGTGAATTTTTTTTTCAAGAAAAATGTATCATAATTCTGAGATAATTAACTCGTTAATTCAGAAAAACAGAGTAGATTTTTTTTCTTCAAGTGAATGCAATACGCTTCCGTACCTTCTGACGTATGAAGAGGATCTTATTATAATATTACCGGCCCTTAATCTGCACGTTTACACACACCAGACCAGCTCTAATGCAACGGCAGAAGTATAAGCATGTTTATATAATCATATATTCACTGAGTGATTCACATATATTTTTAAATCATATGTTGCTGTGAGCGTTACCAGTTCCTTCTAGTGTGTTCTGATGTCTGCGAGTAATCTCTGAACGAGGAGCGAGAAAACCGGCTCTTGTGTTGGGGGAACGGCTAATAGAAGAGGTCAAGACTAAAGACCCTCATCAGATGACTGTGTAAGAGCCATTATGCTCTGTAATGTCTGCTGTAGTTCCACTGGGAAACACTGGGTGGAGTATGGGCTTAATGTGGTAATCAGAGAGCAAGAGACGTCAGGTGTAATGAATGAGGGTGTCAGGATCATAGACATAATTAGCAACATTACGATTGTTTTGCCTTTCAAGTGAGTTTTAGGTCTTCAATTGAACTTTGACCACAATATTCATATTTTTTTTGTCAAATTGACATAGAGAATGCATCATCTTTTCCTTTTCTGTGTCACTGGTTGGACATAAAGCTCTCGTAAGTGTACGATGACATAAGCTTACTGATCTGTATTTAAGTATTCTTTGTAGATATGATTAAATTGTATGAAGAGTATAAACTGGCCAGCAAATCTGTTGGGATGATCTTGATACTTTTCAATTTATTTGTGTGGTTTGCTTTACTTCTTATTATAACATTTACAAATTACATTATAAATGTATATTTTGTTTATGTTCAATAAAAAAAAAACTCTCCCCTTACAAAAATAACTCACAGGAATCCTGCAGGAATATTATGCAGGAAAACATGCAGGAATTATATCCTCCAGGGTTTTAAAATATAATATTCAAACTTCCTGCAGGACTGTTGTGCAGGATATATATGCAATTATGCAGGACTTTGCCAGTTGTCTTAATAACTTCACAACAAACAAGGTATTTATTATTACAAATTATTTATTTTATTTATTGAAACTGGCAGAGCAGAGCGAAGCGGAGTCCACTTCACAGACACATGTTGCTCTGTCAGTTAAATGAGCCTCTACACTGTTTTCCTGGGGAAAAAAGAGTGTGTGTGTGTGTGAGAGAGCATGTGTATGTGTGTGTGAGAGAGCATGAGTGTGTGTGTGTGTGAGAGAGCATGAGTGTATGTGTGTGTGAGAGAGCATGAGTGTATGTGTGTGTGAGAGAGCATGAGCGTGTGTTACACTGTTTTCCTGGGGAAAAAAGAGTGTGTGTGTGTGTGAGAGAGCATGTGTATGTGTGTGTGAGAGAGCATGAGTGTGTGTGTGTGTGAGAGAGCATGAGTGTATGTGTGTGTGAGAGAGCATGAGTGTATGTGTGTGTGAGAGAGCATGAGCGTGTGTGTGAGAGAGCATGAGCGTGTGTGTGAGAGAGCATGAGCGTGTGTGTGAGAGAGCATGAGCGTGTGTGTGAGAGAGCATGAGCGTGTGTGTGCGTGAGAGAGCATGAGCGTGTATGTGTGTGTGAGAGAGAGCATGAGTGTGTGTATGTGTGTGTGTGTGAGAGAGCATGAGTGTATGTGTGTGTGTGAGAGAGCATGAGTGTGTGTGTGTGAGAGAGCATGAGCGTGTGTGTGCGTGTGTGAGAGAGCATGTGTGTGTGTGTGTGTGTGTGTGCGTGTATGTGTGTGTGAGAGAGCATGAGTGTATGTGTGTGTGAGAGAGCATGAGCGTGTGTGTGAGAGAGAGCATGAGTGTGTATGTGTGTGTGAGAGCATGAGCGCTGCGTGTGTATGTGTGTGAGAGAGCATGAGTGTGTGTATGTGTGTGTGAGAGAGCATGAGCGCTGCGTGTGTGTGTGTGAGAGAGAGCATGAGTGTGTGTGTGTGTGTGTGTGAGGGAGAGCATGAGCGCTGCGTGTGTATGTGTGTGAGAGAGCATGAGTGTATGTATGTGTGTGTGTGTGTGTGTGTGTGTGTGTGTGCGTGTGAGAGAGCATGAGTGTATGTATGTGTGTGTGTGTGTGAGAGAGAGCATGAGTGTATGTATGTGTGTGTGAGAGAGAGCATGAGTGTGTGTGTGTGTGTGTGTGTGTGTGAGAGAGAGCATGAGTGTATGTGTGTGTGAGAGAGCATGAGCGTGTGTGAGAGAGAGCATGAGCGTGTGTGTGTGTGTGTGTGTGAGAGAGAGCATGAGTGTGTGTATGTGTGTGTGAGAGAGCATGAGCGCTGCGTGTGTATGTGTGTGAGAGAGCATGAGCGTGTGTGTGTGTGAGAGAGAGTATGAGCGTGTGTGCGTGTGTGAGAGAGCATAAGCATGTGTGTGAGAGAGAGCATGAGCGTGTGTGTGTGTGTGTGCGTGCGTGTGTGAGAGAGCATGAGCGTGTGTGTGTGTGTAATATGACAAATTATTACCTTACTCATAACTTGTGCGCATCATTTAACTTTTCTCTGCCCTGATGAACTTTTCTGGAACATCAGGAAGCTTTTTCTGTACTGTGTCTGTAAATGCAATTCCACTTATCATAACATATGTGCGCTGTAACTGCAACATCATGTTTGCGTAAAGAAAAAAGAAGGACATTTCACTGGCCTAGGATCAGCACAACTGTGTCCTGGTCAAGAGCTGGCTTTGCTACAGCGCCTGTGTTAGCATTGCCAGCTCTTCCACAGCCCATGTGTGGCCAGCGTCTCTCCCGAACACTGCCACCGTCAGATCCTTCCCCGTGCAGAACACGATGTGCCGACACGACCCGTACACAACATGTCAGGACAGTTGGACTAATGCATAGCCATGTGTCTGTCAAGAAAAAAGTTAGGGACACTATATCTAAAAGCATGTAACGTTGACTACATACTGTGCAAAAGTGTGAGGCTTGTTAGATTCTTCAATAATAAAGTGATATATTTTGCTTTAGTGTGCCAGCTGTTTTATAGACAAGGGGGTAATCATACCAAGTTTGTATTTAGTTACAAAAGTTAAATGATACATGAAGAAGTTAACATGCCTTCTACGACTTCTGCACAACACTTTATACGTGAATATAGACTATATAAACAAACAAATATATTTGTATTCACCTTTTCTGGGGGATTCTTCTGGCTTGAACTATCTTGTGGTTGTTGATTAACAGTTACAAGAGTGTCCTGGTTCATGCACTTGAGCATTGGAAGAATTTCTTCTTTTTTTTTAAAGAAAATAAAAAAGATTACTAACAGACAACCACACTGACAGATAAAGTGATATATAGATGGATAGACAGAAATCTAGATTAGATCTACATGGCTCTTTTTTTAAAAATTATTATTATCCAACGAACTTTAGTAGTAAATATAACATATAGAATTTACATATTAATACATAAGACAAAACAATAAAACATATTCATTAAAGATATGACAAGTCTTTCCTGCTTTCTTATTGACAATGTTCTCCAGACTGCTGCAATAATCCTTAGTCTCCAGAAGAAAATGAATAAAATTTGGCTCAATAAAATTCAAATAAGATTGTGTTGCCTTGATCGTGTCCGCGTCACGAGACCGCAGACAGCCCTCCTCACTTCCGGCCCGCGAGCTCAGCTGTGTGTCGTCACGTCCTGTGTCCTGGAGCTCAGAGAAGATGGCGGCTGTTGCAGTGAGCTCTGACGGAGGCGTCGCGTCGCTGGACTCGGACTCGCTGTCGCCGCGCGTTCCCTCTCCGCCACCGGACCAGCCGCACCAGAACAACGCGCTGCTGGGACTCCCGATCGTGGCCATCGACACCATCCTCAACTTCCTCTCGTACGACGAGATCAGTCTCCTGCGGCTGGTGAGGAAAACAATGAGCTGGACTGCAGTGGAGCGGGCTGCGTCTCAACACTCGGCCAGTGCACTGCAGTCTCGCTGCCTAGTGAGCGAGCGTGCGCGCGCTCCCTGCAATCGCGGCATTTATGGAAGATTGTTCCCGCCACGGAATTTGTTTTAAATATAAAATTACGACTTTTAAGCTGCACAATTTTGACTTTTTCCCCCCCTCACAATTTTGTTTGTCTCGCAACTCTGATTCCTCACAATTGCGAAAAATACACTCATAATTGCGAGATACAAACAAGTCTGAATTGTGTGAGAAACGTTTTCAATTGCAAGAAAAATAGAATTGTGAGAATATAACTTTTTTCATCCGTGGCCGCTAAAAAAAAAGAAAGATTTGTGAGATGAAGGTTATGTTCAGTTTATATAACTAGGGATATAGGCCTAACTCGCAATTGTGAGTTAAATTAAAGTAAAACATTTTTTTATTCCGTGTCGGAAACAAGCTTCCATGTGATAGTCTTGAAGTCAACAATCGTTGTTATTGTAAAAATATTACAATATCAGTGTGGAACGGGCTGCGTCTCAACACTCGGCTAGTGCACTGCAGTCCCGCTGCCTGGAGTGAGCGAGTGAGCGAGCGCGCGCTCCCTAGAGGCATTACCGGCTGCGATAGTATGGAAGCTCGTTCCTGCCACAGAATTATTTTTATTTTAATTTTTTTATGACTTTTAAATTTCACAATTTTGACTTATTTCCCTCCTCAAAATGTATTTGTCACGCAATTATGTTTTTTTCCTCTCTGAATTGCGAGATATAAACTCATAATTGTGAGATAAAAAACAAGTCTGAATTGTGTGAGAAATTTTTTCAGTTGCAAGAAAGGTAATTAAGAGCTAATATAATAAAGAATTTTGAGATCTAAGTTCAGTTTAAGATCTTGGGATATTTGCAATTGTGATATAAAAATTTGCAATAACATTTGTAAAAAAAAAAAAAATTCCGTGTCAAAAATTTTTTTGTTGATGTAAATTCATTTTATGATTTAAGTATTTGCAATTGTGAGATTAAAAGTTGCAATCACCTTTTTTTTTCTAAGCTTGCCCGCAAAAAAAAGAATTGTGAGATGTAGGCTAAGTTCAGTTTATAAATAGGGATATAAACTCAATATATTAACTCAATTGTGAGTTAAATCAAAGAATTTTTTATTCCGTGGCTGAAACAAGCATCCATATGATAGTCTTGAAGTCAACAATCGTTATTGAAAAATATTATCGATGTATGAAAACAGATGAAACGGATTCGATTTTCCTGTTTTATGGATAAGATTTTTATGGATTTATTTTTTTGTTTTCCCCTACTTACTTAAAAAAAAAAAAAAGTCTCAAGACAAAGTCTCGTGTCACACGATTGCGTTCCCAAATGCCAACATCCTAACGTTCATTAACGTTTATTATAATATTAATGACCGGCTGAACATTTAAAGGAATAGTTTTAAAATAAAATAAAAAATTAGCTACAGTAAGGTCTTCAGTGAGCAGCTTGAGGTCCTCTCCATCTAAACTGGTCATATCTCTGAAGCCTAGCAGTGAATGTTTAATGAGCAGCAGAATAACATCTCTCTCTTTTAGTTATGAGAGAGAACCATATTCATCCGCAGAGCCAAAGCACAACCGAAACAATGTTCTTCCACAAAATCCATGCAGTTTTCATTTTTATCCACTAGAGGGACAAAAGTTACACAGTGTACCTTTAACCGAAACCAGTGTGGAGCATTGGACACTTCATCTTTAATTGCATGCCGAATGTAGTCGGGCTATCACAAAATAACCTTACAACAGTCATACACTAGACGGTAGAGTGCAATAAAAGGTCAATTAATGACAATAAAATGACAATTAATGATAATAAAATTAATGACCTCTTTTAATGCAATAAGAGCTTGAAGACAGTAGTTTGCAAACAGGGCAAATGCCATGGTAATGAATGCATTTATACCACATTTGCTTTTGTTAACACTATCGGGTAGGTTTAGGGTTTAATGTAAGGTTTAGCATGAATGCATTGGAGAATGCATTAATATTATCCCCTGATATGATTGTGAAGCGCTTTGGGTGTACAGTAGCACATATGAAAGCGCTATATAAATGCCTCTTTCATTCATGCATATTATAAGTGTGTATGTTTCGTAATTTGAGACCGAACTGTTCTCTTCTTGCAGGTGTGCAAACGCATGGATGTGATCTGTCAGCGCATGCTCAATCAAGGCTTCCTGAAGGTGGAGCGCTATCACAGTCTGTGCCAGAAGCAGGTGAAGGCCCAGCTGCCCAGGTGAGACCACTAGCCATTCGCTCGCATTCACCACTCGCTGCTACACTCGCTAGCCCCGCGATCGCTCGCTGCTACACTCGCTAGCCCCGCGATCGCTCGCTGCTACACTCGCTAGCCCCGCGATCAGCTCGCCGCTACACCCGCTAGCCCCGCGATCGCTAGCCCCGCGATCGCTCGCTGCTACACTCGCTAGCCCCGCGATCGCTCGCTGCTACACTCGCTAGCCCCGCGATCAGCTCGCCGCTACACCCGCTAGCCCCGCGATCGCTAGCCCCGCGATCGCTCGCTGCTACACTCGCTAGCCCCGTGATTGGTTCGCCGCTAGCCCCGCGATCGCTCGCCGCTACACTCGCTAGCCCTGCGATCGGTTCGCCGCTAGTCCCGCGATCGCTCGCCGCTGCACTCGCTGCTACACTCGCTAGCCCCGCGATCAGCTCACCGCTAGCCCTGCGATTGCTCACCCCGCGATCAGCTCGCCGCTACACCCGCTAGCCCCACGATCGGTTCGCCGCTACACCCGCTAGCCCACGATCGGTTCGCCGCTAGCCCCGCAATCGCTCGCTGCAACACTCGCTAGCCCCGCTATCGGCTCGCCGCTAGCCCCGCGATCGCTCGCCGCTACACCCGCTAGCAGGGTGGGAAATTAACTTTTTTGCCCACCAGCCACAGTGGCTGGTGGATGCCCAATTTTAACAGCCACTTATATTTTTTACCAGCCACTTTTTCCGGAATTCAAATTTATAAAGTATTATTATACACAGTAAGTACAGTGCATGGACTGGTCGTCGGGAAGGTAGGCTAACCATTCCCTCGTTTTCCCTTCGTCATCAATGCACCACTTGTTCGAAAAGTACCTTCTCTTTCTATTTACTTCGCCCTAAACAGTTTGTACATTCATAGCTACTGCTGACTCCGCGGCGGGCCTCTTAACATCGGGTATATAGCGCCACATTTTTTTAATTTTCCTTTCGTCTGTACCTCAGCTCAGCAATATGTGTCACGGTCCGTTCAGCACCGTGTCCGTGCGCTGTGTCCGTGACGCACAGCGCTGAAAACCAATCAAATTAGTTACTCGACAAAAGTGCATTATTGTTACTTAGCAACAGAATTCTTTGACAAAAGCTGTCCAATCCGTTACAAGGAATGTTTTAAGGAGTAACCAATAAAAATATATTTTACATACAATCTACCCGCCACTGTGGCTGGTATACAAGGCAAAGTCACCCGCCACTTTGAAAAAGTACCCGCCATTGGCTGGTGGCTGGTGCTAATTTCCCACCCTGCCCACTAGCCCCGCGATCGCTCGCTGCTACACTCGCTAGCCCCGCGATCGCTCGCCGCTACACCCGCTAGTCCCGCGATCGGCTCGCCGCTAGCCCCGCGATCGCTCGCCGCTACACCCTCTAGCCCTGCGATCGCTCGCCGCTACACCCGCTAGTCCCGCGATCGGCTCGTCACTACACCCTCTAGCCCCGCGATCGCTCGCCGCTACACCCTCTAGCCCTGCGATCGCTCGCCGCTACACCCTCTAGCCCTGCGATCGCTCGCCGCTACACCCTCTAGCCCCGCGATCAGCTCGCCGCTACACCCTCTAGCCCCGCGATCGCTCGCCGCTACACCCTCTAGCCCCGCGATCGCTCGCCGCTACACCCTCTAGCCCCGCGATCGCTCGCCGCTACACCCTCTAGCCCTGCGATCGCTCGCCGCTACACCCTCTAGCCCCGCGATCGCTCGCCGCTACACCCTCTAGCCCTGCGATCGCTCGCCGCTACACCCTCTAGCCCCGCGATCGCTCGCCGCTACACCCTCTAGCCCCGCGATCAGCTCGCCGCTACACCCTCTAGCCCCGCGATCGCTCGCCGCTACACCCTCTAGCACCGCGATCAGCTCGCCGCTACACTCTCTAGCCCCGCGATCGCTCGCCGCTACACCCTCTAGCCCCGCGATCGCTCGCCGGAGAGGAACTTGCAGGACAACCTAGAATTAAAACCTCTGTTTTATCCTCATTTAGCTGCATAAAATTATGTCATCCACCTCTTGATCTCATTTACACATTTCAATAACACATCGAATGAAACCGTGGTGTCAAGCCTTACTGGAAGGTAAAACTGAATCGTCTGCATAACAGTGATATGAAATGTTGTATTCCTGAAAAATGCGGGGCAAGGGAAGCATATAAAGGGAAAACAATAAAGGTCCCAAGACGGATCCCTGGGGCACACCACACACAACAGGCGCAGATCATGAGGAACGATGTCCTAAAGATACAGAAAAAGTCCCATTCTTTAAGTAAGAAGCAAACCATTGTAATACAGTGCCGGTGACACCTACCATACATACACTTGAGTCGCGCTAGAACAATGTTGTGGCCAACGGTGTCTAGGGCTGGGTATCGTAACAAAATGTTCGATACCGATACCGATACCGATACCTTGACTTCGATACCGGTTCCTGAACAATACTTTTTTCGATACCAATTTTGTTTAACAATATAACATTACCTAATTTTTATTTTTTTTGTTCAGTTTGTTGACTTTTTTACACTCATATTTTGAGTATGTAAAAAAGCACCAATGCTGAAGTTTTCTATGTTTCCTAATCATTTAACATGTATTCTTTACTTCAATGAGCTCATTGTTTCTTCCTTAACTTAATGCATTGTTTAACAATGAAATTGAATGAAAATTAATAGAAATGCATTACACTGTCACCTCTGATAACAGATCACTCTAAATTGTAATTTAGACACATTCATTTTCTGTAAAGCTGCTTTGAAACGATATGTATTGTGAAAAATGCTATACAAATAAATGTGAATTAAATTAAATATAGGCTACTGGGGGGCGGGATATATGCCTCGCGCTCCGCACACATCAAGCTTGCCGCAAAGCACTGGCAAAAGTAGCCTTATGATTATGGATGTGTCGGGAAACAACAGCAAGGAGATATTTTAATTGTTTATTAATGAACAAGTGTTTACTAATGGTGTGTTCACTGTTCACACCGAACGCGAATTTAATTATTTGCGCTAGTAGATTAGATACAAAGTCAAAGACGGGGATAGACGCATCATTCGCGCCGGGCGTCGCGAATGATGCGAATTGGGCGACGCGTTTTGAACTCGAGCGGAAGATTGAAGCGTCTAACTAGACGCGATAGACGCCTATTTGACGCTCTATTCGCGTTCGGTGTGCTTTGTATGACACACCGCTTTGCCTTATCAGATTTACCGTGTTACCGGTCTTGGCAGCAATTATCTTGTCGACAATATTGCATCGCGTGCTTCTGGCAAACACACACACACACACACACACACTACAGCCTCACATGCGACAAGCCAAGTCTCTGGGCAGCCGCGTAAACTAGTGTTTTTCCTCCACAGCCAATCATGCTGCATGCATGTTTCACTGACGTTGACGAGATTAACCACTTAGGTACCGAAATTTGGTACCGAAAAACAAGACATGTTTCGATACTCGGTAGTACCGAGGCAATTCGGTCGGTACCTAAAAAGTACCGAACTCGGTACCCAGCCCTAACGGTGTCAAATGCAGCGCTCAGGTCCAACAAAACCAGCACAACACAAGAGCCTGAATCCAGAGCAAGCAAGATTTCATTTGTAACCCTCGACAGAGCCGACTCAGTGCTATGTAATGATCTAAATATACAATACAGATTATTTCAAAGCAGCTTCTCACTAATAAACAGGACAAAAACTGTCACACACCAAGGACGATAACTATAACGATAAAGATATAGTTGTAAAAACCCTTTTATATGTAAAATAACAGCAGACTCCACACACAGCACAGCTATAACAGTAACAGAGGAACGATATCATTGGAATCACTTTCAGAACGATGAACACATCGACATCGACTCGTCCAGCTTGTACTTTGACTGCAGCCATTCAATACGTCTCGAATGATGCAGTTCACACACGTTCACACACACCCTCATTATGAGATGAGATTCAGGCAGAATTGTGAATAAACTTTACCTCATGTAAACACAATACTTGGATCATATCGATGCGTTTTAAGTTCATAATCACAGGAGAATATGTGGCGTACGCCGACTTTAATCACAATAAACATGTAAAGAGTTTAATGGCATCTGCTCCTCTCTGGCGCGTGTGTTTGTGACGAACACTGATGGCGTTTTCATGCGCCGGTTCGGAAAACGTGGCAGTAAAGAAGGCGTCACGTTTTTGTGCTGCTAGTTCATGTTGACAATGTTGCGCAACATGAATATAATGCAGTTTATTGATGGTCAAAAACATCAGAATTTTAAAAAACCCAATACACCCATAGAAATGTGTTTTACACCTGATTAAAACAGTGTCACACTGTATGTGAGTTCATCATTTGTGCATATATGAATAATGGCAATAAAAAGCGTCATAGCGAATAATCAGAATAATGACAATTGCATGTAAACGGGAGTGAAGAGGTTTGATTGTGTAACTGGAAATAATCACATTATTAATGCTCATGATGTAAACCCAGTCATCGACTCACTCATTTTCTAAAATACCCATAAAGTGTAAATTATTCCTGTGATCAAAGCTGTATTTCCAGCATCATTACTCCAGTCTTCAGTGTCACATGATCCTTCAGAAATCACTCTAATATGAGGATCTGATGCTCAAGAAACACTTATGATTATGATCAGTGTTGAAAACAGTCGTGTATGATTATCTTCCAGGATTCTTTGAATAGAAAGCTCAAAAGAACAGCGTTTCTCTGAAAAAGAAAACTTTTGTAAAATTATACACTACCGTTCAAAAGTCTGGGGTCGGTAAGATTATAATTTTTTCTTTGGAAAGAAACTACTTTTATTCAGCAAGTATGCGTTAAATTGATCAAAAGTGACAGTAAAGACATTTATAATGTTACAAAAGATTCTATTTCAGTAATTTTTCACAATATTATTATTTAATCAAATAAATGCAGCCTTGGTGAACAGAAGAGACTTCTTTTAAAAACATTAAAAACCGCACCGGTCCTTGTGGACGCCAGTGTATATGAATTGTGCTTTTATGACTAAATCTGAATGCTTTTGATCTGTTTTATGCTCCTCGCTACATTTCCATTCACTTACAGCAATGCTTACACAATATTACTTTATACAGCGCTTTTTACAACACAAGAGTGTTTCAAAGATAACAGGAAAATAATGCAACAGAGTTTGTATCTGGAAGAAACTAGCGTCACAGTCCAGCTTAAGTAAGTTCAGGGATGGTTAATTTTTGTTGTAAAAAAGTTATTAATTGGTTCATTTATATACAGTATATACAGCCGCTCTGGAGAAAACCGTGATGTCATCGTCCAGCTCAGTTCAGTTCTCATATAATGCTGTCAATGCAGGAGATCAATAATATTGTTGAATATTAAATTAAATTAAATTTGTGTTCATGTGAGTTATCGGTTCATATTCAGATCCTAAGTAGAGCGAGTCCCTCAAAACACAACAGTGTCTTTACTCCAGTGTCACGTCCAGTATCAGTTCTTCTAGTCTTCGGTTGATGTTCGCTAATGCTAGCTGTGCATGTGTGACTGTCTTCTCCCTCAGGAGGGAATCTGAGCGCAGGAATCACTCGCTGGCCCGGCACGCAGACATACTGGCGGCGGTGGAGACCCGCCTGTCTCTGCTCAACATGACCTTCATGAAATACGTCGACTCCAACCTCTGCTGCTTCATTCCTGGAAAGGTACATGTGCATCTCTGTTTCGTCAGCTCGTGCAGTTAGAGTAGAGCTGGACAGGTAAAGGGTTCGTTCACACAAAACTGAAAACTCTGTCAGTAATGACTCTCCCTCATGTTGTTCCACCCCGTAAGACTTTCCTTCATCTTCGGGACACAAATTAAGATATTTTTGATTAAATCTGAGAGCTGGATCACTCCTCCATAGGCTTCTCTGTAATTGAAACTGGCCCATAAAGTTATTAAAGACATTGTTAAAATAGTCCGAGTGACTACAGCGGCTCAACCTTAAGTTTATCAAGCGACGAGAATACTTTTTATGCTCCAAAAAAACTAAAATGAGGACTTTATTCAACTATTAATTTTCTTCTGTGTGGGACATTGTCTTTACTAACTTTCTGGGCCGACAAGTTTCAATTACAGAGAAGCCTATGGAGGAGTGAGACAGCTCTCAGATTTGATCAAAAATATCTTAATTTGTGTCCTGAAGATGAAGGAAAGTCTTACACCGTGTCCTAACTACACGCGTAGTTAATCAGAGTTGTGCTAACCAGCCACGATGGCTACAACTCTATTTTAGAAACTGTTTCTATTTTTCTGCGACGTCACACTGGAACAACAAACAAAGTGTGGCGATGCTAATCTGAGGCGCTGTTTATGTAGTTATCAGTCAAATTAAATTTTTACTTTGTTTATATAGTTTTTCTTTTTTACCCAACAAACATAAGGGTACAAACAAAAAATCAAGTGCAAATACAAAAATAAGATGGTTCTTAATAATC
Source organism: Tiaroga cobitis (assembly GCA_030578255.1). Taxonomy (NCBI): domain Eukaryota; kingdom Metazoa; phylum Chordata; class Actinopteri; order Cypriniformes; family Leuciscidae; genus Tiaroga; species Tiaroga cobitis. The sequence continues at coordinate 3,865,828 of CM060603.1, read as the reverse complement.
ACCCTTTATTAAATGTATGAACACAGAAACCCCCTGTTAACAGGTTAATGTCACGTTTCCCATTCCATGACTAATAAAATAATCGCAATGTATTCTCTGTAAAAATGCGTAATCCGCAGGGTGATGGACACGGAGATGGGTAAAAAGGGTGGTGGCTACACATCCTGCAGCGCCGCGTCACGTGTAGGACAACTCGAGGTATCGCACACGGACGCGCACTTTCCCAGTTTATGGCCAGCAGTATTCTTATGTTTAAGGAGATTGTGAAATTATGAAAAGATAATGTCTGTATGTTATGATTGTACTGTACAATTAAATACAATAGTTGCTGAGTCTGTGAGCTGAACACTTTACCTCAGAGCGTCCATTAACTGAATGAATTGAGAATATCACCTGAAAATCCGATAACATCAGCAATTTTCACTCAAGCAGCTGATTCCTGTAAATTAATGTAAAACTAAATGTACATTGCAGCACAGGGTGAAGTCATTTACGATGATTTGCGACAAATATAATGTAAATTTAATATAAAACTGCGGTATGTAAATGGCGCTCTGTGTCGCGGCAGGATTTTGAGCAAGAGCCGTTGCTGGGCGCCGCGGACAGACGCCGAATGGCACAATCAGTGTGTGTGTACACTCGAAGAGAAAATGTGTTCGAATTTAAGGCGTGGCGCTGCGCTTCTCGTCCGGTGTGCCACGCGACCCCCTTTAAAGTGCTGTTTTCTTTTGAGCCGAAGAACTCCCATGCAGACGAGCTTACTTTTCTCGGGTGTGGACAGCGTTTCACTCTCTCGCTCAGACGGCGTTCTCCTCAGAGGAGCTGCGCGGCGCGGGCTGCGTCTTCTTTGATGGGTGTCAGCGGGTGCAATACAGCTGAGACGTCAACCAGGCACTCGCGCTGGAGGATTTACGTGTCATGTTATCATAACAGTCCTATTCATTTTAAACATCGTGGTTATCGCCAATACCGGTATATCGCCACACTCTAAATTAATACGATGTCGATATTTCATGCTTTGAATATCACGATTATCGTCAACACCGGTATATTGCAACACCCCTAGTTTAAATGGTGTAATATTTGTGAATTTGTCCATGTTTTTGCGAGTGCCGTCAGGATTGCTCTCTGGTGCCGTGACACTGCTCTGATTGGCTGTGGGTTTAGATTGATTTTGACGCTTCTCGCAGTCGCGTCTAGTGTGGACAGACTAATTATTTGTCGCTGGAATCTTATCTCATCGCGTCTGGTTTCGGGGTTGGAACGACATGAGGGAGAGTAATTACTGACAGTTTTCATGTTTGGGGGAACGAACCCTTTAATCATTAAATGATCACAATCTCGATTCAAACACTTATCTGATGTTATTCCTAAATGACAGCGATTCAGCTCTGTCTATTAAACCTTTGATAAGTCGATCACAGGAACATTCAGATCTCTGATCCAGAGAGAGCCGTTGGCATGAATAGATATGAAACCGCTTCACTAACAGTCCTTTCAACATCAGTGTCATGATTTCTGTCTTACAATCATTCAGATTATGACACAAGTACTGGGATGGAAGATTATAGTCTGGATATAAACACTGATGTCTACACTAGTGATCAAAATTCAGTAATCAGCTTTTGAAAGTAATTTGATGCTTTAAATACAGATTGTATTAATTACATCGTTACACCAGTAGGTGGCGACAGCAGACTGTTAAGAGATTATCATTGAATCATTCAAGAGATTTGTTCAAAAACGCTGATTCATCCAGTAATGAAACAAGTGTTTGAATCAGCGGGTTAAAACTGTTTTTTATTTTATAATTCAAATCAATTAAACATTTTTAAATAGACTGCAACCATATACATTTTGTCACCTTGAAAAGTCAAAAGCTCTAGTAAATTGTTAGTTTGTTCAGTTGTTCATTCAGAAGCGTGATCTATATTTGAAACAAAAAAGCCAATTGTGATTCTGAATTTATCCAGAGACATGCAGCTCTAATTAGAACTTAATTTCGTCATTAAACGAGCTGAATGAGTTTGGAGACATCTCAGCGTGTTTGTTGCCCTAAAGGGTTAATTCACACGAGGATGAAGGGCTCATCAGCTGAAACAATCAGCCTTTGGTTCAGCGGGAGCATCTTTAGTCATCTGACAGTGATCAGGGTCATGAAGAACGCTGTAATCATGCTAATCTTGGGGTGTGTCGTAGCTCAGAAAACTTTCTAGAGGAAGTGCAGAAGCTCAGAAGGGATTATGCAAAAGTCTTCAAAGCACGCATGGCATTTAGGCCTGAAGCAGTGAATGCAAATCAAGTGTTTGTCTTTTGTGTGACAGAGATGATGAGATTTGCTGTCATCAGGTTTAAGAGATTTCATTTAAAACGAAACCGAAAACGTTTTTATTGGTAGCAGAGTGTGATTGCTTTTATTCTGTCTGGATGTCTAAGGAACAGCAGTGTGTTAAACGTTTTATTGAAAAAAGGTCTATTTTTGTAATAAATACTTTTGTTTTGATGCCTAGGCTACATCAGCGCCATGATTGCATTGATGTAGGCTATTTTTACAACATGCTAAAACAGGCTAGCAACATGGTAAAACAGGCTAGCAACATGGTAAAACAGGCTAACAAATTAGCTAAAACTTGCCTGACGCATGCTGACAATGTTAGCAACACTTGTTAGCAACATAAAACATGTAAGAAACATGTTAACAATGTGTTAAATAATAGTGAAATATACTAGCAACGTGTTAAATCATGCTAGCAACACGTTAACAATGTGCTAATTAATGCTAGGGCACTAAATCATGTTAGAAACATGCTAGCTATGTGTTAATTGTTGTTAGCAAAAATTTAGCACTTTGCTAACATGATTTAACAAAACCAAGTCATGTTAGAAATGTTTATTCACGATAGAAACATGTTAGAAATGTATTAAATCATCCTAGCAACACGTTAACAATGAGCTAATTCATGACAGGGCACTAAATCATGTTAGAAAAATGCTAGCAATGTATTAATTGTTGCTAGCATAAATTAGCACTGTGTTAACATGATTTAACACAGTTAAGTTGTGATAGAAACATATTTATTCATGATAGAAGCATGTTAAATGTTAAATCATGCTAGCAACATGTTAAAACATGCTAGCAATTTGTTTAATTGTGCTAACAACATGCAATGTGTTAATTCAAGTTAGCAACATGAATTAGAAACAAGCTTCCCTAGCAACCACACAATACTCTAGCAAAACTTGGTGATTTGCTCTTTGAGTTGAAAGACGCGTGTGATTTGACTGTTGTTTTCTGCCCCCTGGAGGTGATCGATGAGATTTACCGTGTTTTGCGGTATGTCAACTCCACGCGCGCGCCGCAGCGAGCGCACGAGGTGCTTCAGGAGCTGCGGGACATCTCCTCCATGGCCATGGAGTACTTCGATGAGAAGATCGTCCCCATCCTGAAGAAAAGGCTTCCCGGTGCCGATCTCTCCGGCCGCCTGATCGGATCCGTTCCGGGTACGGCCGGCATTTAAAGACTCGCAACTAACTAATCTTGACATTTTTATTTATTTATCCAAAACTCAAATGATTAGCAGAGCATGAAGTTGACCCTCTGTTCCATTGGCTTTCTTCTGGATCATTGCACTAGTTCATTAAACAGCACTAGTTTTTTTTTTCTTTCAGGAACTGTCAGCGCTTTTTCTCCCAAAACTCATGTATTTGTAATCATTATAAATTAGGTCTCATTCGAAAGCTTAAACGCTCAAAATTCATCCTGTGAAATCAGTTTTGAAATTGGACACTGCATTATCATGCTTTAAAATCTTTTAGCAGGCTCCTCCCCCTGTGGGCGGTGTCATATTTCAAATTTTACTGCACAATTTAAACTTGACCGAACACATATTGTTGGAAAGGTCTGAGACTTGAGGTTCCATATTTGGCCGCTGTTTTGTGATAGAAATGGCAGAAATTATTTAATTTGTGACGTGCTGCTTTTGGTAAAATGCCTAAACAAAATCCCATGGGAACCTCAATTTTTGTGATATCAACTTCAAATTTGGAACCCAGCTTGGTTAGACATATCTTTGATTTTCCACCAATTTTAGAGTCCAAATTTCTACAACTTTTTTACACTTTCATTTTTTGAAGTGCTTCAAATATTCACATTTATGCTCAAAAAGTGAGATTAAAAGGTTAAACCATTTTAAATGGCAGTCTTTTAATCCAAACTGTTTCTAAACTTGACAGAACGCATGTTTGAGACTTGAGGTTCCTTATTTGGCCGCTGCTTTGTGATAAAGTGGCAGAAATGCTTTAATTTGTGACAAAATCCCATTAGAACCTCAATTTTTGTGATATCAACTTCAAATTTGGAACCCAGCTTGGTTAGACATATCTTTGATTTTCCACCAATTTTAGTCCAATTTCTTTTTTTAAATATGTATTTAATATATATATAAAAAAAATACTTTTTGTTTTTTTTAGTAAATTCTTTAGTAAATTTTTTTTTTTTAATTTGCTTTTACAACTTTTTTTATGCTTTCTTTTTTTGAAGCGCTTCAAATACTCACATTTACACAGTTTTACCTGTCAGTGTTTCTAACCCGTCTGGCTCTGTCCCGCAGTGGCCGGTCCCTCCACCTCTCTGACCACCATGTCCCTGTTGGCCAAAAACACCCCGTCGCGGTCGGAGATGACGAAGGTGCAGCAGCAGGTGAAGGTGAACGGGGCGTCAGTGGCGGCCCTGCGGCGGGAGATGCAGGAGGTGCGCGTGAAGCAGCTGGAGCAGCAGAAGCAGCTGCAGGATCAGGAGCAGAAGCTGCAGGAGCAGTCGCAGGTGATCGGGGAGCAGAACGCCCGGCTGGCCGAGCTGGAGCACAAGCTCAGGGAACTGATGGACAGTGCGGTGGGCTCCACCTCCTCCTCCTCCACCGCTGCTCCAGCCGTGTCCTCTTCATCCGGCGCGGGTCCGGCGTCAGCCGAGGGTGAGAGCGGCCTGTGTCTCAAACGCCCCCGCAAGTGCTCGGACCTCCCACGCCACTCCAAACGCCTGCGCAGCAAGAAATAGAGGGTTTCGTCTGTACTTGTGTTTTTTTTTTGCTTCCTTAAAGCTATATACATTTTTTTTCTCGACTTACGATGACGCACGCGAGTATGACGCGGAGATGAAAAGCTCATTGGGGAAAAAAACAGGAGGAGGGGGGGGGGGGGGGGGGGGGGGGGTGGTATCTTTTTGTTTTATCAGACACGTATTACACTAATATGCGTTGACTTCTGTTTCTAAAGGTCGAGGATTTGCCTTTAATGTTTACCCAACCTTCATGCCAACATTGAGACATTGCAAGAAGCTTTAGTCAATCAACCGCAGAAACGTTTCGAGGAAAGGGTGAACCTGAAGAGACGGCCGTAGCTTCAACCATAAAGTCATTCGTTTAATTGTGTACGAAGTTAAGACTTTAGATCCCCTTCTTGAAATGGAGAACGCGAGGTGTTCGACACCTGACTGCTAAGTTATATTGTTATATAAATGGTAAATATCAGCTTTGTTCTGTGTTCTGAGAGTGAAGGATTTCCTCTGAGATGTGCCTGGACGTGTGAGCGAGTCGGTGGTCTTGCAGACGTCTGCAGCTGTAGCATACATGAGTATATTGTTTGTCTGAAGATCGTCCATCACTGAGGATAGTGTCTTGTAGGTGTCAATGCCATGTTGTACCTGCCACTGTTTGTAGGTGTATAATTTACTGCAAATAGATCTGTGTCAGTGCAATAAAAATTGTGGAAAGCCTTGTTACTAGGAAAGTAAATGATTGATGTTCAAGTCCGTTTGTGCCTACAAGGCACGTTTTTACTAACCTGATTCTTTTACTTCGTCATTCCAAAGATTCAATGTGTTCCTGAAGCACAATATCGCCTTTCGTTCTTAATTCCTGAGGACTTTAGGCCAGATCTCTCTTAATTGAGTCTGAGCAATAGGTGAGGAGGGTCATATTTGAGCTTTTACTTCAACACTGTTGCGTATCAGGCGTGGTTGACACCTGTCCTGATGGACTGTAGAAACATGCTGACTGGAGGAATTGTGGAGCAAATTGACCAGATTTGAGGGAAGTTAGAGGGAGATAAATTGGGAGGTTTGTGATCGGGATGATACCGGGCAGATTATTATAGAAGCTTGTTTCTGCCACGGAATGAAAAATAACTATCTCACAATTCTGACTTTTCTCAGATTTTCACGTTTTTATCTCTTAATTTAGAGAATAAAAGCCTGAATTGCGAGATATAAACTGTCGTTTAAAAGGGTAATTGCTAATTCTCTCACAAGTCCGATTTTGTTCTTGTAATTCTGAGTTTATCTCACAATTTTCTCAGAATATAAACTCACAATTAAAGGTAATTTTGACTTTTATTCAATAGCAAGTTTCTCACAATTCTGACTTTTCTCAGAATAAAAACTCGCAATTATGAGGAAAAAATGAAAATTTCAAGATATAAACTGAGCAATTACGACTTTCTCAATTCAGACTTTTTCCTTGCCATTTTTTTTTTTTTTTACAAGCCTGACTTTTCGTCTTGCAACTGATTTTAACTCGCAATTCTGAGTTTTTTGCAACCGAGTTTAATGCAAATCTGACTTTTATAAAAAAAAAAATTAAATGGCCAATTACAAGAAAAGGTCAGAATTGTGATGAAACCGTATTGTGAGAAGTCAGAATTATCTTTTCATTGCTAGTTTAGAAGAAAAAAGTCAGAATTGCATGATATAAACTAGCAATGAAAAGATAATTCTGACTTCTCACAATACGGTTTCATCACAATTCTGACCTTTTCTTGTAATTGCCAGTTTATGTTTCGAAAAAACTCTAGATATAAACTTGCAATGAAAAGACCATTCTGACTTTTATCTCAGAATATAAACTCACAATTGGGAGAACAGTTATAATTCCCTTTTTTTCTGTGGCGTAGACAAGCTTCCATAGATCTGAACCTGCAGATCTGAACTTATTGCCAAATCTCATGCTCAGTATGTTGTAAATGTTTGCCCGTATCATTGCAAGCGGTTCTGGAGCTGGTGTGTGTTTCTGTCATTAGATTAACACACCAAACTGAATTGCAAAATGATGAACCGTTTTCTTCATTGTTTGGTCAAACCGGCTCAAACTCCCCGTCAGCCTATGCATGCTTTACTTGGTTACTCTTTAAACTAGGACACGAGTAAGTGTTTGAACACAGGGGGAAAATACTAAACCATGACACTTTACCTGAAAGTAAACATCAAAATGCATTGTTTGCATATTTCTCTGACGCTCAGGGATGGACTGCACTGATTTCACAGCAGGTTGTGAGCGAGAGTTGAGCTGATTTCAGTTTAACCCCGGCTCTATTATACAGAGTAAATCTGCAGTATTTTCTAATGAAAGCCACGCTTTGTGTAATGACTGCAGTGAATGACTGAAAGGAACTGACAATAAAAATAAAGTTATTGCAAGATAATACACTATAACAAAATACAATTGCAAAATATAAAGCCGTAATGACAAGAAATAGTTGAAATAATGGGACATTGTCAGTTCGGCCCCTTTAAGTCTGGGTATTCAGACAACAGCAGCACTGAACACAATAATAATAATAATGCATTTAATTTATAATGTGCTTTTCTCAAAGCGCTACAAAAAGAAACAAAGGTAAGAAAAGAGAGAAATACAGACTTCATAAAATAAATATTGTAAAATTACAATGGATGACACAACACCCTATAGAAATGCTAGATCAGATTAATCAGGATACGCTATTTTAAAAAGATGGGGTTTTAACAGTGCTTAATATGGGAACATTTCTGACAGAAACAGGAAGTGCATTCCATAGCCTAGGGGTTGCAGAAGAAACCTCACGCATAGATGTTAATGAGAAATCTCCACTGTCTCCCGCATGTTCACTGGTGTTTTTCAGGACTGTGTTCGCTCATTAAAAACGGTTTGGTTTTAGCAGGTAATGTTTTTCCTGTGATATCCGTCCCTCCCTGCATCTCCACATCCCAGAAAGCCAACATGAAGAGTTCAGGTAACGCTGATGAAAGCTTTGGTAGTTTACGGCGCCGGAAGACATGACAGCACTGGAGACCGCTAGAGAAATGGAGATGACTTCCCTTTCTGGCTAGCCTGGGAAAACCCAGACAACTTCCGGCAAATTTAGATTTGCTCTGAAAGTTAGTCTGGCAAAGAGCTCATTCAAGCCCATTTCCAATCTGTCGAAATCGCGGCACCAATCAGAAACGTTGGGGCGGGCTTTACACGATGACGACATCGCTGGGATTTTGAAGCAGATTTTGTAGCCTACATTACAAAGATGTTAAAAACCGAGCAAAGAACAACACTCGGAGATGTTTCTCTTCATCTCCTTCATCGCTCTGATTGGGTTTAGGTCTATCCGCGACGTCCGTTGGTGACGCCGCTCTGGAAATGATTTGTCTATGACGCTTTGCTAGACCATAACTCAGTTACAACTGAGAATGGTCTGGTTTTAACCAGGCTAGTTTCTGGCACTAAAGGCTGGAGAATAATAACTCGGAGAGAGAAACATCGATCTGTGACAAGGAATTGTAAACCTGTTTATTTAAAGAGTCAAACATAAACTCATGTACTCCTTAGAATGAAAGAAGAATAAAGATTGACACCAAATGAAGAAGCTAGTTTACTGTCTTTGGTACTGTGGATGGATGGTTTGTCTCAATTTTATTTCAGTAGGGTTTTTTCATACACACAAACTGATTGTTTTTGCTTCTGCCATTGGTTTGTCTCGAGATGCATAACCAGTAATAATATTTCTATTCTGTTCCGGGTTTTTATGAGCGCCATCAGACCAACAGCATTGATAGGCTTAACCCTTCTCATTTTAGGACTAACTAAGCCACATTCATGAAAGCTACTTAAATGTCGTAGTTTAATTGGTGCACGTTAAGGCCTAATCATGGCTTAATCTAAGCCTTGTCTGTGAAACCGGGCCTTGGTAAACCAGTTTAAAATCCACGAATCAAACCTACAGGCACATTTGAAAGTCAGCTTTTTGGTTCTCTTTTTGAGTCTGTTCTTTTTTGATTAATTTATTTGAAGAGCTATATTCAGTTCGATTCTGTGAACATGGATCAAATAACGATGGTGGTTGAGTTGGATTTCCTTCGGGGGATCTTGCTGAATGCTTTGGGTGTGGCAGTTCTCTCCTCCTGGATCGACACAATGGAGGAGCACATGGGAGTCTACGGGAAACAACAACGCCTCAGTGTTTCCAGGAAAATTTCCCGAGCCACTCCGGCATTATCCACTGCTCTGAGACAACCCTGAAAAAAGCTCAGTTTGACACCAGAGGGGAGTCATATAGTCACTATTATTACAGCAATACTCTGAAGTATATAGTTGCTATTGACTTATTTTCTTTACAAGAGATGTTAGAAAAGATTCTTAGCCTCAGTCACCTTTCATTTTCATTGTATCTTTTGTCCATCGAGTGCTGACCGAGGCTAACATCTCCTCTTGTGCTCCACAGAAGAAAAGAAGTCTTGAGCATTGGAATGAAATAAGGGCGAGTAAACAATGACCGTTTTCATTAATCAGTTGCCAGTTACTTAAATTCTTAATGCAATCAGATTATCAGTACTAACAGTACTTACAAGTCTTTCGCAATCAAATTTATCTACAATTTTGTAAAGCATATAGTTAACACAGAAAGATTTCAGATTAGATTTAAGCAGCTTACATTGCTTGCCAGAGTACAGTTCTGCCAAATGTGTGCACTTTTTGCTCAAAAAAGGACACTTGACTTCCAGCAGCTCTGAGGAGTTTAAATCGGCAATATTCTGCCCTTTCCCAAAGTCTTGCTGTAGTTTCAGGCTCTCCTAGAACAGGTTTTCCTGCTTGAATGTTGATTATTCTCCTCATATTCTCCATTGTTGCAGTGTGTTGTGATTGGTCGAGCGCTTCGAGTGTGTTTGGGAATTGTCCCGCCCCTTTCCATAACCGCCAGTTTAACACACTACTGACAAAGTGTGGCACGGCTCCCAAAGTGTGTCTGAAATGTAAGATAATATACTCCTAATGTTTGTTTCCTTTAGTTCCTCATTTAGTGATCGACATAACCCTCTAATCTTGTTATAGTTGTAATATATTCGTTACTATGTCGTGCTCGTGCTATCGAGTTGATCATGATAACTTTCTGGGTGTTGAGCGTCGTCTTCCACGTGAAACGGAGCTGAACCATTGACGCGTTAAACACACATTACTACTCAAACACATTCGTCATGGATTACCATAGTAACACTGGTTTCATTTACCCTCGGCCGGCAGGTACAGCAGATTCCGCCATAGTCGTTGCCTGGGTTACGGTCGTGTACGTAAGTGTGGGGCGGAGCTATCGAATTAGGGGCGAGATCATCTCATGTTTTGGTGATTTCAAATATCAACATTGGCCAAAGGTGTATTTCAAAAACTACTGATCCGACCTTTAATCCCTTAATCCACTCTCTGCCGCTGCATGTCAATTCTCAACAACATCCAGCCTTGCACATATAAATCAAGGATTGTACTGACAACCATCACGAGTGTTCTCCACTGCCGTTACGGTTAACTCTTACGCTGCTGAACTTCAGGCTCATCCGCTGCTGGTTCGCGAGTGCAACTCCTGATTGCGGGAAAATCTCTTGTGGCTAGTCTAGTCTAGTCAACCAGTCTATTCAGTTCAAACCTCAACACACCACACAATCCAAACACACACACACCTACTGCACACCACATGATAATAATGATGAACATGACCCATAAGGTATTATGGGTATTACAGCTATGTGTGAAATAACCACAGCACGCCAACATTAAAACCTCATACCATCTATATCATGCTTTGTAGCCTCTGGGCCAGGACAGCTTGCTATGAGAGTGCTAGTGCATGCTTGATCAAGCTTCCTCTGGGCCAAAGGCCAAGGATTTGTGGCCCACAGATTACCTTGGTTCAAAGAGTGATTGAGGTGTGGACATGGACGAAAGAGTTGATATGAGTTAGTAGAGGGTCAGCACCAATGCTCGTTTCCTAGCCAACATCGACAATTAAGACATTTCAAAACTCAACACTTTCAAAAACCAGCAAGGGTTTGAAATGACATCCGTTTGCAATCCAATTTGGATTCTGATCACAGTATGATGTATATGCAATGCTAGGTCCTATGCATGTTAACCATTTCCATAATAAATGCACATTATTCTTAGAGATAATGCAACCAGAGACAGCTCGAAGAACATTGTCATTGCCACTGTTGCCTTTGGCTTGCTCAATGGGAGCTTAAAGACAATTCATATTCAGTCTACGCTGTCCTCAAGACGACCCCTCTGACTCTGAGAGTCTAGGAAGTCTTTCTTTCGCCTTTCCACACTTTTTGGGGTGTAGGCCGTCAACTAGTGCTCGCCGGGCATCTCTATCTTGGGCTTTCCTTTGGACCTCGCTCCAGATGTAACCTTTCTTTCTGCAATCCAACGCAAGGTCTCGGCGCCAGGTGTTTCTTGGCCTTCCGCTTTTCCTACCCTTACTTCCTCCCCTTTTCTTTTTTCTCTAGGTAGTTAGGAAGTCCCGAACAGAATACACTCTAAAAAAACACTGGGTTAAAATCAACCCAATTTGGGTTGTTTTTAACGCAGGGGCTGGGTAAATATAGGACAGAACAGGGGTTAAAACAGAATGTTGGGTTAATTGTACCCAGCAAGTTGGGTTGTTTATTTAACCCAGCATAATGGGTTGATTTAACCCAGTATAGTTGATTCATTTTGACTATAATACTAAAACAGGGTACAAGGGTAATCTTTTATGTGTTTGAGGAGCGGAGAAGAGCATCTTGCATTGGTCATTGAGTCACAGCCAAAATAACCTGTGGGTAGTGCTTCATTATAATGTGAGATTTGGGTAAATGTATGGGCTTTTTCCGATCACAGGATTAGTTTAAAGGGAAACTTCACCTCTGGAAAGATGAATGTGTATTTAAAATGGGTCATTTATGTAGAAGAAATGTGAAATTATTTTTGAATTTTCTAGACTGAGAAAAGCCAGAAAATTTATTTTTGGCTTATGTGGATGAAAGACAACAACTCCCAGAATGCACTTGCTTCGCTGCCCTAGGAGGCCACGCCTACCGGTAACAGAGCGCAGTAGTTAAACAACAAGTCTAGGCTACTAGTGAGTCTCAGTGATGAGTCTGCCCGGGATTTCGAGATCGCCCGAAATGTCCGGGATTCGGCTTTTGTGTTCTACAGTCGCCATTCATCATGTTTACTGTGGCGAGCAGGACGAGTGAGGGCCGCGGGAGAACGGCGCGAGTCATGTTTACTGTGGCGAGCAGGACGAGTGAGGGCCGCGGGAGAACGGCGCGAGTCATGTTTACTGTGGCGAGCAGGACGAGGCTAGGGCCGCGGGGAGAACGGCGCGAGTCATGTTTACTGTGGCGAGCATGACGAGTGAGGGCCGCGGGAGAACGACACGAGTCATGTTTACTGTGGCGAGCAGGACGAGTGAGGGCCGCGGGAGAACGGGGCGAGTCATGTTTACTGTGGCGAGCAGGACGAGTGAGGGCCGCGGGAGAACGACACGAGTCATGTTTACTGTGGCGAGCAGGACAAGCGAGGGCCGCGGGAGAACGGCGCGAGTCATGTTTACTGTGGCGAGCAGGACGAGTGAGGGCCGCGGGAGAACGGCGCGAGTCATGTTTACTGTGGCGAGCAGGACGAGTGAGGGCCGCGGGAGAACGGCGCGAGTCATGTTTACTGTGGCGAGCAGGACGAGTGAGGGCCGCGGGAGAACGGCGCGAGTCATGTTTACTGTGGCGAGCAGGACGAGTGAGGGCCGCGGGAGAACGGCGCGAGTCATGTTTACTGTGGCGAGCAGGACGAGTGAGGGCCGCGGGAGAACGACACGAGTCATGTTTACTGTGGCGAGCAGGACGAGGCTAGGGCCGCGGGAGAACGGCGCGAGTCATGTTTACTGTGGCGAGCAGGACGAGTGAGGGCCGCGGGAGAACGGCGCGAGTCATGTTTACTGTGGCGAGCAGGACGAGTGAGGGCCGCGGGAGAACGGCGCGAGTCATGTTTACTGTGGCGAGCAGGACGAGTGAGGGCCGCGGGAGAACGGCGCGAGTCATGTTTACTGTGGCGAGCAGGACGAGTGAGGGCCGCGGGAGAACGGCGCGAGTCATGTTTACTGTGGCGAGCAGGACGAGTGAGGGCCGCGGGAGAACGACACGAGTCATGTTTACTGTGGCGAGCAGGACGAGGCTAGGGCCGCGGGAGAACGGCGCGAGTCATGTTTACTGTGGCGAGCAGGACGAGTGAGGGCCGCGGGAGAACGGCGCGAGTCATGTTTACTGTGGCGAGCAGGACGAGTGAGGGCCGTGGGAGAACGGCGCGAGTCATTTTTACTGTGGCGAGCAGGACGAGTGAGGGCCGCGGGAGAACGGCGCGAGTCATGTTTACTGTGGCGAGCAGGACGAGTGAGGGCCGCGGGAGAACGGCGCGAGTCATGTTTACTGTGGCGAGCAGGACGAGGCTAGGGCCGCGGGAGAACGACGCGAGTCATGTTTACTGTGGCGAGCAGGACGAGTGAGGGCCGCGGGAGAACGGCGCGAGTCATGTTTACTGTGGCGAGCAGGACGAGTGAGGGCCGCGGGGAGAACGGCGCGAGTCATGTTTACTGTGGCGAGCAGGACGAGTGAGGGCCGCGGGAGAACGGCGCGAGTCATGTTTACTGTGGCGAGCAGGACGAGTGAGGGCCGCGGGAGAACGGCGCGAGTCATGTTTACTGTGGCGAGCAGGACGAGTGAGGGCCGCGGGAGAACGGCGCGAGTCATGTTTACTGTGGCGAGCAGGACGAGTGAGGGCCGCGGGAGAACGGTGTGAGTCATGTTTACTGTGGCGAGCAGGACGAGGCTAGGGCCGCGGGAGAACGGCATGAGTCATGTTTACTGTGGCGAGCAGGACGAGTGAGGGCCGCGGGAGAACGGGGCGAGTCATGTTTACTGTGGCGAGCAGGACGAGTGAGGGCCGCGGGAGAACGGTGTGAGTCATGTTTACTGTGGCGAGCAGGACGAGTGAGGGCCGCGGGAGAACGGCGCGAGTCATGTTTACTGTGGCCAGCAGGACGAGTGAGGGCCGCGGGAGAACGGCATGAGTCATGTTTACTGTGGCGAGCAGGACGAGTGAGGGCCGCGGGAGAACGGCGCGAGTCATGTTTACTGTGGCGAGCAGGACGAGTGAGGGCCGCGGGAGAACGGGGCGAGTCATGTTTACTGTGGCGAGCAGGACGAGTAAGGGCCGCGGGAGAACGGGGCGAGTCATGTTTACTGTGGCGAGCAGGACGAGTGAGGGCCGCGGGAGAACGGTGTGAGTCATGTTTACTGTGGCGAGCAGGACGAGGCTAGGGCCGCGGGAGAACGGTGTGAGTCATGTTTACTGTGGCGAGCAGGACGAGTGAGGGCCGCGGGAGAACGGCGCGAGTCATGTTTACTGTGGCGAGCAGGACGAGTGAGGGCCGCGGGAGAACGACACGAGTCATGTTTACTGTGGCGAGCAGGACGAGTGAGGGCCGCGGGAGAACGGCGCGAGTCATGTTTACTGTGGCGAGCAGGACGAGTGAGGGCCGCGGGGAGAACGACACGAGTCATGTTTACTGTGGCGAGCAGGACGAGTGAGGGCCGCGGGAGAACGGCGCGAGGCCGGTGGCGTGATTACCGATGAGCGACACCTGTGAGACGCACCGCTCTCGTATCTCTCACGGAGGAGGGAATTTTCTTAGCAATGTTAAAACGCACATCAACCAATCACTTGTTTAGCGCTCATGTAAACACTACATCCAGATTCACCAATCGGAATGAATTCAGTTAGATTGAAACAAAAGGTGTGCATGTAAACAATGGCGACTGCAGAAAGCAGAAGCTGAATTCCGGGAAAAAGAGGATGGTAACCCCTACTACTCAGCTTTCTCCACAGAACAGGAGCCTGCTAGCTTAGCTTAGCTTCCAAAAAAGATGTCTGACACTATGTGTGCATTCTGTGAGTGAGATCCCCCTCTATGGGCGGGTTGGGAACATGCGGGACAGCTTCTACTGGCTGTAGTCTTTAGCCTCTGGCCAAAAAATCCTCCGATGACGATTTTTGCGTCATCTGAGGATTTTTTCCAAACAAAAAATACATAAATCTGTCGTCTCAGGGGGATATGAGGGTGGAAAGCACGGTAATTTGAAAATTCTACAGGTTTTCTACTAATACAAAGCTTAGTGCTAAATCCTGAAGTATCCCTTTAACATGGAGAGGTGGGGAAAAGTAAATATTAGTAGAGCTCTCAGTGATTTTAGTCCCGTCTGGAAAAGTTCTGGAAAAAGGTCCGGAAAAATCACCTCAGGTAATACTAATCCCGTGCGAATAGACCCACTGTAAATATACGCAAATATTCTGTCATTTCGTGTTTAAAAGTATTTTAGGCGCTTGAAGAAGCATTCAGTTGCGTTCTAGACGCCGGGATCAGAAAGAAGGCCTAAAGCACTTGTTAGAGACACGAAACTTCTTTTAGCGTTAGGTAAGTGCCTATTACCAACATAATCCAATCTAAAGTTAATTAATACATCGTTCGACAGGACATAACTGTTTTATAAATATAAATATAGGTTATATGTGTTTTCCCACATGACGACAGGAGGGTGACGGGGGTGTAAATCGAGTTACTCACTTCTGCTAGTTTTACTGAGATCTCTTATCCTGTGCGAATTGGCCATTATTATTACAGACGTCCTGAGGTAAAATCTACTCTTGTAAAGCTAATCCCATCCGAATAGGGCTTGAAAGCAGGAACACAGATCTCCTGGAACGTCCCCAGCTCGTGAGGGGTAACTGGGTTGCTCGCTGAGGGCTGAACACGCATGACAGATTTCACTCACTGGTGTTTCAATGGATGTGCCGCACACACACTCACTGCTCAGCGCCTGATTATTGTTATTATCTCTTACAAATGTGATATGGACTTACATTTCCATCTGTCTGCTGCCTTGGACATGTGATAGTAACGGGAGCATTTAATGAAAGCATTGTAGAAATATCAGGAAGAGTTTTGATTTACTTACATTAATGTTATCATCTGTAATTACTTTCACATGAGGCTTTTCTCTTTTCAGTTGATTTTAAGAAGCTTTTGCATTGATTTGCAGCCTGGAATTTAATGACACATAAAGTCATGCGAGCTAACAAGTTAAACTGCATTCCCTTTTAAACAATTATTAGAAGCCAACTAGTTTCACAACTATTCGACTAGTTATTGTGTGATTCTGTGGTAATTTGAAAGATTTAATCTTTGTCGTCAAGTAGAAGTCATAATTGTGAGATGAAAAGTTTGAAATTATTTCTTAAAAACTAAAGACACAAAGTTGTGACAGAAAGTCCAAATTATGACTTAAAGCCTTAATATAGACTTTGAGTTTAAAGTTAAAGTTAAGTTTAAATCACATTAAAAAGTCAACATTATGACTTAAAAGTCATAATTATGATAAAGAATTATGATATAAGTGAAAATTGTGACAATAGTATGTCATAATGTCAACTTTCATCTCATAAATGTCAAAATTATAACATACAAAGTCGAAGTTGTGTAGTGGTTGGGTTGTATGTTAAATTTGATTTTGTATCCTTTTTTGTATTGAACTGATCATTTAATAAAATCAATTGTTCACGAAAAAAATTCAATAAAAAGTCAGTTATGACAGAATACTAGTAAAATTTATGAGATGAAACATAAAAATTGACATACTGAGTCATAATTATGATGAAAAGTATGGAATGAAGTCATTCGTATGACAAAAAAGTCAACGGAATGATTTAAAAGTCATAATGATACATTTATAGATTTAAACTCATAAAGACATAAAAACTCAAAAATATGACATAAAAAGTCACACATTATGATTTAGCACATCATAATTTCGACTTTTTATGTAATGTCATAATCATGATTTACCAAAGCATGTGGCGCATATGGCCTTCCATATCAGTCTCTGGGGGGACGGGATACTTCTGAAAATGCCACAGAAAAGCACCATAACGGTATTGTTAAAGGGTGGGTGTTCAAAGCTGGGAGAGAGAGAGAGAGAGAGAGAGAGAGAGAGAGAGAGAGAGAGAGAGAGAGAGAGAGAGAGAGAGAGAGAGAGAGAGAGAGTGTGTTCTCATAGAGAGAGAGAGAGAGAGAGAGAGAGAGAGAGAGAGAGAGTGTTCTCATAGAGAGAGGGAGAGAGAGAGAGAGAGAGAGAGAGAGACTCCACCCTCCGCGTCACGGTTTAAGAATCGAAAGATCTCTCGGTAAAGGAGGAGGGCTGATGTGATTCTGAATGAGAAAGTGAGGGATGCGGAACGGTCGCTAACACTGGATAGGACCCGTGTGTGAATAACCCGACGGAGCAAACCACCGAACCAGAGCGTTAACATGGGGAATCGCGTAGTTCGTGAAGATTTCGAGTGGGTTTACACAGACCAGCCTCACGCCGACCGGAGGAAAGAGATTCTGGGTGAGTCTCGGTTCCCTGACACGATCACTGACTCTATATAACGTTAGCTATATAGCGCCTATTGTACATGCTAGCGTTGTTTTTGTCTGTTTCTCTGTTTGACATGATTTTCTTATTTTCTGCCTGTCTTTAGTTGTTTTTAAGTTGTAATTAAAGACGGGTATTGTGAAGTGTTTGTGTAGAGATGAATTAGCTCGGACTGACCGACCGTTATGTGAGGGCCGCTCCCAACATGCACTTCGCCACTGAACTACAGGAAATATTCGCATGGCCCCTAAAATATTACTTTATTATTAATATTATTTCATCTAGGCCTATTGTATTATGCGATATTTGTTGAACTATCGTATTACACACGAGGCCGTGACAGCTAACTAGTTAAATCTCGTCCTATTTTGAACGATTAGCCGCTAACTGGTTTCATAACTGTTCGAATATAGTAACGTTACGCTATCGTGCGATTCTGTGATTATTTTAAAGATTTACTCTGGTTTCTGTTTATTCAGTCATCAATGTCAGTCATTCAGTAATTTATTCTTAACTGGTAAAACAGTGAGTTTGCTGGTGGAGTGATAGCTAATAGTCACATGAGGAAAGTTAGCTAATGCTCGCGATCCGTTTCTCACTTCATTCAATATGGCTTTAGTAGCAGCTACATGGCTTGGCTAACTCTATCTATCTATCTATCTATCTATCTATCTATCTATCTATCTATCTATCTATCTATCTATCACATTCAAATCTCAAGCTATTAAAACTAATTCAAACTTTCTGGTCCGGTATTGTTTTTTTTGTTTTTGTATTTTTTATGAATGTAAACGAACACTCATGATATACTGACGGTACAGAAATCCATATGCTGTGTTAATAGTAAAATATGACTCGAGAGTGTGCAGTAACTCATAAACCTGCTTATGAATAAATGTGGAAAGAGTTTATGATCCAGCGTTATCCCTTCCATACAGTCTGGATGAACATTAGCGTGGGTTTATCACGTTTCACCTCAAGCATTCTGTGTTTAATACAAAACGTCAAATCATGAATTATTCATAATACACACACACACACACACACACACACACACACACACACCAGTCATCTGGTAAATGATTCTGTAGCTTCTTAATTATAGGGTTCAATGGGGCCTAAAGGAAAATGTGCTTTTCACTGCTCTCATAGTGAATGATTGCAGAACAAAATGTTTTTTTTTATTGAACATTGATGGATCACATTTTGTAGGAAATTAAGTCATGAAAGTGGTATAAATCGTATATACGAGGTGACGCCCCACACTCGAGGTAAAAAGCATCCTGTATTAATACAAAATACTTTAACTAAAGTAATATGTTTTGCAGGATAAGTTAATAATAATCACTTCAGCAATGTTTGTACTATTTTCTAAGTAAAGTAATACATTTTTGTTTTAATAAATGTACCTTCATTAAAATGTTCATTTAAAAAAAATACAGAAAGAAATCATTAAAAAAAGTAAAGATGTGATGGAGATCCCATAATCGTTTAATATGACTTTACGGAAGTAAGCCTAAGTTTTATTATATGATTAATATAATATTTTTAATATGATGGTTTCATTATGATTATGGTTATTATCTCTAAGTCTGACACGCAACTTAATAAATCATTAACCATCTGAAATTTATCAAGTCAACAAATGGAAAAGTCAGCCGGCTGTTTATTATCATGTTAATTATTGTGCCTCCACAAATACCATACTCTCACATATTCTCCAGTTATTGAAAAGCTGTTCCTTTAATTACCTTGTGCAAAACTGAAAATCATTAACAAGACCTTTGTCTCAAAATATATTTAGTAATTTGATTGATTTTGATTTGCTGTAGCCTATAACATTTTAAAAAACATTAAATATTAGACCACATTATCGCAGCTTTGACTTTGCGTTTGCATTGCTTGAAATTGAGTCCAGAATCGGGCAAATGTCCACCTGCGAAGTGAAACGAGGATGTTTCTGCACCATCTACTGGAGAATAAAACCAAACGTGCCTGTTATCCCGGTGCACCTTTAGCCCCGTTGTACCGTATCCATGCTTTTAGTTCACGTTGGTTCTGGCACATGCAGACACTGAAGAATAAACATGCATAATCAAACACACAACACACAGTGCTGTTCACACAACACGTCACCGGCTCACATGTTGAGCAAACTGTCTCTTTATGCGAGTGTGTGTTTGTCAGCGTTGGGGATGTTCCTTCCAGTGTGCAGACCTGTGCTGACATGTAGCTTGTGTTATTGCTAACCCTGAAGCTGGCTCGATCCAGACGTGTCTAGGACTGTCGGTTCCTCTGCCATTCTGCTTGATTTCGTTATATAAACCCTGGAAGAGCCTTAAAAGTGGAGCTCTTGCTTAAATGCTTGCACTGTGAAATGCCTTGGATGAACAGTGCACACATTTCAATTATACTATGTGGTTTTCAGTGTGTTTTCTTGGGAGTTTTAGGCAAATGACGTATGCTTCAGGGTTTACCATATAAAGCATACGCACGAGGAGGGGCCGGCGCTACACGCCACGGACACATGAGCCCTGCTCCAGATCCTGATGGTGTCGAGTTGCGTTGTCATGGAAATAGACATCATTTGAATGAACTTATCTTCCACATCACACTGTTTAACAATGTTATCTTTTGTTTTATTTTGGCAGCTAAACACCCAGAGATTAAGTCTCTAATGGGACCTGATCACAGGCTGAAATGGATCGTCTGTACGATGGTTGCCGTCCAGTTTTTGGCCTTCTATTTGGTGAAGGACCTGTCCTGGAAATGGGTCTTGTTCTGGACATATGCATTTGGGAGTTGCATGAACCATTCAATGACATTAGCGATTCACGAGATCTCTCACAACACCGCTTTCGGGAACATCCGCGCCAAGTGGAACCGCTGGTTCGCCATTTTCGCCAATCTGCCCATTGGCTTGCCTTACTCGGCTTCGTTTAAGCGCTACCACCTGGACCACCATCGATATTTGGGTGGAGATGGCGTGGACGTTGACATCCCCACTGACTTCGAAGGCTGGTTCTTTTGCACCCGCTTGCGTAAGCTCATCTGGATAATGTTCCAGCCGCTGTTTTACGCCGTTCGTCCCCTTTACATCAACCCCAAACCCATCAGTCACCTCGAGATCATGAACACGGCCATACAGCTCGCGTTCAACGCCCTCCTCTACTGGTTCTGGGGTGCCAAGCCCTTGGTCTACATGATGATGGGCTCTTTGTTAGGAATGGGTCTCCATCCCATCTCAGGACACTTCATCGCAGAGCATTACATGTTCCTCAAAGGCCATGAGACCTACTCTTACTACGGATCCCTCAACCTGCTGACGTTCAACGTCGGGTACCACAACGAGCACCATGACTTCCCTAGCATTCCAGGACGCCGACTACCAAGGGTAAGATGAGCTATTCTGCTTCATGTTTACTAGGGCTGTCACAATATATCGCAATACACAAATGCACCAATACGTGTCGTGGATAGTTCACCCAAAATGAACATTTCTGTGTGATGATAAATTCAAGTTTTCAGAGTTTTAGTGTCAGTGCTCAGACTGATCTCATAAAACTGCGTGTGTATGACACGCCAATTCGTATTTCCATTTTTGGCGTGCTATCAACACGCACAATCGCTTTTCAGCGTGTTTATGAACGCAGTTGACTTAACGTTATTACTGTATATATAAATATATGACCTACCTCCACCCCGTCCCTAAACCTACCCGTCACTGGGGTTAATAGCATTTATGAGTCTTCCCCTGCCATCCGGGAAAAAAAAATATCGCTCCCCAGATGTAGATCTACATTTTGCTTCGTTTCGCTCGGAAATTTAATGGCGTGTACATATACGCGGAATCACTTGGACATTAATGGCGTAGACATACACGCATACACGCGGATATCTCAAAATGCGTATAGATAACACGCCACTTGACTTGAAAGTGGCGTGTCTGTTTACGCAAAAGTCATGATGTCATGTTGCAGTGCTACATTAAACTACTAAAATGTTGAATATGATGTATAATAATGCAATGAGGGAATATTTGATAAATGATTGACTACAGGGGGACTTTACATATGTGCTGGGGGCATTAAAAATGGTCTGAGTTTGAGGGCTGAGAAAGAATATAACATTCCTAACATTGTTCTGCATTACAGAAAAAATACTAAACTAGAGAACTAATAATGAGCCTTGAAATATAAATGAAGCTTTGACTGGCAAAAGTAATGATAATGAATGTGTCGGAAAAAAACGGCAACGAGACTGTCTGAACATTTTAAAAGTTCCTTCCTAAACTAGTGTTGTTCAGTTTGCTATCATTTGAGGAATTTATATGATTCTTATCTGTAATTGTTATAGACAAGAATCACGAAATGGCTTCATAGTCTACTGGACTAGTGTAGTCTAAAGTGAAAGATTAACCAGCTGGTTCGCGCTGACTGAAGACGTGCAGTTAATCGTTCACATCAGGACATCAGCTGCTGTGCGTAGGGCATCAGATGAGCAGCAGCCAATGACTCTGACTAGAGCATTGCTTTATAAGCATTTCTCTGTAAGCATTTCTCTGTAAACCGCCTCGGGTGTTGAGTCTAAGACGGCCTTCCCGTTGTTTCCTCCAGGTGAAGGAGATTGCAGGCGAGTACTACAAAGATCTTCCCTGTTACACGTCCTGGGTGAAAGTGCTTTATGACTTTATCATGGACGATGAGCTGAGTCCGTACTCCCGTGTGAAGAGACGACTGACAGGAGATGTCAAACAAGAGTGACGAGTTGACCAAGAGTTCACCAAGAGTACACCCATCCCTGACCGCAGACTGTCTTCACCTTCACCGGCTCCAGAGTCGAGAAGCTTCCCGGCCACTTCGGTTTTTAACGAGTGTTTTGAAGAATTTTAATTGTGAACCAAAACGTCTATTGCACATGGTCTAAACATTCAGACTCTTTTATTATAGTTTAGTGGAATTTTCCTTTTTTACATTTCAATGCTAATGTTTCTAATTCCTGCGCGGCAGATTTTAAACATTGGGAGATTAAATAGGTCAGCAGTTGATGTAGCTCTACATGCTGACTCAGTGTTCTTCTGCTTATCTGTCTGCTCGCCTGTCATATTTAATGAATAACGCAGAGCGCACCGATAGAATATGTTCTTGTTGTTATGGAAATGCATCATATTACAATCTGGAGATCTGGACCATCAGATCAGGGTCCAGTTCCTGTAACACTGAGAGCCATTATTGTAACTCATCTCTTTTTAATAGACGCCAATGTCAGGCGTTTTGGTGTTTAGGCCTGTGTGTTTGTGCCTCCATTATAGTATATTATTGCAATTAAACAAGAAAACTGTGGCACACTTTGGCTAACAGTGAAGTACAGAGCTGTCTGTAAACATTTATGTTTTATATATATGTTTATATATATATATCAAATGAACTAAAACGCCTTAATAAATTAGATGCCTGTCAAACAAAGGATTGTTGTCATTATTGTAAATCTAATACACACACACACACACACACACATATATATATATATATATATACACACACACACACATATATATAGACTATATATATATGCACTCACCTAAAGGATAATTAGGAACACCTGTTCAATTTCTCATTAATGCAATTATCTAATCAACCAATCACATGGCAGTTGCTTCAATGCATTTAGGGGTGTGGTCCTGGTCAAGACAATCTCCTGAACTCCAAACTGAATGTCAGAATGGGAAAGAAAGGTGATGTAAGCAATTTTAATCGTGGCATGGTTGTTGGTGCCAGACGGGCCGGTCTGAGTATTTCACAATCTGCTCAGTTACTGGGATTTTCACGCTCAACCATTTCTAGGGTTTACAAAGAATGGTGTGAAAAGGGAAAAACATCCAGTATGCGGCAGTCCTGTGGGCGAAAATGCCTTGTTGATGCTAGAGGTCAGAGGAGAATGGGCCGACTGATTCAAGCTGATAGAAGAGCAACTTTGACTGAAATAACCACTCGTTACAACCGAGGTATGCAGCAAAGCATTTGTGAAGCCACAACACGCACAACCTTGAGGCGGATGGGCTACAACAGCAGAAGACCCCACCGGGTACCACTCATCTCCACTACAAATAGGAAAAAGAGGCTACAATTTGCAAGAGCTCACCAGAATTGGACAGTTGAAGACTGGAAAAATGTTGCCTGGTCTGATGAGTCTCGGTTTCTGTTGAGACATTCAGATGAGTCAGAATTTGGCGTAAACAGAATGAGAACATGGATCCATCATGCCTTGTTACCACTGTGCAGGCTGGTGGTGGTGGTGTAATGGTGTGGGGGATGTTTTCTTGGCACACTTTAGGCCCCTTAGTGCCAATTGGGCATCGTTTAAATGCCACGGCCTACCTGAGCATTGTTTCTGACCATTTCCATCCCTTTATGGCCACCATGTACCCATCCTCTGATGGCTACTTCCAGCAAGATAATGCACCATGTCTCAAAGCTCGAATCATTTCAAATTGGTTTCTTGAACATGACAATGAGTTCACTGTACTAAAATGGCCCCCACAGTCACCAGATCTCAACCCAATAGAGCATCTTTGGGATGTGGTGGAACGGGAGCTTCGTGCCCTGGATGTGCATCCCACAAATCTCCATCAACTGCAAGATGCTATCCTATCAATATGGGCCAACATTTCTAAAGAATGCTTTCAGCACCTTGTTGAATCAATGCCACATAGAATTAAGGCAGTTCTGAATGCGAAAGTGGGTCAAACACAGTATTAGTATGGTGTTCCTAATAATCCTTTAGGTGAGTGTATATACACACACACACACACATACACATATATATATATATACACACACACATACACATACTGGTACGGGTGGTTTATAAAGACTTTTTCCCCTAAAAAGTTCCATCCTGGTTTATGGGGACCCACCTTTCCCTTTGTCATAGAGATTAATAAGAAATATTAAACTGCTCCTAATGGCATGGGGTAAAAATCTGACTGCTCAGAATTTAATTCTAATGAAACAGTCTGGTAATATGAAGACCTGACAAACTAAAGCACTGTAAGGACAGGGCAGGAGTGGGCGTTTCCTGATTTAATTATGATTTATGAGGACTACCCTGGTTTATCTGGACATCACTCACATACATACACACCTGACCCTTAATTATAAGGACTAACCTGGTATAACCTGGACTAACTTTACCCATGAGAGTGCCACATCACTTAAGTTTGTTTCAATACCAGCATATAGAAAAACAAAACAAGAAATTATCAGCAATTGTTCAACCTGGCTTAAACTTTAAGAGAGATTTCAGAAAACTAACCTGAGTTTGTAATGTGAGATTTAGCAGGTGTGAAGTGAGTGAAGAGCAAAAAGAGAAGAGGGAAAGTGAAATACGGAAATATTTTAGCTTTAAAAATTAAGAAATTAAAAAACCAAAAGGAGAGTTTACTATTTAACCATCACTGACAAATGCATTCACCCACAAGTATTTTTCATAATTGAACCTTGAATGTCAGTCTTAATTTATTCATTAGATTTTAAGAAGTTTTGTCTAAAGATAGTTTTGAATAAAGCTAAATATTTCCAGTTGATTGGGTTTGGGTTTTGTTAATGTGAAAAGAGAAGATTGTTCAAGACTTGGTATTAGTATCTAAATGAACATTGCTGACCATTTGGGTTTAACTGGACATCAGTAACCATATGAATCATGCATACACACACACCTAACTAACCCTTGATTATGAGGACATTTTGGGTTTAACTGGACCTCACTCACACACACTCTCAAACACCTAACTAACCCTTGATTATGAGGACATTTTGGGTTTAACTGGACCTCACACACACACTCTCAAACACACACAAACACCTGACTAACCCTTGATTATGAGGACATTTTGGGTTTAACTGGACCTCATTCTCAAACACACACACACCTAACTAACCCTTGATTATGAGGACATTTTGGGTTTAACTGGACCTCTCACACACACTCTAAAACACACACAAACACCTGACTAACCCTTGATTATGAGGACATTTTGGGTTTAACTGGACCTCTCACACACACTCTCAAACACACACAAACACCTGACTAACCCTTGATTATGAGGACAAACTGGGTTTAAATGGACATCACTATTAACTCCACACATAGCAGGAGTACCTGTATTAGAGTTAACCATACTAAACCAAATCAACTATTCTACATTAAAGAGTGAATTCACAAATGATTGTGCATCTTTTTGCTGCCACTAAACCTGTAAAAGTAATACGCACACCTAAGGAAATAATGCTACAATGTGCTGTTACTATATCAACCAACATATACACATGTGGTGCAAAATGAACCTGGTTGGAGAAAATTCAGTGATCAAAGATCAGCCAGTTTTACACTTCATAGAAGACTAGTTAAAGGGCAATTAGATGAAGAAATGCAACTAGACAGCTAATAAAAACGAACAAAATTAAACTGAAAGGGCAATTTTTATTTTGCAAATGGTAAAAAAAGGCTCAACAACTGAGATCTAATAAGGCCATTATTAGAGATGCACCGATTGATCGGCTTGGGACCGGAATTGGCCCGATTTTCACGTGATCGGCCATGACCGGCGATTGGCCGGTCAGTCTGACATATGCCGATTTTTTATAGGTCCAGGGTGTCCGCGGGTCCTTAAAAAGTCTTAAAAAGTCTTAAATTAGATTTTGAAAATTTATGGCCTTAAAAAGTCTTAAAAAGTCTTATTTTTACTTATGAAAGGTCTTAAATTTTCGATGGCAATTTGAGTTAGACATATCTAAATGTTTTCCAAATGAAAACTATCTAATTAGCGTACTTTTTTATTTATTATTCGTTCTTTGTGGATTTGCTCGTTCACTTGACATTGCGCGTCACATTCGCGCCAGCATTACGTCTGCCTCCTGCACGCGGAACAGAAGGAGAGGAGAAGAAAGCTGGTTAATTTCAGTTCAATTGTAAGTTCATTCTTTATGTGCGTAGTGGTGTGCGATGTGTATTGTCTATTATGATATTGTAATCATTGTTTTACTTTAACGTTAACTATGTACGAGGGCGCACTGCGAGCTGACATCGCATTTGTCTCTCATGCTTGCTTTCACTGCGATGTGTCAGTGCAGTTATAGGTATGTTCACTAATAGACGTATAAAGTTTTTGTATTTTATATATCATATGTTGTTATCATACAATATTACATCAGCAAGAGGGCTGTTTTCCCGTGCACAATAGCAAATATGATATTTATTTATATGATATATATTTATTAACAGTTAAATTAACATTGTTACATTTTATAAACAATATTGTTTGTTTTCCCTTTATTTCGCTGACGAGAATTTCAAAATGAAACCGTAGCAGAGTCTCAATGCAAAAGACAGCGATGATTTCTTGACTGAAATCCGCGTTTTGAACGAATCATTTTAGCGATTCAATGAACAATCACTTGCAGTTCCTGAATGAATCAGCCGTTTGAACAAATCGGTTGAATGAATGAATGACTCCCTGAGACAGTGACTTGCCGCCACCTACTGGCGGTTTTAGTTTCACATTTAAACATGTTACAATTAGAAATCAGTTCATATTTAAATATTGAATTAAGAATTGAAAGAATTGAATATATCATAGCTTTATTCATGCAATTGTAAATGGAGTATAAATATATTAATGCCAGTTCTGATGCTGCTTCTGTGTCTCCTCTGCACTGCAAAGATGGATTTTGATTTAATGATTTAATTTAACTGGTAACAGTGGTATTGTGTTATTATTCTAATATAATTTAATTTGAATGTTAGAATTTGACATAAAAGGTGATGCATACCTCTAAGTAAAAAAAAAAAAGTCCATATATGGGTGAAAATGCCCCCGGAACTCAATTTAAGGTTGCAAATATTGCCCTTTAATAAAAAATGTTAATTTCTTTCACTGCTGTGAACTGACCACTGCATAGAATATGAAAAATATGAATATCTTCGTGAGTCAGCTGTCAACAACAGGCCTAAACCAGCCATGGTACCAGTACACAAACACAATCAGTAAAATATCATCTAATTATCATCAACAAAACTTTGAAAATATTGAGACATATTTTTGTCAATATTGCGCACCCCTAATGTAAGGTACTAATTTTGATTTCTTCAGGTCTTAAAAAGGTCTTAAAAAGCCTTAAATTTGACTTTAAAAAGTGTGCAGATACCCTGAGGTCAAAAACATGTTTGAGCTAAAAGCCCTGAGGGACGTTGTTTTGTCAAGCTCTGTCATGACGATCGCACAGGAGTTTTTTTCTGAATGGAAGCGGCTGACGCTAGAGCCCTGCACGGGCCTCAAATCTAGGCCTTAGCCCGGCCCTGGCCCGAGACGCTCAGGCCCTAGCCCGGCCCGTGTCCGACAGCTCATCAGAATGATCAGCCCGAGTCCGACCCGAGCCTGTTGAAAAAAAAAAGAAAGAAAAAAAAAAGATACACAGCCTGCCCTATGTTGCAGTCAGTAAAACAGATAAGTTGTGTTCTCAATGGCAAAGTATTTACCGGTAAGTTTATTTTCATTTCTTTATAAAGTTCGTTTAGAATTTTTTTTTTTTTTTTTTTTTATAACGACCAAGCAGCCGACAGTGAGTTAAACATGTTTGATCCATTTATAGCCTCTCAAATCAACACTTTACTTGGCTACAATACAATCCATATATATAAAACACCTTAAGCATATCACACAGACAGTTACGTTTGTTTAAACGTTTATTGTCATTTTTGAAAAGCTGAGGCAAACTGGTCTGCTGCTCAGTCGCAACAGCGCTCGCAAACTAAATTAGTTTATACAATACAGAGAATGCAATCTAAACAAATCAAATAAATTACATTAAAACAAACATGCAGGTTATCTTACCTCAAAAATCAAGTCTTCACTACAGAACATGGCCATTCTTATTTCCAATAGTTTCCAACAGACTCATGAAGATAAAGTCCAATCAAACAAAAAACAACCTGCTAACATGGCTAAGAACAGTCTCAGAGCATCATGAAGAAAAAGCACAGCATCCACAGTGGAAGGTTTTAATCCAGTCGTACTTTTTCCAGCTGCGCTGAAGTCACGCTCGCTACCGGGACACTAAACACAGAACGAGCCGGTCGCGCGAATCTCAGATCGCGCCGCCGGGAAGCCCGTGTGCGTGTGCGTGTGCAGACTGTCATGTGTCAGTCATGTCAGTGTGATAGGTTATAAAACGTCTTTCTATGTTTGCTTTTCAATCGTCATCTTCTCATATTTTATTTTAATTAATGTCTAAAATAGGCTATAAAAAAAGATAAGCCTAAAACAGGCCCGAGGCCCGGCCCGCGTGTGAACTATGACGTGAAAATTGGCCCGAAGCCCGGCCCTAGAAGCGTAAATAAGTCGGGGCCCGTCAGATTCTTCAAAGCTGGAAAATTCAACATCTGGCAAAAAAAAATAAAATAAAGAGAACAATAATAACAAAAATAATAATACAATAATAGTGTACCTTGCTTATAGTCCAGCACAGTTTTGATGTAACAAACTTGAAAATGTTTATGTAAAAGAAGGTGATGTAAAAGAAATTAACATACCAGTGTCATATTCAGGAAGCAGGTTTTGTGCCATGATCTTGAACATACTGAAAGAATATAAAAATAAGCATGTTTCTTTTATTTTTTTACCAGATTACTGCTCATTTTAAAATTCCGAAAACAATAGATATGCCTTTGAAATAATAATGATTTGAATAAAACTGCACAAAAAACATTTAATAAAAGCCCATTTTGTTTTCAAACAAAAATGAAAACACATACAAACATATATGAGTGATGCAGATACTGACATTTGCATGTAAGGCCAAGCCATTTTCGACTTGACACAGGTCCACTGCAATCTTCACAAGAATCCAAACTGGAGATAACAGGACTGTGAACTTCATGGTGGCACTGTAACAAAAATTATTTATTAAATCAACATATATTGAACATAGCACAACTTTCATTCCAGAGTGTGGTGTGAATGGGCCTCAACAGTTTACGTCTCTGTGACTGAAAGTCACAAAGCATATCCAGATTGAAAAGTGTGCATATTGGGTCTACAGATTATCCACAATAAAGAAGCAGCCGACACATACCCAAAGCAGCATCTTTGCCTCAAACCCTAACCCTGACATGATGGTCCTCGTAGTGGAGAACTGTCCTTACATTACAGGTCAGTGTCATGCCCATCCCCCAACGCACGAGTTATGAAAATGAATGAACCGATTCCATCTTACACAAAGGAACAAATATTATCCAACAGATTGACTGAATTTATCAATCTGTATAATAATTCCAATCGTAATTTCAAAAGCAGTTATGTTAAAAAAATAGAAAAAAAAAAACGTCATGGGGTTCCATATAGGCTACAGAAAGAGTTTTTAAAAACATGGTTGTGTAACAAGTTGCGATATGCTGGTGGGGGATTTCCCCCCTCCACAGTAATCAATGCTACAGCCTAATTCACCAATTGACCATATCAAATATATTATATATTTTTTTAAATATGCAACACGCACGTTTAAACAACAAACAATACAATCTGAACCGACGCGTCTGCTCCTGTATTAAGAGATAACATGCAGCGCGTTTCAGTTACGATTCTGGTTCCAGTAGCCTTAATACATTCACTGCTTTTCAGAATGTCACAAAGCGTTTTGAGATGTTTTTGAACAAAATATTGATGTTTATAATTAAGTGTATTGGCACACGAGTGGCGCTATGCATTGTTCTAAAATTGGGTTTTATTCTGGCATGTTGAACTAGAGTTCGACAAACACGGCGGCGCGTTCACTTGAATTTATTTTTTTCTCATTACAGCTAAAAGAACTTAAAAGGCTAGCCTACTCCGCAATTTTTGGTCATACAGATAAGATATCATCTTTTTTTAAACTGTAAAAGGTCTACAAAATGCTAACGATAAAACGTTTTCTCGCTCATGTGAACGAACACACTGGAGAAACAAACGTTTGGTCATTTCACAGATAGTAAATTCATGGCCGAGTGGTAGAACTTACGGTTCGATCATTTAGATGACACGGGTTCAAATCCCGAACAAACTTGAGACTTTTGTAAATTTTATATTAGCCTATTAATGCATTTATCCGATTATTAATGCAGAGAGATTTGTCTAGTTCTAAAACTCTGTTACACCATATAGTTTTTGCTTATATTTATAAAATAAAAATTGCCAAGCATTTCCATTTTACACTGGAACAAATAGTATCCAACAGAATGACTTTACATCTGTATAATAATACCAATCGTAATTTATAAATAGCTATAGCCTATATATATTTTTGGTATTCCCTATAGGCTATAGGCTACTTCACCAATATACCATATACAATATATAAAATAGAGATATGCAACAGGCACGTTTAAACGACAAACAATAAAATCAAAACCAGCGTTTCAGTTGTTCATTAGTTCCAGTGGCCTAATGCATGCACGGCTTTTCAAAATGTCACAAAGCGTTTTGAGATTATTTTGAATGAAATATTGAAGTTTATAATTAAGTGTTTTGGCACACCACGCCGAGTGGCGCAATACTACATTGTTCTAAAGTCGGGTTTTATTCTGGCATGTTGAATTAGAGTTCGACAAACGTGGCGGTGCGTTCATTTGGATTTATTTTTCTCATAACAGCTAAAATAGCTTAATAGGCTACTCCGTATTTTTTGCCTACATCGTTCAAAACTGTAAACTTTTATTCATATTAGGCTAACAACAACATTTTAGCTGTCGTCTCGTCTCTGTCTCCGGGAACTGCGCGTCACAAAAATTAACCGAAAGCCACTTGCCTCAGCTCAGTCACGATAAAAAATCGGCTATGTCTAAAGCCTTTAAATGTCTAAATATTTAATAAATGTTATCTGATTATGTAATCCATCTAAAGCTGAGAGGTACAGATGATCTACTCAAACATGTTTAGCTATGATGTGAGCGCTTCCCAATGAGGAAAGGACAAGATAAGGGGGAAAATCTCGCTCTAATTAAATGTAGGCTAAATCGCCCTGAATTAAAATGTAAAAGCAGATCAAATAATTTATTTGTCGAAATGTTGCTATATTGTTTCATTTAAGTTCATAATTATTCTATAAATGTTATTTAGTTTAACAGCAGCATAACGAAGCACTGTGGTTCGAGGTTTATTTGAATAAAAAAGAACAACTTATTGAAATTGAATGAATTATTGAAATGAAATATTTAGTAATAAAGTTTCATGACAGAAATATCACTACATGTAGCTTACATTATTTAATTCCTTCATTATCAACACTTTTAATAGTCTAATGCTAGAATAGCGGTTTAAGTGTGAATTGCGACTTCTTTTTGTTGTAAGTCAGTCTCAGACTCAGAGAGCCTGTGGGGGGGTTGGAGGGACAGTGGCTTTATCGTGTGTGCACAATAGGTGTTAATGTTCGTCTTTCATATGGAGATGTCGGATAGCCAGCCTGATGAGCAGGCAAAGGCTAAATTCTTATAAATCTCTCGGTGTCCAAATGTAAGCCTTATATCTTATTAAATGATAAATATTGTAGTTTATTTTTTGTAATTAAAGTTTTCACACAAAATTTCAATTAAAGTGTTCAATCCAGTTGTTTCAACTGTTTTTTATAGAGTTTTAGAATGTTTGAGCAGTGTGTATGATTGTCAACAATCTGGCATTATCTAAACATTAACTGTTGAGTAAACACGTTCATGCCACAGCAGATACAGAGCTCTTTAATTCGCGATCAACCTCGTTTTATTGTAAAGTGAATTCAACAAGGCATGCTTTGTCTTTGAAGCAACAAAGGCTAAATAATTTGTTACAGTTTTGTTTTTTTTGAGGGAGGGAGACAAAATAAACTTGCTAAAAAGAGATCAAGCGTGACAGAGAGGCAAAGAAAAACGCATGTTCTTAATCTATGTGGCTTTGGACTATTTTCGTTTTGTATTTGTATTATGTTTTAATTGTTTAATTTCGCTGCAATTTCTTTGGCAATACAAATTTAAAATGTTGCAAGAATAAGATTCTGTGTTTCTTATTTTGCATTGCAAAGGAAATCAACTCTAAACTCAATGCAATTTTGTTTTAAACAAATAAACTCTCCCGACACTTTATTTAAACCTTAAAAATTTGCGATGGGTTTCAAACTGAATTAATTGTAGTGTTCTTTTACATTTTCATTTGTTTTTATATTGAAAGTAATACTATTTAGTTAGTCTGTCAAGTCAACAAAATCAGTCTTTTCTGATTTGTTCAATGTAAAAATTTCTCCCATTGCTATGGCCAGATATCACTGTCAGTCAACTCAATTTCGTGAATGATTCACAAAACAATAATTTAGCAGATTAAAGACGAGCATCATTATTTTCATTTTCTGACGCGATCAGCTTTCTTTTTTTATTTATTTTCATTTCCCTCATCAGTTTTGTCGTGCAGCGGCTCTACATGGAATGTAGCAAATTTACGTTAATGTGGTATTGATAATTAAACAAAACGCTTGACATTAAATAAATAAACAGTTAATGAATTCGCTAATAAACAGTTACCTATTTAAGCATCAAGAATGGTAAAACATAAATGAAGTCGGCCAACAGCATTAGGGATGCTAACCGATGACCGTTTGACCGATGGTTGACCGTCTTAACGTTAACCGATCAAAGTTGTCGGTAAAAAAAAAAAAAAAAAGTGATCTCTAAATTAGGCTATTATAGACAGTGGACTAAACGCTACTACAGTTAGCCATCTCATTCCAAGATATTTTTGTGTGAAGTGAACAAATCCCTCACACTCAAGTTTTCATAACTCGCCTGTTTGTACTTAATAAACCAATAAAAACATCTGGCGCGAGGTCACAGCGTTTGGGTTCGCGCGCAAAGTAAAGGCTACGGGCTAAAACACTCGAGGTTAGAGCCAGGGCAGACGACAGGATGAAGCGTGCAAAGAAACGTAGTGTGTGGGACCATTTCACCAAAAAGAATGACAGTAAGTTGCAAATTGTGTGATACAGTGCTTAAATACAGTAGTAATACTGTAGAAATACATTACATCTACATTTCAGTGGTAACAGATAAGGTGATGATGATCATCATCTTTATTATTGTTAGCACTACCTCAAACTAAAGCGGCGTCTCTTCGGAGCTGTCATTTTCTTAAATGAGCCGCTGCAATGTTTCAAATGAGCTTCTAACACTATACTAACGCCTTTATTTTAAACGCGATCACCTTGTACCCAAACCATTTCGAAACTAAGGAGGCATTTGTCCTCCGATTACATACAAGCTCCTCGGCGCCGCGTTTGCGGGACTCATGTTTCGCGCTGTAGGGGATTTAAAAAAAGTGACGTGAGTGGAAGCGCGGCGCCGGGGCAGTGTGTGTGTGTGTGTGTGTGTGTGAGAGCGGGAGGCAGAGAGAGATGCGACAGAGTTGCGAAATTGCAGGCGCGGCTCGAAATGGCTGTTATTTCAAATAGCGTGGCATATTTTAAACTATTCGGTTAACCGGTTTCAACCGACTAATGAGGCTCGGTGGTCGGTCAAGAAATGTTTTAGTTTTCGCCATCCCTAAACAGCATGTTGGCTACATTGAGATTCAATCTCGGATCGCTTGAAGCTCCGTGAGGCTCATGTTGTTGCGTTAACCACTGAGCTACCGTCTGAACGCTATTAAATTACGTCTTATGCTCTTCCAGACCCTCATTGATAGCCTAATATATTTCTGTTGCAATGTTTTATGTTGTAATGTTTTCACTATTTATTCAATTTAATTTCAGTATTGTGATTATGAATTCGTTTAACTACAATGTTTCACTTGAATTCATCTGTTACCAGCTTTCAATCGCTCTGAATGAGCCGCGGCGCGGCGGAAGATTACGCAATAGAGAGAATAAACGGACACCTTTCAAAGTCTGTGATTGTAGCGCCTCTTAGCGGTAAAAGGCAGCAAATACACATCCGAATTTTACCGCCGCAGTCGCGGCGACGGTAAAAATATTATTCTTGTTGAGTACCAACTGTACCCAAAGCAACATCTTTTCAACAAACCCTAACCCTGACATGATGGTCCTCGTAGTGGAGAACTGTCCTTACATTACAGGTCAGTGTCATGCCCATCCCCCAACGCACCAGTTATGAAAATGAATGAACCGAGCAAGGTACATTTTACTCGAATTTGAGACGTCACAACAGCGTCTTTAAGACGACAGTCCACGTCAACCAGTCTAGTATGATGCCCAACCATCCTACACTTAAAGGGTTAGTTCACCCAAAAATGAAAATTAAGTCATTAATTACTCACCCCCATGCTGTACCAACCCCGTAAGACCTTCGTTCGTCTTCGGAACACAAATGAAGATATTTATGATTAAATCCGAGAGGTTCATGACTGCTACATAGGCTCCCTAAGGGAATGAAGCCTGAAACGAGCCTTCAAGAGATTTCCACGACGCATGCGTCGTGGAAATCTCTTGAAGTCTCGTTTCAGGCCTACAAGGAAGAAAAGGAATAGTCGAATAAAGTCGTTATTTTTGTTTGTTTTTTCGCACAAAAAGTATTCTCGTCGCTTGATAAACTTATAGTTTAGCCACTGTTGCGACATGGAATATTTAAACATTTTCTTTAATGACTTAAAGAAAATGGGCCGTCCTGTGTCATTCCCTTAGGAAGCCTATGTAGCAGTCATGCACCTCTCGGATTTAATCATAAATATCTTCATTTGTGTTCCGAAGACGAACGAAGGTCTTACGGGGTTGGTACAGCATGAGGGTGAGTAATTAATGACTTAATTTTCATTTTTGGGTGAACTAACCCTTTAACATTGCCTGTGTCAAAGAGAAGAAAACAATGAAGGAACATGCGCTCACTTACTTTCTGTTTCACTGATGAGGAAGGATTCACACTGCATTCAGTCACAGCCACTGATGTCTCGTCACACAATTCCTGTAATTATGAGAAAGACAGGTACAACACTGAGGCAAGGATGTTTGCCAATTGGTCACCGCAACTAATTCTAGTATCAACAAAAGACTAAATATCTAGTGTCCCTTTTATGGCTCCGTCGTGCACAAAGCAGACATGCAGAATTTTTTTAAATAATCTGCATCATATAAAAAACTAACATTCATGAAATACAGAACATGGTTGACTTTCAGTGATAAAGTCTTTAAGAGACTCACCCTTAAACGCCAAGGCCAAGAGGAATCCCCATAGTTGTATGTGACCTCCTCATCTGGAAAGATATGTCTTATACTAAACAGACACAGGTGTGGCCTTCCGTCAACAATGATTGTCTTGACTTTGCAATTTGGATTTTTCATCATCATCATTCACCAGTCGTCCAAGTGAATGTCCACTGTCCTCTTTTGTTGCATCTATGCTGTGATAAAAATAGTGCAGTAAGAAACTTAAAACCTAGACACACACTGAAACATACAGTTCTAACTGAACATTTGGGTTAGGCTAACCTTGGCCTATTTAACCTATATTCAAATACACATTGTGAAAGTTAACTTGACTTCCTAAGAATTTAATAGGTCAGATGATCCACTTAAGGTAAAAAAAATACCCCAGTTGAACAATAACCATGTTATTGATTATCACTAACTAATAAGTTCCTAATGTTATGAGAACCCTAGCAAATCTGCTATTGTAATAGTGCTGCACGATTAATCTTATCGCAATCGTAATCGCGATGTCAAGCCTGTGCGATTATATGGCGCAAAATGCTGCGATTTTATGTAAAATAAACAATGGGCTTAGGGATGTAAACGATTAATCGACGATCGATTAATTGTCGATAATACAATAATCGATCAAACTGATCGATCATCGATTAAGCAGGTTCATGCGCGTGTGTGCTGCTCAACCGCTAAACATGTAAGCGAGCGCGCCGGAGTTATGTTTGGGACCATTTTACACCATCATGAAGGTGTATTTGCGTGTGAATTCGCAGCCTTTTGTTTTGTGCAAATGTAAGTTGTAATAGTTTATTATGTGTGCGCATTTCTATATCTGATTTCTCTCATATTTGATGCATTTGGTAAGAATTGAAGCGTGATCTTCAGCGCGCGCCGCTCAAACGGCAATGCACGACTAATAATGACTATTGAAACTGTCATATTACATTATAAAGAGAACAATATTGTAAAAAAACATTGTGAATTATTTGGGTTTAGTTGCTGTGTCGCGTTGTTCCAATAAGAGCGCGTGCACAACATGAGTCATTCTGAATGGCACGTAAGTTCAAGTTCACTTGTGCATTCACGGCATTTTGTGAAGATATAATTTGTAATATTATGTTTATTTTGTATATATCTGACTAATCTCATATAGGTTGCGAACGAGCTAGCAAAGTGCTCAACGGTTATTCATTCAGCGCGCGCCGCTCAAGCAGCAATGCACGACTAATAACGATGATTAATTTGGGACTGTCATATTAGATAACATCAGAACACTAATTTATTAAATCGTTAGTTGCCGTTTTCAGTGCGTTTCAGTGCACGTCCACAACACATTCTGACAAGCACGCATCTGAGGCGGCTTTGGTGACACGTTGTATTAGTCGTTATATTTAATTTAATTATCAATCACATCGAAACATTTTACAATCCTACTAGCTCTTTATTTAGATAGCTAAACCTACACATAGATTTTTATTTAAAATGTATTTTATGTTTCTTAATGTTTGCAACAGGTGAGCCAGTGCACAATTATTTTTTATGTATTTTAATTTTCTGTGCATAATTTATTTTGTTAAACTACATAAATGCCATTCTGTACCGTATCCCAACTGTTACAATAAAACATAATTTGAGCAATATAACATGCATTTTTATATATAAAGCAATATGTTGCTTTTTATGTTAAAGCCACTATTGATACCATGAGAAATGTATATTCTCAGGAAAATAGCCGCTTATCAGTTAATCGTTAATCAATCGATAAGGTCAATCAATTAATGATTAATGAATTAATCGATAATTTGCATCCCTAAATGGGCTGTTAACGCAATTAACGCAGCATCTGTTATTTTTTGTCATCCTTTGGCTAGTGTTACATGATAATGCTCTCATGCGATTGCTTAAAACCATTCATGCGAGACATGTCAAAAGAGAGCGCGCTGAATGTCCGACTGTGACTCACAGAAAGACACGCGCCAGAATACAGTTCTCTTTCGCGCTTGAACGAACAACACACAATTATGCCAAAATGTCATTTGTCGAGTATCTTCATAACATCAGAGCAGTCTTATGATGGCGTATAGAGTTGTGAGAGGATGAGGCGCATGTGAGATCCGCGTCTCTGTCAGCAGCGGCTGCTCTTAAAGGGCCAGCAGCCAAAGCTTTCTGTCAGTAAAGTTAATCAAAGAACAAAGGGGACAGAGAAAATTACTCACTGCTCTTGACTAAAGAACTTATGTAGCTTTAAGGATTAGTCTATTTATTATTTATGCAGCGCAGAGCCGCAGACTGTTTGATAACTTTATTAAATTTCTGCATACCTGTTAGACAGGAAGGGCACAGGTAAATATGACATGTCATTTATTATGGGTTTATGTGAGGATTATTTGAAGTTCACTTAAATTAAAAGCTGTTATATTTTTTGACGTCTAATAAATGTTGTTTTTTTTATAGCTAATATAGCTATATAATTATAGCTTTCAATTGTAATGATGGAATCACTGTAATGTTGGATGGCTATAATTAATGTTTTAAATGGGGGTGGATTAAATTTTATCCAGACATCCAATGGCTTAGATGTTATCAATCATTTAGTTGTTGTTGCTAGTTTGAGTTGAGAAATACACATTTCAGAATTATAATCTGTGTGTGCATTTTTCTTTAGAATCAAGCAAGTTGACTCATGAAACCATTTGTTTATTATATCGCAATCGCATATTCCAATTGCATTATTGACCTCAATAATCGCAATATGACATTTTCCCCAAATCGTGCAGCCCTATATCGTAATAATAAATAGTAATAATAATAAATCATAATCATAACTGTTTTTATTAGAATGACATGCAACTAGTTTGCTCTGAATATGAACCAAAAATAAATAAATAAACCAAAAAAGAAACAGCCAGCTTACCAATAACGCGTTCCATTCCATGTGAAGTCAAACAAGTAGTTGCCTTGAACATCTTTAACATGTTTACTTTGAGAGAGAATCCCACGGTATTCAACAACAAAGGTGGATGGTTCAATGTGCTCAAGTGCAAACACACCTCTCCCTAAAAGGGCAAAATAATATATAATAATACAAATAAAACATGAATCCAAGTGCACCTATATATTACACAGCTAACCAACCTATCCTTTTAACCTGTTAAGCTTCACCAGAGCGCGGGCGCACTGAAGCGTTTTTTTTTTTAAATAGTTCAAAGTTACTATCAGATTTAATGTTATTACCTTGACAAACTATACATAATTAAAAAGATATAAGACTCAAGTTTCAGTATTTGACCACTATTGTATTCTGTGAAACTTATAGTGACAGTTATGTCTTAATTTGTGTCAGGAGTTATGAAATTAAAAAATGAGTCGTTACCTTTAATATGAATTATGAGCGTCAGCCGCTTCCATTCAGAAAAAAACTCCCGTGCGATCGTCATGACAGAGCTTGACAAAACAACGTCCCTCAGGGCTTTTAGCTCAAACATGTGCAGATTTGGAGAAATATTGATAGATTCTCATAGGTTTACATCAGACTTCTATAGACAGGAATAATATTTATTGAATTTATACCCAAATGCGTCGATGTAATCATTTTGAGCGCTGTATACTCTGATGTACTGTGTTATCAATTCATACTAACGGTCTGGGGCGCTGTTTGAACAGTAAAGTCCATATATGGATCACACGAAGAAGAACTATAATCATGTGACATTCAGGAAGTCCTGGCACAACAAAGCTATCCGAGATCGCTGTAAAGTGCAGATAAAGATGTTTTGAAGACAATAAACATGATTGCAATGATATTTGATTTACCTGTGTTCTTCGAGTCATGTCAGGTATTTTCATAATAATAGATTATATGTATAATGTAATGCTAATCGAGATAGACTTTCAAATTGTGCAGAATACAATAAAATAATATATTTTCTATCTGATTTTTTTATCTGAAGCCAAATCAGATTACAGAAAGTTATTTAAAACACTCGACTTGCGCTATAAAGTAAGTTGAGCACAAACATAGTTTTATTCTCATAAATTGTCGTGTAGGCTATTGATGGTGTGCTAAGCTAACATGCTAGCTAGTACTGAGCACCTGCTACCTAACTTCGGTGTAATTTTTATGATTTTTTTCTAAATAAGAATGCTTACTGAACTGTTTCGTTTTTCAAAAAGGGCATTTGATACAGTTTCACTGTGAAGTGAGAACTTTTATAAAATAAATGAGGGATTGAAACAGTGTGAATTGCTAGTCGTTAGTGATTATAATGCAGACAAAAGAAAAGCATATTTAGAGCAATAAACAGGCTGGAGAGGTGTGAATATGTGCAGGGGAGACTGAGACTGAATGGGGCTCGTTTTTGCATCACAAAACAATAGAGGCAATAGACTGAATAGATGCTTATAAGATGACAATAAACACCAGTCTAATCAAAATAAAGTCATATGACATGATCTTGAAAAACATTGAACTAAATACAGAGTTTTAGACTTATCATCTTCAGATTTTAAATATAACATGGCCAGACATGTGGCTTTAGCTGCAGTGCATTTCTAGATTGCTCCAGGGCCAACTTCAATTTTATTTTCATGAAGATGTTTCATAAAAATAAATGTATAATAACTTTACAAAACTTTGAAGCTATTTATAACTATTTTTTTTCATTATGACAATAATTAATTCTACATTTACAATAAACTTCCAGGTGTCAGCTTTCAAATGAGATCTTACTTGTGCTTTTAGTACAAAGGGTTCATGAACTGTATCTGTTTCAGTTTGGGAATGCCATATCTGGGGATTTTTCAAAAATGGGCTTGAAGCTTAACAGGTTAAAGAGTGAAATCCTGTAAAACTGTGTAATGTAATATGAGGTGCAGGAAATGAGAAAAAAAAAAAAAAAAAAAAAAATCAAGCATTGGTTTTCACTGTGATATAGCCTACTAGTTGAATTTGGTTACACTATTCTCTGTATACATAGTTGTATGTCTTTATTTTAAAATAATATTAATAAAAAAAATGTTTAAAGTTTTTTTTTTTCATCTCTTAACCTTTATGAAAATGAGCGGCTTACCCAAGGGTAAAATGTGTGAATGTGAAAGATCATGTCCAGACTGCCAGCAATAGGCCTACTTTTCATTCTTACAAGTGCATGCCTACTTTATGATTTGATTTGCCTGCAGTCTGAACATAGTCAAATTGCCTTGTGGTGCACAATTTACCTTTGAATGTGTTGATTTGTCGTCCCTCAATGAAGGCTTTGTCTTTGCCCGACAATATGTGTTCTTTTGCATCCTGCTCAGGTTTTATTCTCTTCTTTCTTAACATGTTGACTGAAAACATTCCAGACAACATAATTAGTATGCATTTATAAATATAGATATATAGATAGATGCTTTATATACATTATTTTTATATACTTTATGTACATTATTGTCAGACTGTAGTCTATATCAATAAATTCAACATTTTACACAGAAATAGTTGATAAGTGAGGTTTTGAGGCTTGTTACTTTTGATAAGAAACAGTCTCCGATTTCAAATTCAGTCCATTTTAATACCATTTTATCACTCTTTAATGTGGTGTTTCAGATCAAACGAAGCTAAACTCGTTACTTAGAAAAATTAACTATAGAGAGAAAGTTTTAGAAAATGTTACATGTATTACACCTGATTTACATTAAAATAATAAATGTAAAATCGAATTGGAAATAGAATCGAAAGCATGTGAATTAAAATTGAATGGAATCATAAAATGTCTGCTAATATCCAGCCCTAAAATGAATCAACTAAATATTTTTGGCAAGTCATTCTAATGACAGTAACGTTACATTAATAAAAGTATACTTTTACATTAATTTCGTTTCTGTTTATTTAATATATTTCTGTATCTTACTGTATTAAACTGTAAATTCATCCAATCAACTTTACCAGTCATCATGATGACAACATAGATTTGATTTATTTCAAAATGTAAATTAATTCTCTCCAGCATCCATGGAGATGTATCTTTCATCAACTAATACTAATACTTGTATGCGTCTATAAACAACAAGAGAATTTCGTTTAAGTACCAAACAAAACAAAAAACGTGAATAGCATGTGCAAGTTGTTTGGAGACGCCATTTTAACTGCTTATGGACTTATATTAATCCGATTAGTGGCCACGTTTAAAGTAATGTAGGTTAACTAACGTTATTAAAAACTGTCTGACTCATGACACTTAACTCCATAAAGGTAGAATATATAAATAAACGCACTTACCTTCCTCGTGATAAAGTGAAAATCTCCCACTATAGCTCGTCAACTTCGCTCGAATTCTGCTAATTAATCTTTCATGATGATGATTAATCTTCTGTTCTGATTAATCACACCATCACACCACACGTCTGCGATAGAAGATCAGAGGCGCAGGCGCGCTGACTTTGACGGATGTGAAATGCAGCCAATCACTGACGAGGATTCTAGCAGCCAATAAGGATGG
The DNA here is from genome assembly GCA_030578255.1 of Tiaroga cobitis. NCBI lineage: Eukaryota > Metazoa > Chordata > Actinopteri > Cypriniformes > Leuciscidae > Tiaroga > Tiaroga cobitis. The sequence goes on along the minus strand of CM060603.1, from coordinate 3,823,571 downwards.
CTGGCACGAAACAGACGTTCCGAAGCTTTGCGAGATCCCGAAGCAAAGATGATTCGAAACATTTGGCTTGTTTGAGATGAGCAAAATCTGCGCAGAACCGATCACCGGTGATCAGCGCGAGATGCATGCCGGTTAGAAATGTGTCCGAGTGCGGTCCGCCTTGCTCTGATGTCATGCCGACGTATGTCAAAAAACTCTCGCGACCGCAAGGCGCACGTGTCGGATTCTGCAGTCGCGCGCAGTTGCTCTCCACCGACTGCGCTGATCAAAAGCATGATGGGAAACGACTTGCTGACGACACAGCTTAATGCTCATTGGTTTAAACAACCGTGATGTATTGTTCTTCTTTAAAATGTTTGATTTTAAAACTCTGATATCATGTTTTATGTGTAGCAATAAATTATGTGTGGACATTCCCAAACTCTCTGACAGTGCGATCTATGTGATGTAATTTTATTTTTATTTTTTTTAATAAAAACACATGTCTGTATTAAAGAAAAAATGATTGATAAACACGTAGGCCTATTTAAAATGGAATTAAATAAGTACTTTGGGTGTCTTGTTCATTATATTTATTTTCATATAAAAGCAAAAAAACTTAAATTACATCCAGTTTATTAGCAACACCATGCACGAGCGTGAATCCCGTGAATCCCGCGATATCCACCTTTGATCTCACAGGTGTCTGATCCACTGCGAGAAGAGAGATCTGTCCGGCTTGCCTGCGCTTTTTTCACTCCTCCTCTCACTGCAGCCGCCTACTCTCGACTACATTTCAGGCGAGGCAAGGCGCATCTCAAACAAGCCTACTAGGCCTACTAGTGCTCTGACACCTGTGAGATCAAATGCGGATATCGCGGGATTCACGGGATTCACACTCGTGCACGGTGTTGCTAATAAACTGGATGTAATTTAAGTTTTGTTGCTTGAATATGAAAATAAATATAATGAACAAGACACCCAAAGTACTTATTTAATTCCATTTTAAATAGGCCTACATGTTTATGAATCATTTTTTCTTTAATACAGATGTGTTTTTATTTTAAATTAAAAAAAAAAATTACATCACATAGATTGAGAGTTTGGGGATATCCACACATAATTTATACACATAAAACATGATATCAGAGTTTTAAAATCAAACATTTTAAAAGAGAACAATACATCACGGTTGTTTAAACCAATGAGCATTAAGCTGTGTCGTCAGCAAGTCGTTTCCCATCATGCTTTTGATCAGCGCAGTCGGTGGAGAGCAACTGCGCGCGACTGCAGAATCCGACACGTGCGCCTTGCGGTCGCGAGAGTTTTTTGACATACGTCGGCATGACATCAGAGCAAGGCGGACCGCACTCGGACACATTTCTAACCGGCATGCATCTCGCGCTGATCACCGGTGATCGGTTCTGCGCAGATTTTGCTCATCTCAAACAAGCCTACTGATCCGAAGCGTGATTCAAAACACCCACGTCACGTGACAACGGCTAAATGAAGCGTCTAAGTGTTTCATCAGGGCTGCGTTCAGCGCCGACAAAACGTTGCACAACGTTTTTTAAACAGAAACGATGATGCGTTGAACGCACTGTTGTGATGACGCAAGAGTTGCAACTATGGCAGCTGAGAAGGCCATTCTTTGTGTTCTTTGTGAAGAATTTTCTGAGCCTGATGAAGTCGGTATAAATATGTGTTTAATACTGCAAAATATGCCCGATGTTACAGTTACTGCACTTGCCGCCCAGAACACGAGAGAACTTCCCAATCGAGTGAAGGGATTTGTGGAAACTGAAATGGAAGCACACATCTTACCTAATTCAGACTAAAACATCTATTTAGCCTCACATACTGACTTGATTTGTAGTTCATACTGTTTTAATACCCTGTATTTTCTTTCTCATTTTTAGGAAAAGCACTTAATTACCATTGTTTATTTCTATACCAAATGTCATACGATTGCAATGAAGCTAAAAATATAAACAACTACATCATTATGTTGATATCCTATATTTTACAATAAAACTTACGACAAACATGTCTTCTAATATCCTCAGTTGATGCGTAAACTGAGCTGCATTGAACACATTTGTAAAATACTTTATTTGAACCCATTGTGTGAGTTCACTTTAATTCCGCGTACCTTATATACATGTTGCTGCTGATTGGACTGCAGTTCTGACACGCCCACCAAACAAGAGAAAACGCATCTCAAACCCCGTTGCACACCGGTGCACGCCGTTTCCAGGAAACATGACGTTCAACCCGGAAACCGTAGCAAAACGTTGCGCACCGTTGTGATCTTGAACATGCCCCTGGTGGAGTGCTCCGCCGAATCAGGGTTTCATTGATTGGTCGGTTCGGGAACAAATCACACAATCACACAGTATAAAAGTTTTGTCAACGCATTTTCATATCGTGGGTTTTTGTGAGAGGAGTTTGGTTTTGAGATAGCGGATTTTTGGTGATATAGTGACATTTATAGTGCGATTTGTTTAGTTATATTTAGGATTTAATTTACATTTACACATTGAGACACACAGAGTACATATAGTGACACATTAATAGATGCATTGATAGAAATATATATATATATATATATATATATATATATATATATATATATAGATTAATAGATAGATACATATATTACAGATACATATAGATTATTAGATAGATAGGCTACATATAAAATAGATAGATAGATAGATAGATAGATAGATAGATAGATAGATAGATAGATAGATAGATAGATAGATAGAAATGGAGGCTCCACAGAAGAGATGCCGTACATCTGTGGTGTGGGAGCATTTCCATTTGGAAACCCCAAATAAAGTGAGATGTGTGTATTGTGATCGGCAGCTAGCCTACTGCAACAATACATCATCCATGATGCGCCATTTGAGGAGCATTCATCCTGCCATTCTGCAGGGTGCAGAGACTACAGGTTACAAGCTTCATATATTACAAAAATACAATAATAAAAATAAAAAAAACAACACATTTTTTTATTAGCTCTTTGTAAAGGTTGTTTCAGATCAACACCTGCAAGTGACCACTAGGTGTCACCGTGGAGACGGGTTTCGGATTGATTCGAAGCCTCGAAACAAAATGGCACATTTGCTTCGACTGTTTCATTGCTTCACGAAGCCTCGATCTGCCCATCACTAGCGTTTACACGACAATGATATGCTTAAATTGGAGAAACTTTTCCATTGAGTTTTCCACGTACAGACGACACCATTGTCAAAACATTTTGATCCTCATTCACACGGATCCGGGAAAACGACTAAAAGCGCTGTATTCTCACGTTTTCAAAAGTTTGTGTTTTCAGGCGCCCAAAACAGCGCTGTCGTGTGAACGAACGGCCAAACGCATAAAAAGTTTTACGTTTTTTGTTGAAACCAGTCTTGTGTAAAAAGCACGGGTGCCTGAGCAAAGATACAATCAAATGCAAGCCTTTAAATATACACCTGTTAACACACTAACTAGCTAGGCACAGGTGATTTTATTGAACCAATAATGAGCAGTGGATTAGGAGAAAGTTGTGGAAGGTCTTGTGCTCTCAGTCTCCCTCTGCTGGACAGACCATGGTGTGACAATAAAAACATAATTTACAGGCAAAGCATAATGAAATAATTGACTTATGGTTTGTGATGCTGCTGCTGTCAGATCCAATGCAGTCGCTGCTTCATCTTTCAACAAAAGATGGTAACACTTTACTTGAAGGGGTGTGCATAAGACTGACATGACACCTTCATAAGACTGACATGACACATGTCATGAATATGAAGGAGGTTTTATGCATGTTTATGACAACTGTCATTAAGTGTCATTCGCTCAATTATGACATTTTGATGGTAATGACACCTTGACATAAACCAATACATCATAACCTGTCAGTGTCTTTGTCATGACAACTTGACATTACCAAGACAACACAACCTGTCATAAATATGTCATAAAAATGACAGCAGATTAATGATCAAACTTAAGAAACCACTTAGCTTCATGGGTTAACATTACATTAAACTGTCATGTGGTTGGTTTTGACATTGGCTGTCATGAGGCCATGTACGTGTGGTCCACTGTCCGAGAGCATAAACAGTTCAGATAATTAAGGAAACCAGTCTTATCTGTAGATGAGCAGGTACAAAGGTCGATGGTGAGGAAGTAAGATGTGGTCCTGCGCTTGGATATTTGGTCAGTTGTAAGGTTTCACTCCAAACGAACCAAAATAGTTGCTTCAGAAGTATAAGCATGGTGTTTGTTCATAAACACGTCAAGTCACCTTAATTTATATAGCGCTCTTAACAATATAGACTGTTTCAAAGCAGCTTTAGAGTGATAATAAAAGTAACAGAAGATTGTTTTGGCTTTACAGCAGCTCTAAAATAAGGTGCAAGTGGTGAAAAATGGTGAAAAAAGTTATCTCCGCGTAAACTTCAAAACCGTGGATCTGTGAAAACGCGACGGCGTGCACATTGCTTATCACGTATTTAGTCTATAGGTATGCGAGTTTGAATATATATGTGCGAAAGGCATGTAGTCCTTCTTTTCAAATTGACCCCACCAAATTACTTGTCTGGCCTTGAAAATTCATAATACAGATTATAAAATAACACGTAGTGGTAGCCACAGCCAGAGCTACATCACAAACATATCCAGTTTGAGCAGGAAACAGTTTCTCAAACAGGATTGGGAAATAGCTTGCAGACAACCATGAGGCAGCATCACACAGACCCTAACCCTTACTCTACTGCTTTCTGTTTTATATCAGACCGAGTACGATCTTGTGCCCCCCTAGTGGCTAGGAAGAACATAGCAACCATAATTGCAATAAAGAAACCTTGTGACAGGCAGTGACTGTTACAACATCCACATTGTGAGAATACGGTGGTTAGCACTCAGGGCGATCTGAGAGTTACAGTGGGAGATCTTCCGCCAGTCCCAGTGGACCACCTCCTGCTCCTGCGTGTCGTCATGCTCCTGAGGGATGGTGCGGGTCCCTCTTACGACGGGCCTGTCGTGTCGTTCTGGGCTCTGGGCGAGGATCAGATGTCAATAGCTGCATTGAAAGGTGGGCTAGAGTCTTCCGAGGATACAGACTTCACACACGACAAGGTGAGTGTCAACATCACACCGGTGTGTCGAGTCGGATCTCATCTGGTCTTAAAGGAGTTGTTCACTAAAGAATTCAAATTTCCTGATAATTTACTGTCCCCCATGTCATCCAAGATGTTCATGTCTTTTTTTCTTCAGTGGAAAAGAAAGAAAGGTTTTTGAGGAAATTTTTCAGTATTAATCTCCATATAGTGACTTCAATGGGGTCCAACGGGTCGAAGGTCCAGATGTGAGTTTTAGTGTAGCTTCAAAGTCTAGACACGATCCCAGCCGAGGAATAAGAGTCTTGACAAAGAGATCTAGACAAACCAGCGGACATTTATAACACAATAAACATTTATATACTTTTTAACCACAAATGCTGGTCTTGCACTAGATGTGATGCGACACTTATTACGTAATCACGTGAATGGTCAAGCGTGACGTAGGCGAAAGAACAGACCCAGTGTTTGTAAAGCGAATGTGCAAAGACTAAGTCAAACGCCATTTAGAAAATAAATAAATAAATAAAAGGTAAATTCTTCTTCTTGTTTGTCCATCAAAAGTTGATGATGACCATGGCACGTTTGTCATTTTGTTGGGTTTTGATGAGTGCGCAGATGGCTAAAGAGGCCAATCCGAGGCCGGAATTCCCTGTGGCACACTGGACAGGTCAGGAAGGATGTAGAACTCTGAGGTGCAGCCACATGTTCTTCCTTTGTAAATTTGCGCTGCTGCCTCTTCAAGATAGCACAGGAGCTTCTCCTGCTCTCACTGAGGATTGCACCGTCCTGGATTTTTGCTACTCCAGGCAGATCGGTCCTGTGCTAGGGATTCCCAGCTTTTCAGGTCGAGTCCAAAACTCTTCAAGGAAACTTTAAGAGTGTCCTTGTAGCGCTTTTTGGGGCCACCTTGTGCTCGCTTGCATTTTTTCAGCTCGCCAAAGAAGACTTGTTTTGGAAGTCTCACAAGACATTCTAGTCACGTGACCAGTCCATCTAAGCTGTTCCTTCGCAAGCATGGTGTAGATGCGGGGGATATTTGCCTTGCTGAGGACTTCCGTGTCAGGAATTCTGTCTTGCCACTTGGTCCTCAGCAGTTTCCTCAGACAGCTCAAGTGGATATGATTCAATTTTTTGGCATGGCGCTGGTAGACTGTTCAAGCTTCGCACCCGTACAGAAGAGTTGGCAAAACAACAGCCCGGTAGACCTTAAATTTTGTCTCCTGCTTGATGCGAGTCCTTTCCCATACCGAGTCACGTAGACGTCCAAAGGCTGCACTGGCCTTGACAATCTTGATGTTAACTTCATCATCTATGTGCACAGCACGAGACAGTGTACTACCAAGTTAAATAAACTTGTCAACGGCTGAAAGCTTTTGCCCATTCACAAAGATGGTTGGCTTAGTATAGGGTTGCCCAGTATAGGGTTTCACCCCGTTTGTGATTGGGAACGGATCAGAGAGTTCTTGCTGATCTCTGACGCTGGCCATCATGCCATCATGGAGATTGCGCACAATGCCAATGAACTTGTCTGGACACTAGGGGTGGCACGGTTCACAAAACCCACGGTTCGGTTTGTATCACGGTTTTAGGGTCACGGTTTTCGGTTCTGTACGGTTCTTGTTGTTATTTTTTCTTTTAATCTTTAACACTCCAGAAATGTACTTCAGCATATGATATAGCTTAATTATCCACAATTTAGGATACAGTATTAACAAAAATGTTATCAATGTTATATCATGCAATCATGCACAAACTGAATTTGACTTGACTTTAAGCACATTATTGGGACCATCTCACAGGAAAGCTAGGTGAGATTTTGATACAGCAAGAGAGAAGACATTGATGACATGCTTTTCGTTTATTTGGCAAAAAAAGTAGAATGTGTATCACTATCTCTACAGGAACTTATGTGCATTTTTAGCACACAAAGATTGAAATTAACTTGCATTTATCAAACTGCCAACTTAAGTGTAGCTCTTACAAAAATTGTATCTTTTAAAAGAAAAAGAGAGGAATTCTTAAAACTCTGTCTTTTAAATAAGTCAAAATACATGAAACATAATTGCCTGTAATTAGGCTATAGCAATAGCAAAGGCCATAATCATAAAGTGAAACATAAGTTCAACCTCAACACATAAACAGTATCAACAATGCTTCTATTCCCTGAGAGTGAGCATACACTTTTTTCACTTGAAATTAAAGTGCAGTATTTGGAAACATATGACTGGAGTTCTTATCTAAACTTAAACTGCCACTGTAGCTGCTATATATTTAAATATCATAACATGAAATCCAAAATGTTCCCACACACCGGACTTATAGGACGCTGGCGCATCCTCCAATTCCTGTTAGCCTTCCTTATCTCTCCCACTTGCCACGTCTCTACGTGACGTGTCCTGCAGCGCTCCATACTCCACTCTTACTGGCGTGTTCGAGTTGAACCGGCGCTGCACAGAACGATCGGTAATGACATCACCGCGAGAGTGATTGAAAAGCATTCGGAAACACACGTCTGAGGTCACATACGGGCACGAGGCTACATTGCGCGTGCGTCGAACCGTGAGACGCACACATGCTCCGAACCGAGACAAGCGAACCGAACGGTTCGGATGTTTTTTCATGTACCGTGCCACCCCTACTGGACACCCATACTTGGCCATGATTTTCCATAGGCCCTCCCGGGTGACTGTGTCGAATGCTTTTGTTAGATCAACGAAAGCCATATATAGATCAACATTTTGTTCTTGGCATTTCTCCTGTAACTGCCGAGCAGTAAATACCATGTCAGTGGTTCCGCTGTCTTTTCTGAAGCCACACTGACTCTCAGGTAGCAGACCCTGGTCTAGGTGGACAATTAGGCGGTTCAGAAGGATTCTTGCCAAGATTTTGCCAGCGACTGATAGTATGGAGATGCCTCTATGGTTGTCACAGTCATGCCGATTGCCTTTCCTTTTATATAGATTGATTATAGTAGTATCCTTGAACTCCTTAGGAACGGCTTCTAATTTCCACATGGCCTGGAAGTGATCGGTCAGTTTCTCGACTAAGCGAGGCCCAATCTCGCAATTGCCTCCTCATTTATGCATGATGGTCGATTGAGGGCCGCACTGTAGTGTTCGACCCACCTTTCAAGTATTTTGTCCTTCTCCGTAAGGAGTGTTGTTCCATCTAAGTTCAGGAGAGATGAAGTTCCTGAGTGTTGCGGACCATAGACCTGCTTGAGTGCATAATAGAGGCACTTGGTGTTGGTACTGTCAGCGTAACATTGAATCTCCTCAGCTTTTGCGCACAGCCAGGCGTCTTGCATTACTCTGAGTCTCTGCTGAACAATCCTGCGAATGTTAAGGAAGGCAATTTTCTTTAAACTTGAGCTGCTGTCATTCAGATATGCTTTATGCAGGCGATGTTTTTCGTCAAGGAGTGCTCGGATTTCTGCATCGTTCTCATCAAACCAGTCTTGATGTGTACGTAATGGAACACCAAGTGATTCAAGGGCTGTAGAATGCAGTACGGTCTTGAGAGCAGTCCAATCTGCCTCAGCGTCTGTATGCTCAAAGCTTAGAGACTCCAGGTGATGGTCTAAAGCCTCAACAAAGGCCAGTCTGGTATGTTCCTGTTGTAGGCGAGTAATCTTAAGACGCTTAACACATCTTTGTCCTTGTGGGCGTCTGCTAGGCTTAATCCGGATGTTTAATTTGGAGATAATGAGACGATGGTCAGTCCAACATTCAGCACCACACATTGCCTTGGTTACCCTAACATCGTGCCGATCGCTTCTCCTCATGATGACATAGTCAATCAAGTGCCAGTGGTGTGAACGAGGATGCATCCATGAAGTTTTCTTGCGCTTTGGTAGTTGGAATATCGTGTTGGTGATGAGCAGGTCAAATTCAGAGCATGTTTGCAGCAGTAGAAGACCGTTGCTGTTACATTTTCCAATACCATGTGCACCAATGACTCCATTCCATGATTGATGGTCACTTCCAACTCTGGCGTTGAAATCACCCAGTATCAGGAGTTTATCCCAGCTGGCTGTGGCAGGAATAATGACTTCCAGGTCATTATAGAACTTGGTTTTGATCTCGTCAGAGTTGGTCATGGTAGGGGCATAGGCACTGATGATGGTGGCCGGGTTTTTACCAAATAGGTGGAGCTGTAAAGTCATTAAACGGTCGTTTATCCCCTTGGGTTGGCTTGACAGTTGGTTGACCAGGTGATTTTTTACTGCAAAACCAACACCAGCATCACGTCTCTCCTCCTGGCCTCGTCCGCTCCAAAAGAATGTATAACCTGCACCCACTTTAGTCACTTGTCCAGTATCGGCCAGTAGGGTCTCACTAAGGGCAGAAACATCCACATTATATCTTGCTAGCTCTCTGCCCACGAGGGCGGTGCGTCTCTCAGGTCTTTTTGATCCAGATGTATCCATCAATGTGCGCACATTCCAGGCGCCAACAATGAGTGGTATCACTTTGGTCTTTTTCGTTTTATTTGTTTTTATTTTTATTTTCGACCGCAAGTACGGGATCCCGCCAGCTGCGGTAGGCTGGCCAGGATGTTTTGAAGCAGGCAATGTTTAGGGTACCTTTTCTAACCCTTTCCTCACAACGGAGGTGAGCAGTGCGATCCTGAATAGGGCTGCTCAGTCACTCAGGGTGCTGCCAGACTTCAGTGCTGCTTCAGTCCAGTGCGAGAACGACCAATATCCTTGTGCCTGGTGTGCGCCTACGGTAGCAGCTAGAGGGCCCGGGCGGATGTAACAAGCCTGAGGCACAACTAGCTGGTCAGACTGGAACTTACTGGTCAGACTGGAACTAGCTGGTCAGACTGGAAAACAACAATAAAACAACAATGTCGAACAACAAGTTTTTCGCCCTACCCTACATTTTCCACCTACGTCAGGTTACTGCTGAGGAAAAGTCTGACTCCGAGTTGACAGCAATGCTTTCACATTGGGCTTAAGTGAAACCATCCGCCCCCGAGCGCTCGCCCGGCCACAGGTGCACGAGGAGATCAAGAAGTAGTGGAAGGCACCTTCACGATATCCTCCACCCTCACGGCATCCTCCACCCTCACTGGCCTGATGGTGGGGCCACAGGGGGTATGTGGAGATCCCCAGGTGTAGTGTGCAATTAAAAGAGCAGCAATGCAATGCACCTGGAGGAACCGCCTACGGCTCCCATCCAAGGGTTGTAAGCTGACGTCAGCCCTAATGTTACGTCCCTTAGATTTTTTTTTATATTTATCTATGGGTAAGGGAGTATAACATTTAAATAAAGATGTGTGTGTAACTCAATATGAAGGTCAGGGGAATAAAAAGGAAAAAGGATCAAATCAAAATTCTGCTCAAAAAGTATTTCTTGTACAGTGCCAAAAGTGAAAGAATGAAGAGAAAATAATATTTACAATATTTACACAGACAATAAGGAAAAACAACAACACAAATAATTCCAAAAAAATAAAGTGGGAGGTGAGCTCGAGAGATGCCAAATAAATTAAATAAATAAAACAAAAACTAACTAGGATTAATTAAGCTAAACTAACTGCCAAAAGAAAAATGAAGAAAAGAAAAGTCTTCCACGCCAAGACGCCCAAACTAAACTACAGACTTACCAAATAACAAAATTACAGGGTGTGGCACTCTCTCCCAAACCTAGTGTTTCTAATACAACCAAGATGCCCTATGTGGTGCGCAATGTATGTCGTGAGACTTACTTACCGGCTCGCCCCTTCCCACGCTCACACACACCGTGATGACGAAACAAGGATGAACAGGATGAAAAACCAAACACTTCACAACCACAATATGACAACCGGTTAAATCATACGATAAATACCCAGAATATTTGTAGATCGAGCCAATGAACATCTGAAACACACACGGTGTGTGTGTGTTTCAACAAAAGACTACCCACATATACCCCATGCAACACGCTTAATACGTACAGCGTACGTAACACCTAAGGTTTACAGCGCCGCTGGACAGGCTACCTCCTCCTGGCTTGCGATGGCCATACACTGGCCAAAGTGCTCAAGAGGGCAGTTCTTAGCTGGAGGAACTGCTTACAGCGACCGACTACGGTCAGGTCAGGTCAAGGTCAGCTAGGCGAGGTCCACCCTGGTTGTCCAGGAACGTCATTTCTGGCTGAACCTTCTCGATGCCCCATCTCACAAGCTGGCCCTTCGGCAACACTTTTAAGACCCAGCAGTTTTCAGCAGACGGAGGCCGTCTAGCACATTCTGCCCCCCGCCCCCAGTCTGCTAGTTGCCCAGGGTCTGTGGCCTCTACACCTGCTCCGGCACGGCCAGAAGCAACACCTCGGCCGCACCGCTGAGCCCCCTTCAAGAAGACAACGCAGTCCTTCCCCCAGGCGGCTAGTTGCCAAGTCAAGTCACCTTTATTTATAAAGTGCTTTTTACAAAACAGTTTGTTTCAAATCAGCTTAACAGCGATAACAGGAAAATGATGCAACAGACTTTGTTTCTAGAAGAAAATAGCGTCACAGTCCAGCTTAAGTAAGTTCAGTGATGGTTCATTTTTGTTTTAAAAAAGTTATTAATTTAGTTCTTTTATATATAGCCTCTCTGGAGAAAACCGTGATGTCATCGTCCAGCTCAGTTCAGTTCTCATAAAATGCTGTCAATGCAGGAGATCAATATTATTGTTGAATATTAAATTAAATGTCCCCAATTAAGCAAGAAAAAAGCGACAACGTCAAGAAACCAAAACTCCATCAGTGACAGAATGGAGAAAAAAAACCTTGTGAGAAACTAGACTCGGTTGCTCAGTTCTCCTCTGGCCAACGAACGCACAGTGTGTGATTATGATTCAGGCATTACAGGTCAGAAGTCAGAATGAATAGGAACATTCAGAATATTTATCCAGTTCCCCAGTAAACCCTCCAAATGAACATTGAAGCGGTCCTGAGACGGGCGACCCAGAGATGGAGGGCGCTGCTCTTCCCCCAACAACTAGCGGTACCCAACTTTCCACTAAAAGAGCAGTTTCCTCAGTCTCTGGGTCATACTGGTTGCAGTCCGGCAGCGAGAAGCGCTCCGCTGCCTCACTCCCAGCCTCAACACCCCCCACGCCCTCTCACCACAGGCCCGGAGATCGCATTAGAGGGCGCGGTGCTTCCTCATGATCTCTAGCCATCCCTCGCTTGTTCCCTGAAGCCGGGCAAGGGTCACACACACTCACTGCCTCTAAGTGATGCAATGCTTGCCAGGTCGGGTCCCAGCGCTTCTTTTTTTTATTTATTTAACCTTTATTTAACCAGGTTTGTCTCATTGAGATATAAAATCTCTTTTTCAAGAGAGACCTGGCCAAGATAGCAAAACAAATTAGGTCACAAAATCACAGAACAACAGAACAAACACAAAAGAGGCAAAGACAACTCAAGTACATTTCAATTTAAATAAAAGTGCCATCAATTAAAACATTTGCACGTGTGGATCGACTCATGTTCTAAAGTTTTAACATAACCTTTAAAATCATTTAAGAAAATAAGACACGGTAGTTTAAGTGTTTTCTGTAAATCATTACAAGTAGAAGGTGCAACAAACATGAAAGCCTTTTTGAACAACTCTGTCCGGTCTTGAGGTACATTCAATGAAATAGTTTTCTGGGACCGTAAACCATAGGTACTCTGTGTAAAAGTAAGAAATTCAGACATGTAACATTCTCCCTGCTCGGGTACGTTGGTTGTCCCTCTACTCATCCTGCACACTAAACTTATATCTAAATCTGGCTAAAGGCCCGCTCACACCAAGAACGATAACTAAAACGATAATGATGAAGATATCGTTCTAAATGTAAAAGAATAGCAGATTCCACAGCACAACTATACTCCATAATAGCACAGATAAACAATAGCATTGGAATCACTTTCAGAACAATGTTTTTTTCAGTTGATTAACGATACAAACATTGACAGCCAATCAGAATCCATCCTGCTTTAAAGAGCTCGAGCTTTTAAAGTGACAGACGAAAAAACGGCAGTGCTTATAATAAACAGGGCTGAGTTTCTCTGGCAATGGTTCTACGATACTTTTGGGAAACCCAGCCTTAGCATTCTAGGTGTGAACGCACGCTAATATGGCGATCAATATGGTTATCTTTATAGTTATCGTTCTTGATGTGAAGACTACTGGGTCTTGTAATGGAAATTTTACATTTAGATGTGTTTTTACTTTTTAGATGTGTTCTTTTATCTTTTAGATGTGTGCAACTTTTGATTAACGTTGAAGATTTATGTACTCATATATATTTAAAGGAAGATGTTTATAGTATTAAAGGACATTATTAAAGATATAACCAAGCTGTTAGAAATGCATAAGTTAAGATAAGCTTTCTGGAACAAAATGTTTCTGGGCTACAGAAGACCAAGTAGCCAGTGACCTATTGTGTACTTCAAGTGTGAAATGTATGTGGGTAGTTTTCGGACAGAAATAAATATAGGCAAAGAGTGTGATGTCAAGTTGACAGGAAACTTTAAACTTAGATGGTCTGTCAAGACAAATTTATGTCCAACAAGAGATCTTGAACAAACACGTTTCCTTTTAAGGCAACAAAGGCAATCTTCTGAAACAGCCTACACAGGATGTGTTTAGGGTATATAACTTGGCGAAAAGGACCAGCCTCTTCGCCCTTCTCATATCAGACTCTGTCTGTGTGTGAACTGCCTTTCTTGCAAGAAATAAATACTTATACTTATAACTTTCGAGATCTCCAGTTGTCCTTCAATAATTATTTAAAGTTATTTAAAGTCGATAAAGAATTTCCACGACAAATGGCGACGAGGAGGATGGGATTCGTCTAACCGACGGTCGGCGTGAGGAAGGAAACAATTGGCTGATCACCCCAAGAGGTCATACTCTGCGGCTCAAAATCCTCAATCTTAAGGAGAGAGAATTGTTCTACTCACCGCGACGACCGGGGTGGACGCACTCCCAGAAGTGAACTCACAAGGTCATCAAAAGACGGTGAGAGGAAATTATTTACGTGGTAAATATGAATTATTTGCGTATTGAATATTTTTCCTAAAAGGGTCAGAGTTTTGGAAAAAGCCTGAAAGTAATTTCCAAACAGGGTTTGAGAATAAGTCTGATAGTAATTTCTCGAATGCCATGTATTAATTGTTTCCCAAAAGGGCCAGAGTTTGAGATAAGTCTGATAGTAATTTCTCAAACACCAGATAGGTGTCTGTTTGAAATAAGTCTGATAGTAATTTTCGAACAGTACAGAGACACTTGTTTGGGAAAGACCTGCATCGACGGATGTAGGCAATTTGAAAGTCCTTTATTGACGAATAAAGGCAGGTGCGTGGTGGCCACGCTGGGGAAATAATTAATACAGTGATTATAGTGCGTGGTGACCACGCGGGGGAAAAATTTAAAAATATGCAAATATTAATACTGTTGAGTAAAAGAAATAAAAAAAAAATGGGTAGTACTAATAGTAAAAAGTCATTGGAGACAGTGGATTTCTCGAAAGCAAACTATAGTTAGGGTTAGAATTAGAAACAAATAAAGGTGGCATCATAGGATACCACCGATGATTTGAAAAATAGGGTTTTTGTTTTTTTATGAGGTTTGAGTGTAAGCCATCTGCAAAAGACTAAGGAAAATTGGACTCAAATAAGTCCAAAAAGAAAAGAAAAAGATAATTATAACCTTGATGCTCGGATCATAGATTTAAGGTTAAATGAGGCAATTATTAGACAAAGAAAACAGATAAATGCAGTGTTAGCACCATTAGAAAGTGCAGATTGTAGAGGTACAAAGGCAATAGAAGTCAGAAAAACTTTACTAAATTCTGTTTCTTATTCTTCCGAGGAAATGAGATACATGAAAACCCGCCTGGCTGAGGATGACCGCTGTCCGGCTCCCTACTCCCCCCACCAACCACAGCTAGTGGCCCCTGACATGGGACCGCAAAGACAACCAGAAACGGCTGAAGGGCAACACCCTGAGGAAGAGGAAAAAGAAGATAAGTTACACCCTGTATATCCAAACCTGACGGCTTCAGTTACTTTCCCCTCTGCTCCTCCTGCCTACGCTCCTCCAACACAAAGTTTTGCTGATTCTAAATCACCGACAAAATGAGGACTCAAAAGAGGGCTCCAGGACAAACCACCAAGGACAGGTCGAGGTAGAGGAGTTATTAGACCCCAAACCAGATCATTGACAAGAGGTGATTCAGGAAAAAGATTCCTGGTCCTGAATGCGGAGGACGATTGGAACACAGCGGAGGAGGAAGATGAGGAGTATGAGGAGATGATGATCAGAGCACCCATGATCGAAGTCGCGGGACACGAAGGTCCAATCCTGATCCACAGACCATGGACACAGGCGGACATCAAAGAAGCAGCCTGTCATTTGTCTGAACTGGACGCAGGAGGAAAACAACTGGGTGAGGAAATTGAAGCATTCTGCAAAGAATTCAGACCAACCATTGATGAACTGATAAGACTTTTGAAACTGAAACATGGTCCTACCAAACTGTCAAAAATGACTGGGCGCTGGCCCACAGACGCACGCTTGGTGAACCCAATCTGGGAGGACGTGGGCAACGCTGCCTATGTGGGTAAAATCACCGCGCTAAAAACCTCACTTGCAACAGCTTTTCCAACTCACGTCCACACCGACAAGATCAGAGCGTGTAAGCAGAAAGACGGAGAGGACACCGAAGATTTCTTTCAAAGACTGAAAGCAGTATTTGACCGGTGCAGTGGTTTGACTGAACCAGGTCCACCAGCCGAGGGAGCTGTGGTCCCGCCCGGCATAAGTACGTATGAAGAATATTTAATAACTGTTTTCCTAGATGGCCTGGACCCTGAAATAGGGAAAAAGATGAAAACATCTTGTGTGGGCTATCATCAAGCGCGCCTGGAAGAAATCCGACGACACGCAACCCATCAACAACAGTGGCTGAGAGATCAAGCCAAGACTAAGCAGAAAAAGACTGACAAAGACACTCAACTTGCTCTGCTGAAAATGGGAAGTTTGATGATGGAAAATCATCGGAGAAGAGGTGGAGATGGAGGTAAAAGAGGAAAAGGAAGAGGAGTGGGTAACAGACCTGCAATAGACTCTGAAGCCTGTTTTAAATGCGGACAAAAGGGACACTGGAGAAGGGACTGTCCAAATCCTCCAAGGAAAAGAGGATTTCAACCACGACAACAACCAAAGAATCAGGGAGATTGAAAGGGGGAGGGGAGCGACGGTGAGGGGTCTGACTCCCAGGTGGTAACTATGTCTAATTTTATTTCTATTTCTGCTTCTTGCAATGAAGAAATCTTGCTTGCAAACACTGAACAAATGTATAAAGCATTTGCAAAATTACCAATGATTGACATTAGTGTCGAGGGAAAGAAAATTAAGGTTTAATTGACAGCGGCGCAACAAACTCCATAATTAAACATGAACAATTGCCTGATTTAACTGTATTATCTGGTAGATGGACAACCTCCAGAAGTGCCACAGGGCAGAGGGAACCATATACAGCAGATTTGTCTTGTCAGATCACTCATTTTCGCATGCTTTTGCTTTTGCGTGCAATCTGCTGGCTAGAGATTTAATGTGTAAATTAGAGTTGAACTTGTATTGTGATGACAGTGGCCTCACTGCTGATATGACTATGATACGAATGCCTGCTGAAATAATGTATGCGTTTGAATGGAGCACTCCCCAATGTGGTCTAACCAAGAAAGCCACAAATAAGATGCCTCCTGACCATGATTTCATGGAAGAAAGTAATTTGCATTGTACAGTGTCATGTTAGCAGTGAGCCAGATTAAATTTTTGCTGAAAAGTGGACTGAAGTGGAGATTGAGAGATTTCCACGACAGTCTGCATTTACTTTTTAGCTTTTTACAGTGCCTATATAGCAGCTCCCTCTCGTCTTTGGCATCTGAAATAAATTGGTAGCACAAATAAGACAATACAAATATGCATTAAAATAGTAATATTTATTAGATTTAACACATATTTGTCAGTGCTAAACATTACTCATTTATCTGTATAATAGATGCTAAAATTGTTACAGCAATTCTGTCATTCAGTGTAATTGATGACACTGTGGTGTAACAATGAATTTGCATTTCACTGAACAATGTGTTTTATGTACCTTAGGTTACCACACCATGAAAAGGTGGAATTATCAAATATTTAAGAGCAATAAACAAATTTTTCTGCAGCACCACACGCTCTTCAGGACGCCTTTTGATGATGTCACAGGCTGTTTAATGACTATCCGTTGTTTATTTAATTTCAAAATGGCTTCTTAATCCAGTTACACTGAATGATCTCTAACAAATTGCATTTTCGGGGCAAAATTCCCCTGGTTATTTTAATCCTTAAAACATTTCTTTTCACAAAGTCTTTTGACCCCTAACTCCTCCCCCCACACACACACACTTTTGTTAAGCGACCTTGGGTAACATGAAAGGCGCTATATAAGTACAAGTTATTATTATTATTATTATTATTAAAAAACAAAAAAGCATAGTCCTTTTAATATAACACAGCCAACACTTATTTGAATATGCCAAGAAAAACACTAATATTTTTTTAACTTGGTATTTTATGTTTATTTAAAGATGTAATGGTAAAATCAAAGTCCATAACATTACGCCGAATGACAATTTTACACTTTTTTTAGTTATTTGAAACATTAAAGTAGACGCTTTACTTGCATTTAATATGTTTTGTGTGTGTGTGTGTGTGTGTGTGTGTATAAAATAACTTTTGTAAATTTAATTTGATGTGGACACCAAAATGTTGACCCAGCTATGATTTAATCCTTTATTCTCTCTGTCTTTTTCTTGTCGGGAAAATGTTCATTTTAATGGGTTCTTTGAGTGTTTTGAGCCATTTCTCAAGTTCTTCTATTGTTATTTGCTGCACTTTGCCGTTGTTGTCCGGCCCATAGTAGCCCTTTAAATCTAGCTGATTCCCCTTTTGACAGCAGGTGGCTCTCCAGTAATACTTGGACACAGTGATTTTATCATAGATTTTTTCATGGTCTAGGTCAGGAACTACACCAGTCACTACATAAGCCTTATCACAGGACTGCAGGTCTTTAATTACAGCTCTCTCGTGTTGCAGCCAGGATCCCTGATTGAAATCCGGGTCCTGTGGAGCGGCGTTGGTCAGTGTGGAGGTGGCCAGCATAGACAAATGATTGTTGGTGTGGAGAACGGGATAAAGGTGACCTTTGTCGAAGCCAGAGTCCTCATAGTCGGATTTCAGAGCCTGATTGGTGCCAATTGTCCTAACATAACCTTTAGGCTGCATACAATTAGGCTTTGTCTTTCCATCCAGCTAAAGGAAATGAGAAAAAAAATACCTCAGTTTGTTGTTATTTCAAATAAAGTCAAATGTGAAATGTGCAATTTTCGGTAACATTTTATTTGTTAACACTTTATTTTACAGTGTCCTTACATGCACCCTAACCCTAACCCACCCTAACCCTAGTAATAACAGTAAATTATGCATAATTACATGCAACTAACCCTCAACCAAACCCTAATCCTACCCTAACCCTATAGTAAGTACATGTAGTTAATTAATATTGCTCAGTACTTAAATGTATAATTACATTGTAACAATGACACCTTAAAATAAAGTGTAACCCAATTTTCTGTCTTGACAGCTCTCGACCTGTGGTAAGAAGCAGAGTTTCTTGTTTGTGTGACATGTGGACTTAATAAATAGATATTAATAATAGCATCATAAAGAGTTAATAATAAATAAATCCTTAGCATAATAAATACATGATAATAAATAAATCATTATCTTGAGCAAAATAATCAGGACATTCAGTACAATCTATATCTTTAATTTAAAATATATAAAAAAGTTAATTTAAAAATGCGAGCACAGGGACCTAGTGCTCCGGCACCTAGCTCGTCTGGGCCTTCGGGTCAACTGGGAGAAGAGCAAACTTTGCCCCGAGCAGAGGCTCCTGGGGTATACGGCAGCCGTAGCCTCTCGGATTGCTTCATATGAGACCGCTTCAGCCCTGGCTTCGCGATCGAGTCCCGAGGTGGGCATGGCAACAAGGCACGCTCCGAGCACCAGTTACTCCGACCTGCCGTCAGACCTTCACCCCGTGGACGAACCTCAGCTTTCTACGAGTCGGAGTGCCCTTAGAACGAGTTTCCAGGCATGTTGTTGTCTCAACAGGTGCCTCCTCCATGGGGTGCCATGTGCAATGGACATGTTGCCGTGGGCTCCTGGACAGGACCCCAGGGCCTATGGCATGTCAATTGCCTAGAGTTGCTGGCTGTACGTCTCGCTCTGCACCGCTTCCATGCGTTGCTTTAGAACCAGCACGTACTAGTCCACTCAGACAATACCGCGACCGTAGCTTACATCAATCAACAAGGTGGTCTACTCTCCCGCCGTATGTCACAACTCGCCCGCCACCTCCTCCTATGGAGTCAGAAGCATCTGAGGTCGCTTCGAGCCATTTATATCAGCCAACGAGCTCTCACGGCAAGTCTCCCTCTGTAGTATTTTAACAGCGAGTTACGCCGTTGTACGGGAAACACACCCGAGGACATTTAAACAACAGCACCATTGTCACAGTGCTCTTCAATTGCTTATTTATTGCTGTCTCTGCACGTTTAGCTAGAATATGTATTTTAATGTCTCAAAAATTGCAAACTTCACCTTTAATTTTACCCTCATTGTATGAAGTTAATTTTTTTTTACCTGTGGTTCAATGTCAACATGACATCATGACTTTTGCGTAAACAGACACGCCACTTTCAAGTCAAATGGCGTGTTATCTATACGCATTTTGAGATATCCGCGTGTATGCGTGTATGTCTACGCCATTAATGTCCAAGTGATTCCGCGTATATGTACACGCCATTAAATTTCCGAGCGAAACGAAGCAAAATGTAGATCTACATCTGGGGAGCGATATTTTTTTTCCCTAGGATGGCAGGGGAAGACTCATAAATGCTATTAAGCCCAGTGACGGGTAGGTTTAGGGACGGGGTGGAGGTAGGTCATATATTTATATATACAGTAATAACGTTAAGTCAACTGCGTTCATAAACACGCTGAAAAGCGATTGTGCGTGTTGATAGCACGCCAAAAATGGAAATACGAATTGGCGTGTCATACACACGCAATTTTATGAGATCAGTCTGAAGCGTCACATCTCCCGATATTGGGGCTGCCAAACACGTAGGCAGAGTAAACGGGGATCTTCCAGGTCGTGCTGTACAAGGTTGCGTAAAGAAAGATTGGCTCTTTTTTGTCGTTCCAGAGACACTGGCAGATGTGCTGGACTGTATTGCCATTCGCTGGTGTGAATATAGGTGGTTTCTGGTTGAAGAAGAACTGATTGCATTTACTAAAATCATCTACAACTTCACTCAAAGTGAAGAGAGGTAACAAGAAAAACGAGATGCTTCATGATGAATGAATCTCTGAAGAGAAGAAGAGAGTTTGCAGAGAGGAGTAATGCTGTCCTTTATATAGTTTGAGGATAAGGAAAGGAATCATGTGTGTAGTTTCCCTTGTGGATTTTTATCCTGTGTAAATATGTAATTTTCCAATCCCTTTTTCCTGAAATTCAAATAATGTTCAAACAAAACAAGCACAACCCAAAAAGTTGCTTAATGTTTATAAAATATGTCCCAGATCTGTAACACTTTATAACACTGTTCCTTCATTAATGAATAACTACGCAGGATCAAACGAGTAACGCACTATTAACACTCTAGTAACTGCTATTAACTAACAAGAAACTCTGATTAATGAGTTAGTAAGTAATAGCGCTCAGATGAATGTGGAAGTTCACTATTAGATAATCAATAACTGATATTATTCATACTTCCCAGAGGACTACTGTATACAGGTTCATAATTAATATTAATAATGCATAATATAAATGAATGGTAACCCACTAGTAATGAATCAAGTGTTACTACATCTTTCTAAAGGAACTACTAATTATTTGGATCAAATACATTTTGGAACAAATAAAGATGAATAAATACAGTAACATATGTATTGCTCATTGTTAGTTCATGTTAGTTAATACATTAACTAATGATAACTAATGAATATTATTATAAAGTGTTACCAGAACATTCTTGTAACTTACAAATTATATAAATAATAAAATAAAATAAATATCTTCAAGAAGCAAAAAAACAAAACAAAACCGGTCTGCAGTTTCTACAGTCGCTGAGTTCTAGAGTTGCTGCAAGACTGCGGTTACTTTTGCCTGAACACACAGAAACTATTTGATGGCTACTATCATTTCACACATCTCAAATGATAGTAACATGATTTGGGGGCAGGTTTCGATATATATTGTCATCATATGTGTTTACTCAAGGCAAATTAAATGCAAACACATGATGTGGCATCATACTGTCGGGCCGGGGCGAGTTATCAAGAACTGACTGTCATAATCTTCTTAGGTCCAAAATTGGACTTTTTCATCAATGTCAGGTTTGGTTAGATTGTCCTGAGGTAAATGATTGGATTTCATATGGAAATAAAATATGACACATGATAAACACTACCAGACAAAAGTTTTGGATCGATAAGATTTGTAACGTTTTTAAAAGAAGTCTCTTATGCTCCCCAAGGCTGCATTTTTTTGATAAAAAAAAATCTTTTGGCTTGCTTAGTTGGGGACATTTAAAGGGGCACTTGGCAACTATTTCAACTTAATAAAACCGTTTAGAAATCATTTGAATGGTTCAATAACCTGTTCTGGAGAGAATGGTGACTTTCCCCAGCGTTCCCAGGCGGAAAATCAACCTTGCAACCTAACTTACGTCCCGGTAAGTTTGAAATAGAAGTCTCGTGAGAAGCGAGAACGAGCGAGAAACACGAACTGCTTTATGGCAATTCGACATAATTCTATGATACTGTGTATGATGTATTACCCACTCAGTAGACACAGCTCCACACGATAGAGTTGGCCGGCTCCGATAATAACAAATGCACATGAGCAGTGGTAGAAAGCAGGAGGAAGGCGCCGCAAGTGAGCTTTTTTATGACAGTGTTGTGAAAATATACGCCGCATATGGAGTTATTATCCTGTCAAATGTCGAGAGCGCATTATTGTAGCGCGAAAGTACATTAATATAATGCGCGAGCGCGAGTCTCTCTTCTCGCGCGCGGAATATGATGTGCCGAGCGCGAATCTCTCTGCTCACGCGCGGGAACTGGGCGCGCGCTCTCAGATACACGCTGCTCTGTAAGAATTGTCTCTGGGCTCGCTCAGAGAATATGCCTGCACTTAAAACGTGTTCAGTGCAATAGCGAATCTCTCCTCTTCGCTGAAAGTAAGCGTGTGTATGTGCTTAGACTGTGTCCCGTGCGTTCGCGCATGCCTTATTACTCTTCTCTTCGATTTCTTTTGCTCTTGGCATAAACGCTGTCAAAACGGCAACAACCAATCAGAAATTGCTATTCCATATGTTACGTAGTTTTTTTCCCCCCCTTTTTTTCTGCTGTTCTGTAAAGCACTTTGGCCAGCCAGTGGCTGTTGTAAAAATGAGCTATATAAATTAAATAAACTTTAACTTGTGAATGTCATTGGTTGTTTTTGGTCATAATCCTTGTCCTTGTGTTCCCATTGTCTCTTGTCTAGCTTTGTTCCCTGTACCATTGTTGGTGATTCTATGTTTAGTCCAAGTTTATGTTCATGTTAATTTCATATTGTCACTTCAACCCAAATCGGTTTATTGGAATAAACTATACTTGGGTTCAATTCAACTCGACCTCAGTGGACTACATTACACATATATTATAAACATGATTCATTTTTTTTTTGTCTTAATTTTAAAATCTGAAAGTTCTTGTTTTAGGTTCTTCATAATGGCATATTATATAGGCTACCTTGTTATATAAAAAACATTAAGAAAGGTTTTAATAATTATTAAAACCTTTCTTAATGTTTTTTTTTTATTGAATGAAACGTTTTTCATTATCTTAGAAAAACATTAAGAGAACGTTTATATAATGGGAGAATTGAACGTTTGAATAACGTTCTTATAACCAAGCAAGAACGTTAATACAACGTTTATATAATGGGAGAATTGAACGTTCTAACGTTATTATAACCAGGAAATAACGTTAATACAACCAACGTTTATATAACGGGAGAATTGGACGTTCTTATAACAAAGAAATAACATTAATACAACGTCTAAAAAACTGGACGTTTTGAAATTCCCTAGAACATTCAGAAATAACGTTTTTAGAACTTAATGGGAACGTTATGAAAACGTTCTTATAACCTAAAATTGTTAGCTGGGGAAGAGGAGAGATTCGCGATTGCACTGAACACGTTATAAGTGCAGGCATATTCTCTGAGCGAGCCCACTCAGCCCAGAGAGAGAAGTGTATCTGAGAGCAGCAGAGAGATTCGCGCTCGGCACATTATATTCCGCGCGCGAGCAGAGAGATTCGCGCTCGACACATCATATTCCGCGCGCGAGCAGAGAGATTCGCGCTCGACACATCATATTCCGCGCGCGAGCAGAGAGATTCGCGCTCGACACATCATATTCCGCGCATGCGCAGAGAGATTCGCGCTCGACACATCATATTCCGCGCATGCGCAGAGAGATTCGCGCTCGACACATCATATTCCGCGCGCGAGCAGAGAGATTCACGCTCGACACATCATATTCCGCGCATGCGCAGAGAGATTCGCGCTCGACACATCATATTCCGCGCGCGAGCAGAGAGATTCGCGCTCGGCACATTATATTCCGCGCGCGAGCAGAGAGATTCGCGCTCGACACATCATATTCCGCGCGCGAGCAGGGAGATTCGCGCTCGCGCATTATATTAATGTACTTTCGCGCTACAATAATGCGCTCTCGACATTTGACAGGATAATAACTCCATAGCCGCACAGCTGTAGGGGGAGCTGATGAGAACACATGCAACAACAAAAGTGAAAATCAGCGAAGAAATGGCTAGAGTTGCCAAGTGCCCCTTTAATATTCAACAATATTATTGATCTCCTGCATTGACACCATTATATGAGATCTGAACTGAGCTGGACGATGACATCACGGTTTTCTCCAGAGCGGCTATATATATATATATATATATATATATATATATATAAAGTAACAAAATGAATAACTTTTTTACAACAAAAATTAATCATCACTGAACTTACTTAGGCTGGACTGTGACGCTATTTTCTTTTGGAAAATTTTATCTCTGTAAAGCTGCTTTGAAACAATTTATATTGTAAAAAGCGCTATATAAATAAAGCTGACAGTATCCACACCGGCGGCGACTGACAGCCGCACACTCTCCTCAAAACATTGTGTTTATCCGCGCTGTGCCGTGCCGAGGCACAACCCACGTAAAGCTGATCAGTCCGCCAATAACTACAATTGAAGATTTCGAACAGAGATGGAGACAAAGAGGAAAAACTACGGACTGCAGCTTTAACTACTCTGCACAAATATATTTATTCTTCAGAAACATAAACATTATATTCAGAGATCGCTGCACCTGTTTTTTTTCTGCCGATGAAACGCATCCAGTAAGAACAAGTGCGTACTAAAGAAGCAGGCGTTTGTTACAGTAGAAAAGCCTTGCAACATCTTTTCTGATATTTTCTTTTTCACTTTTTAGAGCAGAACAAATGATGCTCACTGGAAAATCTACCCTTCCATGACCTGGATTGTCTCAAATAAAACTAAAAGGAAAAAATGCTTGCTTTGTTTTTTTTTTGGTCCAAAATAAATCTTCATAGTGTGTGTTTATAGTGTATGCATGAGGAGTTTCACTTCCTTGTAGAAAAAAATTATCGGTTTCCTATCACAGAAAGCAAATATTGAAACATACAAACACAACAAATATTGAAAGCAAACGTACTCACTTACTAACGTAACCTCGGTTCCATGAGAGCAGGGAACAAGTATTGTGTAGCTACAGTATTCATGGGGAAACTCCTTTTCTTGAGAATATTGAAGCCTTTATTTTAAAATGCAGTGCAGCTGCACAGCGAGCACAGTGCAGGCTGTCTAACTGCACAAACCTATAGTGAAGCAGCGAGGACACGCCAAGGTTATGTAAATAACCGAGTACGTTCCCTTTGGAGAACGTTCACTTCGTATTGTGTAGCTATACGCATTGGGAACCCATTTTAAAACGCTGTGCTGAAGACTTCGCTCTGAACCAGTGCCTGGGTCTGCGTTGCCCGAGGCTCATAGTAGAACTGAAGTCCAGGTCCAACGGGGACCAGACAGAGTCGGGCCCCACGAATGGGATACCAGAGGTTTGAGCCCCTCAGAAGCCAAAACTTCTCAAATAGAAAGCACTCGTGCCTGCAGTGCTGGCATCTCCAAGTTATAAAATCTCACAAATGTGGAGGCGAAGACCAGCCGGCCCCCGCACAAATGTCTTTGATTGGTACACCACTGGACAAAGCCGATGAAGAAGCCATGCCCCTAGTGGAATGAGCTCTGACGCCTATGGGACATGGCAGGCCCATAGAGGCCTAAGCTAGAGATAGCGTCCACTATCCGTCTTGATAATCTATGTTTTGTGACCGGAAGCCCTTTGGTACGGCCACTGAAGCAAGAGCTGTTCTGACTGTCTGAATGAGGCAGAGCGCTCTAGATAAATTCTGAGAGCCCTAACAGGGCAGAGTAGACTCAAGTCTCCATCGTCTTCCAGTTAGGGTAGCGCCAATAGCGAAATGACCTGGGCTCTGAACGAGAGCCTGTGTCGAGAGCACCTTGGGTACATAACCATGTCTTGGTCTGAGGACGACCTTGGAGTCGTTAGGCCCGAGTTCGAGACAGGAAGCGTTTTTAGAGAGCGCTTGCAAGTCACCCACTCGCTTGACTGATGCTAATGCTAATGCTAGCAGAAGTGCAGTCTTAAGCGAGAGAGGCTTTAAGTCAGCCAACTGAAGCGGTTCGAAGGGGGATCCCTTAAGTGCCCTGAGGACCGTGGATAGGTCCCAGGTAGGTATCGAGGGGGGTCGAGGGGGGTTAAGCCTTCTGGCCCCTTTAAGGAAGTGCACGATCAGGTCATTCCTCTTAAGGACTGGCCGGCCACAGGAGCATGTAAGGCTGCTATGGCCACCACGCATCAAGATCCCGAGCCGGTCAAGATGCCGAGCTGTACACTAGCTGGCGAACACTGACCATTTAAGGGCGTAGAGGCATCTTGTTGACGGAGCTCTAGCCTCTGTGATGGTGCTTAAAACTTTTTCCGGAAGGTTCCCGGGTACCCGTTGAGGGGCCAAACATGGAGGGCCCACTATTCGGGACGAGAGTGCCAGATTGTTCTGTTCGCCTGCGCGAGGAGGTCCCTCCTCAGCGGTATAGGCCACGGGGCTGTCTGGACAGAGGACCAGGAATCTCCAATGAAGAGCAGCAGACAACAGTAAGTGGTGGGCAGGACACAGGGGACTACAGTTAGGTAGCGGCAGACAGTGGACTTTCTCTTTTCACAGGACAGCATCAGACAACTGAGTGTCACCTTTCTTTCGCAGGGCAGCAGCAGGCGGAATGCAGCGGCGGATGACAGGATCTCTCTGTTCAGAGCAATGGTGAGTACAGAATCCAGCAGAGTACAGAATCCAGCAGTTAATAACTGAGTCTTCTCTTACCACAGAACAGCAATGGCAGCGGCGGATGACAGGATCTCTCGGTTCACAGATCAGCAATGGTGAGTACAGAATCCAGCAGTTAATAACTGAGTCTTCTCTTACCACAGGACAGCAAGGGGCAGATCCAGATCTTCACAACGACACACAGAGCTGAACTTCTCCTTTCTTTACATGAACTGGGACACCCGTACAAAGCTTTACCCCCAGCAGTTCAAATTATTTCCTGACGCACCGCCGGGCAAGACGATCCTCGACAAAGATTTCAGAGTGCTGGTAGCATTTAATTTTCCCATACTCGTGCATGCATCGGGGTCCACTCGTTTCTCTCACAATAACAACCTGTACATCCAACAATGCTTTCGCTCGTCTCATTCTCAATCTCAATCATGTCCCGCGCCTCGACCGCACTTTATCCTTCCCGTCTCTGCTTCTGTTGCTGGCCCACCGCTTTTGCCTCTCTTGCCTCACACTTTGATCGCGACCGCTCTGCTCTTCTAGCCTCTTCAAGCTGCCGCTTTTAAATCCCCCGTTGGAGACACGCACTCCAATGGCTGCTTGATTAGCCGCTGCAGCTGCCGTTTGTCAACGCCGGCCGGTGTCGCACCGGAAGTCTCCCCCAGGGCAATTCGTTACGCTCCCAAAGCTCCTTCTATGTCACCCAGTGACACCAGCTCAACACTTCACCACAATAGCAATTTATTTCAACATTTACTCTCCCAATTCAGCCCTGTGCAAAGCATGGTTTAATTGAGTTAATTGATTAAAACATGTTATTTCAAAATGAAAGCATCAAGTTAAGTCAAAGAGTAACTGTTTCAAGTCGATTTAACATGAAGCAATCACATTTGGACCAAAAACTGATACAATGGTGTAAAATCAAAATGAATTTGTTTAAATAAAGTGAACAGCATCAAAAAAATAATTAGCGGAAGAACTTTTAAAATTAAAATGACATATTAGCAGTATAACCAGTAGATGGCAGCAGAGGCCTTATCAGCTCCTTTGCCACGCCCTAATATAGTTTTCACATGGTTTGCTTTCAGATTTATATTTAGACATAATAAAATCTCAATTATAACATTTAAGAATTGTTTTTTTGGGGGCAAAGCTCAGCACTGTTTTGTACTGAAGCATGAAGTAGCAAGAGTTTTCATAAACTCATCAGATCTACAAGATTGAATCACACAGAAGACCTATTTTATACTCTAAACTATGATTTCCATTCTGTATCACTGTTAACAATCTTCTTAAGTTTCTTTCGAATGTAAAACAAACGCCCATTCACAAACACACCGTGACTTTTAATTGTCTGAGCGACAGCGATGCTCGTAAATGAACTGATATTAAAGGGTTAGTTCACCCAAAAATGAAAATTAAGTCATTAATTACTCACCCCCATGCTTTACCAACCCCGTAAGGCCTTCGTTCGTCTTCGGAACACAAATGAAGATATTTATGATTAAATCTGAGAGGTTGATCACTCCTCCATAGGCTCCCTAAGGGAATGAATCCTGACGGCCCAGAAAGTCATTAAAGAAACAAGACTTCAAGAGATTTCCACGACGCGCGAGAACTGAACTGAAGTAGTTGAAGGAGATCGCAATTCTCGCGCATGCGTCGTGGAAATCTCTTGAAGTCTCGTTTCAGGCCTACAAGGAAGAAAAGGAATAGTCGATTTATTTTTAGTCGAGTTATTTTTGTTTGTTTTTTCGCACAAAAAGTATTCTCATCGCTTGATAAACTTATAGTTGAGCCACTGTTGAGACATGGAATATTTAAACATTTTCTTTAATGACTTTCTGGGCCGTCCGGTGTCATTCCCTTAGGGAGCCTATGTAGCAGTCATGCACCTCTCAGATTTAATCATAAATATCTTCATTTGTGTTCCAAAGACGAACGAAGGCCTTACGGGGTTGGTACAGCATGGGGGTGAGTAATTAATGACTTAATTTTCATTTTTGGGTGAACTAACCCTTTAACGTTAATCACTTCGCCCTCTTAAACACCAACATTAAATGTTGATGTTGACATAAAATGAAAATAAAGCCCCAATAGGTTATGCTTAATAATGTCTCTTTGTTCACTTGGTCAGTGCGTTCCTCATTTTAATGATTATTATTTTCCCCTGTGTCCTCCTCCTTTGGTCATGTGACTGTGTTGACATGATCTCACTTGATAATATAATACATTTTTTAACTAATTTAAAATGCTAAGCAAAAGTAAAATAAAGTTATTTGCGTGTGTGTGTATATACATATTCAAGAATAAGCTTTTAAATCAAAAGTTTTTTTTTAAAGATGAGAAATACAAGTTTATTTGAGTGTCAAACCTTTTATACACACTAGATCTTTCTCTGCCTCATCGTGTGTCCAACTAGACACTAATGTACTTTCTGTTGAGTGTGTAAGATTCGAGTCCAAAATCAACAGGCAAAAAACTATAAAGCTTAAAGTTCAATCTATCGTGGAAAATCAACAACAACAAAAAAGATTAAAATGAACAATTTATACAAGTTGTAAAACTAAAAAAAAAAAAAAACTAAAAAAAAAAAATTAATCCAGCAATCATCATCTCATGTAATGTTCCTGTTAAAACACTTTATGAACCTTCCCTTCATATATACAGTTTATTGCATATGTCATTTCATTAAATCTTTGATTGTGTAAAGATGTTGGTCTTCCGTGAGCTGAATCTCCAGTCGCTGTGTGAGTTTATCAGCGTTGTGTTCCTGTTGGACTGTTCATCAGCGCTCGTCATCTCGTGAGAGTGTCCTTCAGCTTCTCATACATTAACTGCTCCTGCGAGGAGGAAATAATAACCACGATTACAGCAGCCAACACAAGAGCTGCGTTTATGGAGATTCATGCATTCTGTTCATTCTGAACCAAAGGCTCACTTAATATAAAGAAGTGAAGACTACACGCCTGCGCACAGATATATTCATACGCGCATACCTATAGACTAAACATGTAATGAGGACGCCGTCAGCGTTTTCAGATTCATGTTTTTTTAAGTTTACACGGTTTTAAACAAAATGTCACCGCTTGCACATTGGAACCCGTCAGCTGTGATTGGATAACTGGAGTAACCAGTGGACCAATGGCATCGCAGCGTCTCTAATGTTGGTTTGGTGTTTCTGAAACGCCGGAGTCGAAGTGTGTGATCAGAACGATTGGGTGTAATTCCCTCCAGAAGCGTCTCACACACACGAGTGTGTTCCCGAACACCAGCATCCGAACGCTAGAGAACACGACAGCGTTTACTGTGTTTCGTCTGACGCTCGACACACACTCGTTTATGACGGAGGGAAAACAGCCGATTGCAGAAACTTACAGTTTTATTACTGATATTGTGCGCCAGTTTCATAGGAAGTGATGATTTTGTTCTCTTGAATGGAAATGGAAACGGGGGAAACGGGAATGGAAATGGGATGGAAACGCTGCTTTATTCGCAAATGTTTTATGCAATATTCCAATTTTGGAATAATCGCTAAACACACACTAACTACACCAATGTTTTGTTGGATTTTGTAGCTAATGCAATTTTTATACAATTGAATCAAAGCCCAGTCTGGCCAATCACAGTCTGAGAGCTCATTTCACTCGTCACTTTGACTAAATGTGCAGTCGTGAGTGAGAGTATGTGGAGTGTTATTGGTGTAAACATGAGTCTGGTCTGGTTCCCATCGCTCACCTTCTTGGACACGGACGGCCGCACCTTCTTGAAGGCGTCTTCGAAGTGAACTCGGCTCACTCTGATGTCCTTCACTGGCTCTGTGACACAACACACACAGGCTCAAACTCAGCGCTTCTGCTTCAGGTGTGTGTGTGTGTGTTACCTGTGTGTGTTTCAGCTGGTCCTGTGTTCAGGTGTGTATGTTACCTGTCTGTGTTTGAGCTGGTCCTGTGTTCAGTTGTGTGTGTGTGTGTGTTTGAGGTGGTCCTGTGTTCAGGTGTGTGTGTGTGTGTGTGTGTGTGTGTGTGTTTGAGCTGGTCCTGTGTTCAGGTGTGTGTGTGTTTGAGCTGGTCCTGTGTTCAGGTGTGTGTGTGTTACCTGTGTGTGTTTGAGCTGGTCCTGTGTTCAGGTGTGTGTGTTTAAGCTGGTCCTGTGTTCAGGTGTGTGTGTGTGTGTTACCTGCGTGTGTTTGAGCTGGTCCTGTGTTCAGGTGTGTGTGTTTGAGCTGGTCCTGTGTTCAGGTGTGTGTGTGTGTTTGAGCTGGTGCTGTGTTCGTGTGTGTGTGTGTTACCTGCGTATGTTTGAGCTGGTCCTGTGTTCAGGTGTGTGTGTGTGTGTTACCTGCGTATGTTTGAGCTGGTCCTGTGTTCAGGTGTGTGTGTGTGTGTGTGTTACCTGCGTGTGTTTGAGCTGGTCCTGTGTTCAGGTGTGTGTGTGTGTGTTACCTGCGTGTGTTTGAGCTGGTCCTGTGTTCAGGTATGTGTGTGTGGGTTGGGGCAGAGCTGACTGCTACCAACCACATCCATAGGTGGCGGATAATGGACAATCCTTCAGATATGAAGGCAAGCTACGAAATAAACTGGGGGCTCCGTGCGGTGGTCTCTAGTCGAATAAGTAGCCGTGGACCAACAGCGGATATCTATCAGGTATGGAGGGACTAGATGAGTGGCATCGCTAGCTCTTCGTATGCTGTCACTTCACCGTACAAGCCCTTCGACGATAGGGTAAATGTGACGAAGGCAGGTCTTGGATCAGACTGGCAGCCTCTAGCCTGAGCCCTGCACAGAGGCGGCACAAGCGTGATGGTCATTGTGTGGACGGGTTGGAACAGCGTCCACCTTCGGCAGCTTCTTGTGCGACTGAGCAGCCCTCTTCAGGGTCCGGCACTGCTCACCCCCTGCCGGGGGGAGGGTCTAGAAAAGGTGACCCAAACACTGCCTGTTCCCTACACTCCTGGGCGGCCCACCGTTCTCGCCAAGGAATCCCATTGCACGGTCGAAAATATAAGTCTAAACTATTAATCTTGGCTACATGGACGTATGCACACTTCTCAATGTGCAGAATGAAACTGACAGACCCCGCAGGCGCACTGTCCTGGTTGCGAGCGAGCTTAACAAATACAACATTGACATTGCAGCTTTGAGTGAGACCCAGCTCGCAGGAGAGGACTCGCTAATAGAAGTCGGGCAAGGAAACACCTTCTGGAAGGGCCTTCCAGAAGATACCCGCCGTCTACATGGAGTAGTTTTTGCTATTAAAAGCAGACTGCTCCACAACATTCCAGAGTGTCCTGTGGGATTCAGTGAGCGGCTGATGACCTGGCGCATTCCGCTTGCGAAGGGTCGCTATGCAACCTTGATAATCGCTTATGCAGCAACTCTGGATGCTGAAAAAGCATCTAAGACGCCTCTTATTAGTCTCTTGACACAGCTCTCCTCAAAGTTCCTCACATTGATAAACTTGTGCTTCTGGGAGACTTCAATGCCAGAGTAGGCTCCAACAACATGCTCTGGTCTGGGGTAATTGGAAAACATGGATTAGGCAACAGTTTGTGCTGTTGCCTAATCTAACAGTTTGTGCAACAGTTTGTGCTGCTCTGAGCACAAACTGGTCATAACCAACACAACTTTCCAAATGAAAAAAATAAAAGCATCATGGATGCACCCCAGATCCAAACACTGTACAGTAGGCTACAAATGTGCGCATCTACCACAAACGCAGGACATCAGTTCTGACTGGATCTCCACCCAAATCGTCACTATCTAACATTTTTGTCTAGTTTTTATTCATTGAATATCCGTTGTTTAACCAGCGCAACATATTTGCAATGTCATTAAGCCATTTTATAGATGTACCGCGGAACAAGTCTCCTGGTGAGTAGCCGGCCAGTGATAGTAACTATAGTAACAGCATGAGAAGACGCGCTCCGTTGTAGTCAGACATTTTCTAAGTAAGTTAGCCTAATAGGCTAGTAATAAATGAACACACATACAAAAATGTCTTTCGTCCTGTAGGCTTCCTGGAGAATATTTCTGTTCGTCCTAAACACATTTTCTATCGTCCCCAGGACGATAGGACGCCGTTAGTCTCGAGCCCTGAGATCTACATGAAATCTCCATCAGCCCTAAAACCCCCTGACATCCCAACATCGCACCGTCGCTGCTTGGCTGATAACTTATCCTCCACTTTCATTCATCCCCTACACAATACAGCGGAAAGCGTATGGGCTAACCTTAGCTCAGCTATACAACAAGCCGCTACTGACACAATTGGTTTCACTTCCAAACGTCACCAGGACTGGTTTGACGACAGCTGCCCCGAAATACTCAACCTTGTGGAGGAGAAGCGTAAAGCCTTCACTGCTCACCTCTCCAATCCACCATCTCCCTCTCTGCGCTCACACTGGAGTAATATCCGTCCTGAGGTGAAATGGCGGCTTCACATAATGGAGAATGACTGGTGGCTTAGGAAAGCCCATGAAATCCAAGGCTATGCGGACACCAACAACTCTCAAGCTTTCTACGATGCAATAAAATCACTATATGGACCCCACAAACGCAGAATCACCCTATCAGGTCTGCAGCCAGCACAATACTGCACAAGGACAAACAAGTAATTCTTGAGTGTTGGGCTGAACATTTTAACACCCTCCTCAATCAAAATAATCCGACTGACCCCACTGTCCTGCAGCGCCTCCCAATGCTCCCACCTGTGCATGAGCTTGATGAGCCGCCCAGGTTCTCAGAAGTCCTCGCAGCAGTACGAAGCCTTAAGGACAATAAGTCTGCTGGTCCTGATGGAAACCCTGCAGAAGCTCTACAGAAAGGCGGGTACCTGCTCACCAAAAACCTCCACCAACTCATATAATATGGGCACAAAAAACTGTTCCACAAGGCTGGAAAGACTCAAACATTGTTACCATCCACAAGATGGTCCATTGGTCCATCTTACCAAGAGCATCACAGAAAGGATCCTTCCTGAGTCACAGTGCGGCTTCAGGAAGGATCGGTCCACCTCCGATATGATCTTCTTTGTCCTGCGCCAATTGCAGGAGAAGGCCGTCAGGTCCTTTGGGTCATTCTGGAGAAGTTTGGGGTGCCACAAAGATTTCTGTACATCCTATAGGCTCGTGTGATTGTGGGTACATCTCAATCCCCCTTCTTACTTGTGCAGGTAACAGGGGTGTGTACTGGCTCCTGTGATCTTCAACCTCTTCCTGGCAGCAGTCACCCTCCTCTCCCGCAACTCCCGTGTGTTTCCAACCTGCTGTTTGGTGCAGAAGGATGGACTCCCTACCGCAGGCATATTTGGTGTCTCGAGGGCTTTCACATCAGATGCCTCCAGCGCATACTAGGTGTCACATGAAAAGACAAAATCACCCACACGGACATCCTACAGCGCACCAACTCCAGCCGCATGGAGGCAATCCTTGCTAGGCGGCAACTGTGATGGGTTGGACATGTTTTCCGCATGCCCTCCCACCACCTACCCCGGCAGGTCCTCTATGGGCAGATATATGCAGCCAAAAGGAGACCTGGGGGTCAGAAGCATCGCTACAAGGACCACCTCAAGGGGACCCTGAAAAGCTGTGGCATCAACCATGGAGTCCTGGAAAAACAGCTGCCAACCATCAGGCATGGAGTTCTGCATGCGATCTGGGGGCCCAACAGATCGAATCACAGCACGCCCAACACAGAACTGTGCTACATCAGCGCAGACACCAACGCCCACTACCACAACTACATCCATCCCCAGACTCAGCATTCACATGCCCCGACTGCAGCAGGACATGTGGCTCCCGGACTGGGCTTCACAGCCACCTTCAATGGCACCGCCGACAGCAGCGGCTGCCTCAACATTACAACAATGCATCCTAGAAGTGATGTCATCTTCGAAACCAATGGACTGCATAAGAAGAAGAAGTGTGTGTGTGTGTGTGTTACCTGTGTGTGTTTGAGCTGGTCCTGTGTTCAGGTGTGTGTTTGTGTTACCTGTGTGTGTTTGAGCTGGTCCAGTGTTCAGGTGTGTGTGTGTGTTACCTGTGTGTGTTTGAGCTGGTCCAGTGTTCAGGTGTGTGTGTGTGTTACCTGTGTGTGTTTGAGCTGGTCCAGTGTTCAGGTGAACCCTCAGAGCGTTAACACTCGCCTCTCGTACCAGCGCCGACAGATCTGCACCTCTAGAACACACACACACACCAGCAGACGTCACGCTACGGAGAGCAAAGATGCACGATGCACTGGCCATATCCGTATCGGTGGATAGCTCTTCATCTTTCATGATTTCGGTTCGATACGAAAATAAGGGCATTATGAAATACGTTTTAATTTTCCCTACATTCTGCTTCCCCGCATTTACATTTTTCTGGATTTTTTTTTTAATCTGGACTCTCATTTAATGCTTAAATGTTAGTTATCAAAAAAGCATGTCTAATTAATCATGAAACTTAAACACTTAATAAATTGTTCTCAAAATTATGACAAATATATATATATTTTTAGGGCCTTTTTTATTTTCTTTTATCAAAATTCCATTTTATTTTTCCCAAATTCCGTGTTTTCCGTTTATATTTTTCTGGATTTCATTTTAATGGTTAAATTAAACTCTAAGCAGATTAATTCATTAACTTTTTTTTTTTTTAAACAGAGCTACATGAAATGTTTTCTGTATTTTCTTTAATATCAAAAACAGTGGTAATCAAATTAAGGCATATAACATGAACAATTTATTAAATCTTTTAAAATGTAAATCAAATAATAGTTAAACATTTCCTTTTATTTTTTGGCAAACAGTGTTGCACAACAGAGCTTTACTATTGAAGGAAAACAAAAAAACTGATTTTTCCTTAAAGTTTGAATAATTGTATTATTATTATTATTAAAGTACTATATTAAAGCCAATAAAGTATGGACTAATTACAATTATGGGTTCAAGTAAAAGCAGTTGTCCACTGTATTTGTTTGCCTTTTGTTTCTGTAATCAGGCAATCAATTTATATAAAGATTTAGATTTATTGGCCAATATATCGGTTATCGGCTACCAAATAGAAATGATTATCAGTTATCGGCTACCAAATATAAAGGATTATCGGTTTTCGGCAACTAAATATAAAGGATTATCGGTTTTCGGCTACCAAATATAAAGGATTATCGGTTTTCGGCTACCAAATAGAAAGGATTATCGGTTATCGGCTACCAAATAGAAAGGAATATTGGTTATCGGCTACCAAATATAAAGGACTATCGGGTAACGGCTACCACATATAAAGGACTATCGGTTTCCAAATATAAATGATTATCGGTTATCAGCTACCAAATATAAAGGATTATCGGTTTTCGGCTACAAAATAGAAAGGATGATCGATTATCGGCTACCAATTAGAAAGGATTATCGGTTATCAGCTACCAAATATAAAGGATTATCGGTTTTCGGCTACCAAATAGAAAGGATGATCGGTTATCGGCTACCAATTAGAAAGGATTATCGGTTATCGGCTACCAAATAGAAAGGATTATCGGTTATCGGCTACCAAATAGAAAAGATTATCGGTTATCGGCTACCAAATAGAAAGGATTATCGGCTACCAAACAGAAAGGATTATCGGTTATCGGCTACCAAATAGAAAGGAATATCGGTTATCGGCTACCAAATAGAAAGGATTATCGGTTATCAAATAGAAAGGATTATCGGTTATCGGCTACCAAATAGAAAGGGTTATCGGTTATCGGCTACCAAATAGAAAGGATTATCGGGTAACGGCTACCAAATATAAAGGACTATCGGTTACCAAATATAAAGGATTATCGGTTATCAGCTACCAAATATAAAGGATTATCGGTTATCGGCTACCAAATAGAAAGGATTATCAATTATCGGCTACCAAATAGAAAGGGTTATCGGCTACCAAATAGAAAGGATTATCAGTTATCGGCTACCAAATAGAAAGGAATATCGGCTACCAAATATAAAGGATTATCGGTTTTCGGCTACCAAATAGAAAGGATTACTGGTTATCAATATCGGCCAAAATTTCCATATCGGTACATCCCTAATGAATAGAGCCAAAATCTACTAAACAAGATAATAATCTGGAGTTTGTTACAATAGACGATGCACAACAATTTTGTCTATAAGAGAAACTAGAGCAGAGTATCGGCAGCAGCCTCGCAACACAAGCGCAACACATCACAGTTCAGATTGTAATTAAAATTGCACAAACTCATTAGATATCCAGCGTGTCAGCGAGGGAACGCATCTTGATCTCTCGGATCATTAAGAACAATTTACAAACTTACGTAAAACTCTCACAACGTGCATCATGGGCAATTTCCTCAAGATTGACATCTGGATCTAGATGTGGTTTGGTGCCTCCCTAAAACATGACAGAGTTAATAAATCAGAAGATTACGCAGATCACATGACTACAGTGGCTCATACACCGCAGGTGTGTTGAGTTTCACCTTAGTGACAGTGAGTAATATGGCATGTCTGTCCGCGGCGGGCGGCAAACCCACATACAGGGTTTTATCCAGCCGTCCG
This sequence comes from Tiaroga cobitis, assembly GCA_030578255.1. Classification (NCBI taxonomy): domain Eukaryota; kingdom Metazoa; phylum Chordata; class Actinopteri; order Cypriniformes; family Leuciscidae; genus Tiaroga; species Tiaroga cobitis. The sequence continues at coordinate 3,786,347 of CM060603.1, read as the reverse complement.
GGTCTCAGCACTGCCGGGTCAATGATATCTGCACACACACATGAGGTCGTGTACGCATTATAGAAAGCTGACTAATAACATCTCAAAACTTTCAAAAACAGTCCTCTTTATGACCTGGTCTGTTGGTGGCGGCCATCATGAAAACCTGCCGGCGGTTCTCCATGCCGTCCATCTCGGTGAGCAACTGGTTCACCACACGAACACTGGCTCCTGACTGACACACACACACACACACACACACACACACCATGATTATTGAAATTATCACAAGAGAAAAAAAAATTATGTTTTAGTCACATAACATCAGTTAATGAAAACGCCGTCATTTCGCAATCGTTTTTCATCAACATTTAGAAAATATTGCAAAATTTTGCACAACCAGGCCACCAACAGAATCGTGCCATTAGAGAAGAGATAATTACATTGCAGAAGTTTCAGTGCATCACTGCATCACACACTCACCTCATGCTCTCACACACACACACACTCACCTCATGCTCTGAGCGACGAGGACACAGCGCATCGATCTCATCAAAGAAGATCACACACGGTGCTGAGTTACGGGCTCTCTGGAAGACCTGACGAACCGCTCGCTCGCTCTCTCCCACGTACTGCAGACACACACACACACACACACACAAAATGGCTCAACATGTCTGCGTCATGATGTAAACATACAGATATTAAATCAATAGAACCATTAATATTTTTGCTAACACTTTACTAAAGCCTTTATATTGAATGCATTATAAACGTACATTAATGCATTATGCCTGTAATGCATCTTCTCATGCACTGTATGATCTCATAAATAATTGTAACCACAGTTATAATACACCTTTACAAAGGATAATGCAGTAAAACGCGATAAACAACCAATTTCAGATGCAACAAGGAATCTGTGAATATTATAATGCCATTTAACTTTGGTTACAATTATTCATGTAAAGATATAATACATTAAGATGTACATTATGGATACCTTTGCATTCATTATAGATAAAGGCTTTAAGTTTTTTTTTTGCATTGTGACATTTTCATGACAATCAAGCACCTCACTTTGCAAAATTACTTATTTATTTCTGGATTTTAAAATGTACTTTTATGCAAAATATAATCTAATGTTGAAAAGTGATCAGGACATGTTCTCATCTTGAATATTACACACAGATGAACAATATAATGCCATGAGTAATTGTTGAGTTGAGGATCTCACCATGTTCAGCAGCTCAGGACCCTTGACGGAGATGAAGTTCAAGCCGGACTCGTTAGCGACCGCCTGTAACGAGAGCGAGACACTGATGAGGAGAGATGGAAGCAAACGGAGTCTGTGGGTCTCAGGATTCATTTAAAGATCTTCATTTCAGAACAACTTCAGTCTCACAGCTTTGGAACGACACGAGGGCGAGTAAATGAGGACCAACCTATTTCATTTATGAAGATTATGATGAACAAAATGCGTAAAAATCATAAACTTTTGTCACAGAGAAATATAATTTGGGGTTTTTGTTGGAGGAACCAGGATGATGTGAACTTAAAATATATGTCTTAAAGTTGTCACATCTGAATATGTTCCTTGAGGTTTACTTATAATGTTAATAAAAGTTTTTTGCACAATATATATATATATGCAGAAAAACTATTATTTTCATCCTTCATTTTGACCCTCTGTCTGAAATGATCTGTTTTTGAGGCTTGTCAGTAAACCGCTTTTATGATTGGCTAATGTCACTGCATGGCTAATGAAACAGCATCACGCCCACTCACGAGTGTTTTGAAACATTATCCATATAAAACTGTCATTTACAGGCATTATGAAATCATTTACTTATGGTTTGTGATGCAGCTGCTGTCAGACGCTCAGAACAAACATACAGTTCTCCGATGTGGGACGCCATTAAAACAAACCCTTGACTTGTTTCCGACACTAGGATCCTTCTGAAGTCTGTACGAAACACGCTGCTTAACCTGGACATTCTCTCTTCCATTAGTCCTGTTGTGGACAGACTCGAGCGTGTGGAGTGTGTCAGAATCTGAACACACATCTGTATACTGTGTCAGTGTAGACAGCGTCAGTCATTATAATGGCTTCTATATGATTTTGACGTGAAGTGAAGGCAAATGTCAGCCTTTAGCGACTGAACCCAAGTGGGCGGAGCCTATGGTGTGATGATGTAAAACTATTGGTCGACGTCTTACTTTGGAGGCGGGCATATGCAAATGTATTTGCCAGTGTGATGTCACACATCCGATAATATCAAAACGAGCTGTTTCTGAGCTTGATTAAACAAATGGTTTGTTTATAATGAAGACGACGTTTTAAGATATGAAACTTGTAGGATGTTTTAATGGTACAAAGACCTCATATGTCAAAAAATCAAGCAACTTTAATTTGTGTCATGACCCCTTTAACGCAGCGCTCTAGTAGTTAAAAACACAAACACCACTTAATATGACAGAGGCAACTTTTAACGCTTGACTTGACTCTGTTAGGACGCGAGTACGAGACATGAGGTCAAACGGAGGTAATGCAGACTGAAATAAGAGTTCACAGACTTTGGCTAAGAGGGTCTTCCCGCAGCCGGGCGGTCCGGCGAGCAGCACTCCAGCCGGCGCGCTCAGACCCAGAGCTCGGAAATGCTCCGGGTTATTGATTGGAGCCTGGGAACATAAAAACACAACACTCAGATCTGGCCTTACTCATCAGCTTCATCTTTCTTAGGTAGCAGAGTCAGGAGAAACCAGTGAGGTTATTCAACAGGACTACATACACATTAAAGGGATAGTTCACCCAGAAATGAAAATTAGTCCATGATTAACTCACCCTGAAGCCATCCTAGATCTGCATGACATTCTTCTTTCAGACGAACACAATCAAGAGTTATATTCAAAAATATCCAGCACTTTTATGATGGACAGATGGACTTTTATGATGGACAGATGCACTTTTATGATGGACAGATGCACTTTTATGATGGACAGATGCACTTTTATGATGGACAGATGCACTTGTATGATGGACAGATGCACTTTTATGATGGACAGATGCACTTTTATGATGATAGATGCACTTTTATGATGGACAGATGCACTTTTATGATGGACAGATGCACAGATGCACTTTTATGATGGACAGATGCACTTTTATGATGATAGATGCACTTTTATGATGGACAGATGCACTTTTATGATGGACAGATGCACTTTTATGATGGACAGATGCACTTTTATGATGGACAGATGCACTTTTATGATGGACAGATGCACTTTTATGATGGACAGATGTACTTTTATGATGGATAGATGCACTTTTATGATGGACAGATGCACTTTTATGATGGACAGATGCACTTTTATGATGGACAGATGCACTTTTATGATGGACAGATGCACTTTTATGATGGATAGATGCACTTTTATGATGGACAGATGCACTTTTATGATGTACAGATGCACTTTTATGATGGACAGATGCACTTTTATGATGATAGATGCACTTTTATGATGGACAGATGCACTTTTATGATGGACAGATGCACTTTTATGATGGACAGATGTACTTTTATGATGGATAGATGCACTTTTATGATGGACAGATGCACTTTTATGATGGACAGATGCACTTTTATGATGGACAGATGCACTTTTATAATGGACAGATGCACTTTTATGATGGACAGATGCACTTTTATGATGGATAGATGCACTTTTATGATGATAGATGCACTTTTATGATGGACAGATGCACTTTTATGATGGACAGATGCACTTTTATGATGGACAGATGCACATTTATGATGGACAGATGCACTTTTATAATGGACAGATGCACTTTTATGATGGACAGATGCACTTTTATGATGGATAGATGCACTTTTATGATGATAGATGCACTTTTATGATGGACAGATGCACTTTTATGATGGACAGATGCACTTTTATGATGATAGATGCACTTTTATGATGGACAGATGCACTTTTATGATGGACAGATGTACTTTTATGATGGATAGATGCACTTTTATGATGGACAGATGCACTTTTATGATGGATAGATGCACTTTTATGATGGACAGATGCACTTTTATGATGGATAGATGCACTTTTATGATGATAGATGCACTTATGATGGACAGATGCACTTTTATGATGGACAGATGCACTTTTATGATGATAGATGCACTTTTATGATGGACAGATGCACTTTTATGATGGACAGATGTACTTTTATGATGGATAGATGCACTTTTATGATGGACAGATGCACTTTTATGATGGATAGATGCACTTTTATGATGGACAGATGCACTTTTATGATGGATAGATGCACTTTTATGATGATAGATGCACTTTTATGATGGACAGATGCACTTTTATGATGGATAGATGCACTTTAATGATGGATAGATGCACTTTAATGATGGATAGATGCACTTTTATGATGGATAGATGCACTTTTATGATGGATAGATGCACTTTTATGATGGATAGATGCACTTTTATGATGGATAGATGCACTTTTATGATGGATAGATACACTTATGATGGACAGATGCACTTTTATGATGGATAGATGCACTTTTATGATGGACAGATGCACTTTTATGATGGATAGATGCACTTTTATGATGGATAGATGCACTTTTATGATGGATAGATGCACTTTTATGATGGATAGATACACTTATGATGGACAGATGCACTTTTATGATGGACAGATGGACTTTTATGATGGATAGATGCACTTTTACGATGGATAGATGCACTTTTATGATGGATAGATGCACTTTTATGATGGATAGATGCACTTTTATGATGGACAGATACACTTATGATGGACAGATGCACTTTTATGATGGACAGATGGACTTTTATGATGGATAGATACACTTATGATGGATAGATGCACTTTTATGATGGATAGATGCACTTTTATGATGGATAGATGCACTTTTATGATGGATAGATGCACTTTTACGATGGATAGATGCACTTTTATGATGGATAGATACACTTATGATGGATAGATGCACTTTTATGATGGACAGATGCACTTTTATGATGGACAGATGCACTTTTATGATGGACAGATGCACTTTTTTGATGGAGAGGCACTTTTATGATGGACAGATGCACTTTTATGATGGACAGATGCACTTTTATGATGGATAGATGCACTTTTATGATGGACAGATGCAGTTTTATGATGGACAGATGCACTTTTATGATGGATAGATGCACTTTTATGATGGACAGATGCACTTTTATGATGGATAGATGCACTTTATGCACTTTTATGATGGACAGATGCACTTTTATGATGGATAGATGCACTTTAATGATGGACAGATGCACTTTTATGATGGATAGATGCACTTTAATGATGGACAGATGCACTTTTATGATGGACAGATGCACTTTTATGATGATAGATGCACTTTAATGATGGACAGATGCACTTTTATGATGGACAGATGCACTTATATGATGGACAGATGCACTTTTATGATGGATAGATGCACTTTATGCACTTTTATGATGGACAGATGCACTTTTATGATGATAGATGCACTTTAATGATGGACAGATGCACTTTTATGATGGACAGATGCACTTTTATGATGATAGATGCACTTTAATGATGGACAGATGCACTTTTATGATGGACAGATGCACTTTTATGATGGACAGATGCACTTTTATGATGGATAGATGCACTTTATGCACTTTTATGATGGACAGATGCACTTTTATGATGGATAGATGCACTTTAATGATGGACAGATGCACTTTTATGATGGACAGATGCACTTTTATGATGGACAGATGCACTTTTATGATGATAGATGCACTTTAATGATGGACAGATGCACTTTTATGATGGATAGATGCACTTTAATGATGGACAGATGCACTTTTATGATGGACAGATGCACTTTTATGATGATAGATGCACTTTAATGATGGACAGATGCACTTTTATGATGGACAGATGCACTTATATGATGGACAGATGCACTTTTATGATGGATAGATGCACTTTAATGATAGACAGATGCACTTTTATGATGGACAGATGCACTTTTATGATGGATAGATGCACTTTAATGATAGACAGATGCACTTTTATGATGGACAGATGCACTTTAATGATAGACAGATGCACTTTTATGATGGACAGATGCACTTTAATGATAGACAGATGCACTTTTATGATGGACAGATGCACTTTTATGATGGATAGATGCACTTTTATGATGGACAGATCAAGGTTATTATAGTTTTGCTTTTTTAAATTAGTTTAGTTTTAATATCGTTTTCAATTTTGTTTAAAATTTCAGTTTAGTTTTATTTAGTTTCATTAATGGTTTTTTTCCTTTTAGTTTAGTTTTTATTTTGCAAACACATTTCTATTTAGTTTTTATTTTATTTAGTTTCAGTTTTAGTTTTAGTAATTATAGTTTAGCAGAGCAAGCGGTGCACTTCCAGTGTGGACCAAAGCAAGAAGTTTAATTTAAGTTTAATGTTTGCACAGATTACAGTTAACTCTTGTGCAGACATCTTAATAATAAAAATAAAATAATGGTTTGAGATTGAACAAAGCACCAAATGGAACTTAAAAGTATACAAGAAAATGTTATTTCATGACCAGAGTGAGGGAGTGTGTGTGTGTGTGTGTGACGTGGTATTCATAGCCTACATTGCAGGGAAATGTCTCCACAAGGATAGTAATATTATTAGCAGTAAATGTTTTGTACAGATAATAACAGCACCTTTCAGCCTTTCAACCTTCATGAAAACATGACCTCTCGTTTCTCAAAAATACATTAGCCTAGAACATTAAGTTTTTTTGTGCTTGACGAACTTGTTTTAGTGTTGCACACGCGTCTCGAAAATGAAATGGCATTCTAAAAATGCTGCGCTCAAGTTAAAAGAAGTCCAACTTGCGTCTTATTACCTCGTGTTATTTCCCTTTCCACCGCAAAAGATGAATCCTTTATGAACAGCCGCTTAGCACTAGCGATGTGTTCTACGCTACGGTCCTTCATTGAGCGCGTCACAGGACAGCGGTTAATCGCCTCAGCAACTTCACGCGTATGAAGCGTCAAATCAGGCATTTCCCTAAACAGCCACAGGTCAGATTTTTCCGCTGAAGTAAAGAGTTTATTAATCACGAAAACGATTATTTATTTTTGCTAATTATTATTTTATTTCAGTTAGTTTTTCAGTAACTGTTGTTAGTTTCGTTTAGTTTTAGTTTTTCATTTATTATGAATTTATTTTATTTCAGTTTACGAAAATGATTTTTGACCAATAGTTTTAGTCTTAGTTTCAGTTTTCGTTTACGAAAATAACCTTGGGACAGATGCACTTTAATGATGGACAGATGCACTTTAATGATGGACAGATGCACTTTAATGATGGACAGATGCACTTTAATGATGGACAGATGCACTTTTATGATGGACAGATGCACTTTAATGATGGACAGATGCACTTTTATGATGGACAGATGCACTTTTATGATGGACAGATGCACTTTTATGATGGATAGATGCACTTTTATGATGGACAGATGCACTTTTATGATGGATAGATGCACTTTTATGATGGATAGATGCACTTTAATGATGGACAGATGCACTTTTATGATGGATAGATGCACTTATGATGGATAGATGCACTTATATGATGGACAGATGCACTTATATGATGGACAGATGCACTTTTATGATGGACAGATGCACTTTTATGATGGACAGATGCACTTTTATGATGGATAGATGCACTTTTATGATTGACAGATGCACTTTTATGATGGATAGATGCACTTTTATGATGGATAGATGCACTTATATGATGGACAGATGCACTTATATGATGGACAGATGCACTTTTATGATGGATAGATGCACTTTTATGATTGACAGATGCACTTTTATGATGGATAGATGCACTTTTATGATGGATAGATGCACTTTAATGATGGACAGATGCACTTTATGCACTTTTATGATGGACAGATGCACTTTTATGATGGATAGATGCACTTTTATGATGGATAGATGCACTTTTATGATGGACAGATGCACTTTTATGATGGACAGATGCACTTTTATGATGGACAGATGCACTTTTATGATGGATAGATGCACTTTTATGATGGATAGATGCACTTTTATGATGGATAGATACACTTATGATGGATAGATGCACTTTTATGATGGACAGATGCACTTTTATGATTGACAGATGCACTTTTATGATGGACAGATGCACTTTTATGCACTTTTATGATGGAGAGGCACTTTTATGATGGACAGATGCACTTTTATGATGGATAGATGCACTTTTATGATGGATAGATGCACTTTTATGATGGACAGATGCAGTTTTATGATGGACAGATGCACTTTTATGATGGATAGATGCACTTTTATGATGGACAGATGCACTTTTATGATGGATAGATGCACTTTATGCACTTTTATGATGGACAGATGGACTTTTATGATGGATAGATGCACTTTAATGATGGACAGATGCACTTTTATGATGGATAGATGCACTTTAATGATGGACAGATGCACTTTTATGATGGACAGATGCACTTTTATGATGGATAGATGCACTTTAATGATGGACAGATGCACTTTTATGATGGATAGATGCACTTTAATGATGGACAGATGCACTTTTATGATGGACAGATGCACTTTTATGATGGATAGATGCACTTTAATGATGGACAGATGCACTTTTATGATGGATAGATGCACTTTAATGATGGACAGATGCACTTTAATGATGGACAGATGCACTTTTATGATGGATAGATGCACTTTAATGATGGACAGATGCACTTTTATGATGGACAGATGCACTTTTATGATGGACAGATGCACTTTTATGATGGATAAATCCACATATGATGGATAGATGCACTTTTATGATGGACAGATGCACTTTTATGATGGACAGATGCACTTTTATGATGGACAGATGCACTTATGATGGATAGATGCACTTTTATGATGGACAGATGCACTTTTATGATTGACAGATGCACTTTTATGATGGATAGATGCACTTTTATGATGGATAGATGCACTTTTATGATGGATAGATGCACTTTTATGATGGATAGATGCACTTCAATGATGGACAGATTTTTTTTTTGATGGACAGATGCACTTTTATGATGGATAGATGCATGGGCGTCAGTTTGGTTTGAAATGTGCTGGGGACAGAGACGTATTCGGAAGTGCATTTTCAAAAGTGCTGGGTACAATGAATGACATTATTTTTTTCTCTCTCTTTCGCGCAGATCATGTTTTGAAAGACGATGTAACGTTACTGTCGCTTAATGTAAATAAATAAAAATGTATACAAACATGTGATGATGTCTGACTCGTTTTATGTTGAACTTGAAAGCCTTAGGTTTTTAAAAAGCATTAGACATACGAGTAGCCTATGACCCACTATTCTGCTTCATAAGATAAGTAACATTGACAATATGACATGACGTGGTTTAATGTAAACAATGATTACCAAATTTCTCTCTCATATTGCTCCTCATAACAACTGAAAACTGTCCAAAAAAAATCGCCAATTGACAACACAACTTCTGCGTTCTGCACTACAATTTTGCCAAGATTGAAAAAGCAAAAATATGTGTCGCACAGATGAACGATGATCACACCATGATCTGACACTGCATCCATCCAATCGTATCACCATTTTGACCAAAACTTGAAAGCACCCCGCCTCCATCATCATCCTCATCACAACTATTCCAGAATTCAGCAATAGATTCAAGCAATAATTAAACAAGATACTGACTACTCCACGATCATCTCCGACTCCACCAATGCTTGCTGTACGAACGCAAACCGTAACTAAGTTAGCTGAGTAAGTTGGTGGCTAAGGCAAGGCTAACATGATGTATTGCAAGAGAAGAGTTAAAACAGCTGATCCGTTGTGTACAAATGCACAAGACTATAGCCACAATACCAGCAAAACTTAAGTAATAAACATTGTTTTAACTTTCCACTGTTTATAGGAAAATGCAAGTAATCGCGTCGGCGCCTCCATGTCCACACTCCGCACAAACACTTGGATATGCGCCTAACAACAGTGAACATATATATCTAGGTTTACGTTAGAGAGCGAGCGTTTAGACGGATAAGTCCTTTTCACGTTTAACAAATCAAATCATGCATTGTAATTTGTCTACATACCTGCGAGTAAGCGCTGCTCCAGTTTGAAAAAGGCGAGACGGTAAAAGCATGACGTTAGCCAGCGATCGCGTAGCGAGAGAGGGGGGTCTGGGATGCAGAGATATTTGCTGCGTCTTTATATTAACATTCCTGATTGTTTGAATGATCAGCCCTCGGGAGCCCCCTTAAAATGCGGAACCTTGGCCGGAAATTCTCTGCCTCGGCTCATCCCAGCAGACTATGTAGTTCCCGCTCGTTCACTGTCCATGCTAAGCTGTCAGTGTCAGCTCATTTAAAAAATAAAGGAGTTTAAACAACAAAACACATCCACTTGCATATATTTGACAATCGGAATATCAGATATGTCATGCTATAGCAAACAAATTTGTGAATATTTTGAATAAAAAGGGAAAATGACAAAAGCAGATCATTCATTATTCAGTGCTGTTGTGGCTGCGGTGTCTCACGTGACAAGCGATGACACGTCACCATGGAAACCAGAGTGCAACATTTCTAAATAACGGTCGCCTAGAAATATTCACACTGGGTGGTCAGCCAGAATATTTTAAACTTGTGTGAAAGCCAAGGGTTAAATAAAGAAGCGCGATAGTCAGCGAGAATAAAACCAGCATCCAGCATCATGCCAAAAAAAAGTGGTGGGTACAAAATGACTCATCACGAAATCTGGTGGGTACGCGTCCCCACCGTCCCCACCGAAATCGACGCCCCTGGATAGATGCACTTTTATGATGGACAGATGCACTTTTATGATGGATAGATGCACTTTTATGATGGATAGATGCACTTTTATGATGGATAGATGAACTTTTATGATGGATAGATGCACTTTAATGATGGACAGATGCACTTTTATGATGGACAGATGCACTTTTATGATGGACAGATGCACTTTTATGATGGATAGATGCACTTTAATGATGGACAGATGCACTTTTATGATGGACAGATGCACTTTCATGATGGACAGATGCACTTTTATGATGGATAGATGCACTTTATGCACTTTTATGATGGACAGATGCACTTTTATGATGGATAGATGCACTTTTATGATGGACAGATGCACTTTTATGATGGACAGATGCACTTTATGCACTTTTATGATGGATAGATGCACTTTTATGATGGACAGATGCACTTTTATGGACTTCAAACAGAACTGGCCATTCACTGCCATTATAAAGCTTGGAAGAGCCAGGATATTTTTTAATATAACTCTGATTGTGTTCGTCTGAAAGAAGAGTGTCATATACACCTAGTATGGCTTCAGGATGAGAAAATCATGGGCTAATTTTCATTTTTGGGTGAACTACTCCTTCAAGGCTGAACTAAGAACATGAATAGATGCAATGCTTGAAGTATTATCAATAATCCTCAGTACCATGATGGCCATGTTGAGCTCCTCGCGGATGTCGTGCAGGGCGCCCACGTCTTCCCAGGTCACGTCCGGCACGGTGGCGAAACCCTCACGCTTCGCGGACGGCTGGACACTGGCTAACGACGACTTGAAGTCCGACATGAGGACACAGAGTCCAGAGAGCTGCTCCTCGCTCAGAGACTCGTTCGTCTTCAGCAAAGACAACAGCTGCTCCAGCTCACATTTCTGCCAGGAACACAAACAGAGGCCGGACATTATGATCTGTGTTTTACTGCAGTGCATTACCATTTCAAACTGATAAATATTTAAAGAGGCCATCTTCTGCTCTCTTTCAAAGTCTTGTTGTTTTTGGGCTTTACTAGAACATGTTTTCCTGCTTGAATGTCATGTCTTGTCTTTAGCCTTTCTAAAAAATCTAAAGCAAAATCTAAATGTGTGAAAAAGTTTTAAAATTAAATGATGTTGAACCTACTTTATAACATTTGTCAGATCTGGTCATGAGACTGTACATTTACAATATTACATAGCCAATCAAATATTACTGTTTAAATGATGTTTTAAGGAAAAAGTGCAATTCAAACTTATTGTGAGCAAAACTTGGCAATAAAGAGACAAAATTTCACATTTAAAGAGCTCCTATTAAGCTTTTTACAAAGTCTTGATGTTGTTTCAGGCTCTACTAGAACAGGTTTTCCTGCTTGAATGTTGATTATTTTCCGCATATGAGGTTCAAAGTTCAGAGCAAAGGGAGAGATTTGCTTTTACAAAAATCACTTTTTAAGGACTACAACAAACGGCTGGTAGAACTACAATGAGCTTCTTCACGGGTTAGTGACATCACCAACCCTAAAATTTACATAAACCCCGCCCCCGGAACACGAGTTATAGATTATCACGACAAAATATGCTAATCAAAGACTAGAAGATCGTTAACTCCACATCAGCTGCATAAACTCATCAACTAACCATTTAGAAATGTCCCGTTGCTTCTACATGTCGTCACTTCTTGAGTCTCTCCATCTTTCTGACTCTAGTTTGAACATAAAAGGCTAAAAGTTCTTGAAAGTTTCAGTGTGTGTGTGTGAGGTAAAAGGACACAAACACTTGAAGCTCCGCCCCCTGTGCTGGGAGCAGCAGCTCATTTGCATTTAAAGGGACAGACACGAAAATGGTGCGTTTTTGCTCACCCTCAAAAACTTTAACATGCTATATAAATATCTGAGGGGGATTTTGAGCTAAAACTTCTCACACACACACTGGGGACATCAGAGACTTATTTTACATTTTGTGAAAAGGGCATTATGCCACAGATTTGAACGTGTGTTACCGGTGGAGTGTCGTCTTCACTGCTGGAGTTCAGCAGGATTCGGTTGACGGTGGTCATGGCCGCCTCGCGACACAGCGCCATCAGATCTGCGCCCACATAACCCGGCGTGAGTCGCGCCAGCTGTCTGTAGTCAAAGTCCTCCGGCAGCGTGATCTTACGGCAGAGTGTCCTCAGAATCCTGCCATGGAACAAATTAAGGATACATTTTGTTTTTGGACAGCAAAACTAAAGAAAGAAAAAAAACACTTTCTATGAAGCCCATGCTTATGATGAATTATAGCCCCATTAATACTTACTCATAAGTATTACTATTCTATAAAATATGTGTATAAAGACTCATTAAGCCCTTTACTGCATTATAACAACAATTATAGTTACATTTATCTTATTTTTTCTTAATTACTTATAAGCAACGCATTTGCCTTTTCAATGTGCATGTTAATAATCCATTATACACTGATTTATAAATGATCAAATATAAAATAAATCCAGACACCAATTAGCTAGTGTTTGCATTCGAGGTCATGAATATGGTAATTATGATTTGTTAATATCTATATCTCCTCAGCCATATGTGTGGTATAGAGGGTATGCGCGTGACGTCACTGCCAGCTGGAGTGATTGCGGTCACGCCCACTGAGTGGCAAAAAGACTGAGCGGCAGCATTGGTTTTCAGCGTGAATGCCGTGAAAAACACAAAAAAATGCATCTAAAATGGGAAAGAGCTTTGCGATTGATTGTACAACTACATTTCACAAGAAATCTGAGGTATATTTGTACAGACTGCCGAAAGCTACAGAACAGAGAAGCAAATGGATCGATGCAATTCATAGAAACAACTTGACTCCAGGCAGAGAAAAGTGGATTTGCAGTTATCATTGAGCACGTTTACATGCACACCAGTAACCATAACAACGCACGTAAACCGCGGCATGTTTACATGACTTTATTAATAAATCAGGCCATGACCTGTAACGACAAAACAATCATTTGCGTATCTGACTTTGAGTATTTCATTTGTTGTATCGGTTGATGTTAAATAAAGCTTGCAACATGTCAGCGGGAAACTTACAGTTTGTATATTTTCCTCTCATGCAGTTACAGATGCAGCGTTTTGACTGAACCATTTCTACTTCTGCTGCACGAGATGAGAGGACATTTTTATAATGTTCTGTGTCATGAAAGAGTCTGCGTTTGTGATATATTTTATTCTTCCTTTCCAGCAAAACGCTCTGTCTGGATGCGTTTAAATCTGCACAAAGGATGCGTTTCTGTCACATTTCACACATGCGCACTTCAATAAGCTGACAGAAAGCAGGTTAATGCGTTTACATAATGCGAAATCCGAGTAAGAGGCAAAAAACGACCTGTGTCGACCGGTTTATGCTTAAGCCAGTTATGACCCTACTCCGATAAAATAAACTTTTTAAATAAACTGACAAAAAACTATAGGCTACAAGTTTTAGGGCTGGACAATATGATTATAGCCTATATATAACATTGATGTGATCACCTGGATTTAGACCTATCTATATTGTATTTATATAAAGCGTTCACAGGCAAATTTGCTTCACGTATTTCCCCGGCGTCGAAATCAGGCACATATGAGTGTCAGGAAACACGATGGCTCCGTGTCTATATCCATGGATAACTGGATCTTTGATAAGTTGTAAGGAACACTATATCGAGTCCAACTTTTAGTTTAAACTGATAATAGTTTGTTTTACTCGCGTTTTCGCAGTTTCCCCTATTAACTCCAGTCACACAGCAGCTCTTTTGCCACTCAGTCCCGCTGAGGGGGGCGTGTCCGGCGGGAAAGTGACGTTAATGCATTCCCTCTATTGCTTATTGCAGTTTGAAATTATACTTTAAAAAATATTGTTGCAGTGTTTTGCTAGTTTGTAACATTAAAAAAAGATAAAAAATTTTCCACCTGTTTGTATTAATGATTTCTGTTCTTTACTTATTTTAAAATATATATTTTATTGTACTATATTATTGTTAATTAGTTACATTTACAAATAAACATTTAAAATGTATAATGAGCACATCTTCATGATTTCTTCACAATGGCATCCTATGTGTTCACTTTACTTAAAGCCATCAACACTGCATTTATGGAGGTTATTAACTGTATCATCACTCACAATAAGCATTTATAAGAACACAACACAATTATTAATAACAATACATTCAATTATTTGACAGAAATAAGTCTGAATGACTAAAAAATCATTGCAAATGCGCTTGATCTGCCATTTCCGACGGCTAACTTCACAATCAGTGGAACTGTGCAGTTTAATTTGAATAAATAAAGAATATAGTCCTATCTGTAATCAATAGAAAATTTAACTGAATATAGGCCTATAAATATATTGATAGTCCTGCTGCATTATTTCAGATAATATAACAAATAAATGAATAATGATAGGCCTTACTCGTTAAAAAGGCTTTGTGTTTAATTTATTAGACTAGCCTACTGTCAATAATAGAAAAAAAGAATTAACGAATGAATTAAAACAAATTATTAATAAATAAATTAAATATTATTGACGCACATGCTTTTCTGTCTCATTATTGCAATCTCTCGCTCTCTCTTTAATAACTGCATTAATAACTGCATCGGGGGCTCAAACCTGCGTTCCTCGCTCTAAAATGAGGTGTGGGATTAGATGCGCAAGAAATTAGTCCTACATACAAGAGTGTAATGACAAAAACTTCTCATCTGAGTGTTTACTTATAAATCAGTGCATAATGGATTATGAGCATGCGCATTAAAAAAGCAAATGCGTAACTTAAGTAATTATAAAAATAATATAAATGTAACTATAACTGTTGTTATTATAAATAGAGTCTTTATAAATATATTTATAGAATAGCAATACACATAAAGAAGTATAAATTGAGCTATAATTGATTATAAGCATGGACATACTGAAAGATGAAGAAGAAAGAGCATGATAGGTCCTCTTTAACTATGGCCTAAAGCAGAAACATTAGTCTCCACAGCTGACTGAGCGGTCACGAGGCGAGTCGGTGATGCACACGTACTTCAGGCGCGCGCCCTCGTCAGGAATCCCCA
This sequence comes from Tiaroga cobitis, assembly GCA_030578255.1. NCBI lineage: Eukaryota > Metazoa > Chordata > Actinopteri > Cypriniformes > Leuciscidae > Tiaroga > Tiaroga cobitis. Next base: position 3,770,319 of record CM060603.1, on the reverse strand, counting down.
GACAGATCTCCCGGTCAAACCTGCCGGCTCGGCGCAGGGCCGGGTCCAGCGAGTCCGGGCGGTTCGTGGCTCCGATCACCAACACCTGAGCCGGCTCCGATAACGAATTGAGGTCTAAAGACGACAGGAAACAATGGAGAATAAAAACACTTCAAATGAAAACACACTCAGTCAGTTTGTTACAGAGCAAGTGTGCAACGGGTCGCAAGTGATCGTGACCTGCACGGGTCAGCTCCCCACGCATGCGGCCTGCGGATCAACTGATACATGTTCCCCTCATAGAGTGAAAGGTTATCATTTGGACGTGTTTTGTCTTGCC
>CM060603.1:3697500-3762500 GCA_030578255.1 Tiaroga cobitis | reverse complement strand
AAGGCTGTGTGTGAGTGTGTGTGAGTGTGTGTGAAGGCTGTGTGTGAGGGCTGTGTGTGAGTGTGTGTGAGTGTGTGTGAGTGTGTGTGAAGGCTGTGTGTGAGTGTGTGTGAGTGTGTGTGAGTGTGTGTGAAGGCTGTGTGTGAGTGTGTGTGAGTGTGTGTGAGTGTGTGTGAAGGCTGTGTGTGAGTGTGTGTGAGTGTGTGTGAAGGCTGTGTGTGAGTGTGTGTGAAGGCTGTGTGTGAGTGTGTGTGAGTGTGTGTGAAGGCTGTGTGTACCGCAGTGCTGGCGGCCTCGTCCTCACACAGGTCGATGCAGATGTTGTCCTGTGGTTCTCCCGTGTGGTCCAGGACCCAGCCCTCGCTCCTCCGAGGCGTCGAGCCGCTCGCTCCGCTCTGGTACAGGGACGTCAGAGAGCTGTTCAGCAGGTTCGTGTGCTGTCGAGACACACACACACACACGCGTTTACCAGGAGCCGCGCTACATTACAGAGCCGTTTGATGGAGAACTATTGCGAAACAACGGCGACGTTTCCATTAACCAAAGTTATGCGACTAAAACATATTTTTTTCCTCTCATGATAAGTCATTGCAAACATCATGGCGACGGATGTGTGTCGGTTTATGCATCTCAGCCACCGCACTAGACTTTATTATTAACGGATGGAGACGTGTGTGTGTTATTCAGCATTAATGCCAAGGAGAGACTCTTATACTGTGTCCTAACCAGACGCCATGCGATAAGATTTCAGCAACAAATAATTTATCTGTCCACACACCACTAGACTCGACGCAAGCAGCGTCAAAATCACTCAAAACCCACAGCCAATCAGAGCAGTGTGTGGGCGGAGTCTCACGGCACCAGAGAGCAATCCTGACGGCACGCGCAAGAACATGGACAAAGTCACAAATATTACACCATTTAAACATTATTCAAACACATAGGCTACTGAGTTACTAAACAATCTGTGTCAAAGAATACACTTGTTTGTTCACAGTTTGAACGTTCTTGTTTCCACTTGTTTAATTTCAAGATCTGAGGTGAATTATCCACTGTTGCTTTTACAGCTGCAAAGCTGGAGCTCTAACTGATATTCAGAGTCACATGACACGCTTTAACAGTAAATACAGCACATAAACAGCGCCTCAGATTAGCATCGCCACACTTTGTGTTTGTTGTTCCATCGCGACGTCGCAGAAAAATAGAAACCGTTTCTAAAATAGAGTCGTCACGTGTCGCTAACTGCGGCTGGTTAGCACAAACACTCTGATTAACATGGAAAATAAACCTTTTATCGCGCGGCGCCTGTAGTTAGGACACGGCGCAAGACTGTGAGCGGCTCGTGTGAGGAGTTTCTGGGAGATTCTCCTCAGTTCTGCTTCAAGCTCTTGATAAACTGTGGTGTTTCTGTGGTTTAGAATCCAGTATTCCTGTAATACTTCTGTCTTTCATGAGTTTAATAAAGAACTCGGTCTCGTCTTCTGTCCACACACACACACACATCATCTACGACAGGAGACTGTACATGCGCAAAAGCTGTTTCCACTGCAGTTCTGCGAAACATTCCTTTTCGAATTGCCTGAAGACCCCTCGTGCGAGCGTGAAACTGTTTTGTGATACACAAGTTGCGATATACATGTTTCCATTGGGCGTACTTTCAATTGACCTATGGCTAAGCCACGCCCCCTCCACTCACTCCATTTCACAGCAGGCAATTGGTGATTTCTGTAACCTTCAAACTGTAACCTACAACTGTCATCCAACCAAAATCACACACACACACACACACACACACACACACGCACGCACGCACACACACACACGCACACACGCACGGACACACGCACGCACGGACACACACTGTTTTAAAAGCAAAACATATTTATCCAACTCTATTTCATAACAGTCTGTGGGTCGCATCTTTTGGACATTCATCATATCGCATTGGTTTTCATTTCTTGTCCTCGGAGCGCTAATCTCACACACTCTACATTGATTAAAAAATAAAATCGAATGTGTTTTTAATGATAGTATTATTTTATACAGGAATCAATTATTTGAAATTTAGATGAGAATAATGTTACATTGTTAATTAATAATGTTAATTAAAATTAAGGAAAACAAATATATTGATCTGAAATATAGCAAAATAATTTTAAATTAATTCAGGTACAATTACCAAACATATCGCAAGGTCTTTTTGTCTTTTTATTAATTTAATTAATAAACTAATTATATAGAACTATTGACAGTGCACTACAAATAAACTGGTTCTATGCCTTTATTAATAAAACTTATTTAAAAAATACAATGTCTTCTGCTTTTTTGTTTTGCTTTTCCCTCCATTGTACCGAAATCGTACCGAACCGTGATGTCTGAACCGAGGGATGAACCGAACCGTGACTTCTGTGGACCGTTCCACCCCTAGTGCCTTAACTATGCATTGGAGGGTTATATTAATAGTTTTATTGTTGAGAAGGTCGATGAAAAGCTTCAGCTCCAGGCAAAAATGCACAGTGTAAACGTGCTAAACCGCATCTCATGGCCATCACCATCTCAGACAACAAGATAGAGGATCAGCATTGATCATGCACTGCAGTCTTTACATGAATCTTTCAGCACAACATTGCTAACATTTGTTATCTCGGTTATTTACATACATTTATATACATTAATGAAGCTAAGTGACATGATGTACAACGCAGCTAGAAGCTAACGTTAACGTTTTAAGCTAACGTTACGTTAGAGATGTTAAAGATAACGTTCAAATACGTTGTTGACTTAGAACAGATGTAGACATCCTTGTTTAATTCTTGTTTAATTTATCCACGTGTAGTTGGTGTTGTGGTCTACCGCATAACTTTATCCAGAGCAGACACTTATCTCGGTTGAGATGTGGCTTGGGAAAGGGTAATAAACACACACCGTCGCCCAGCCTCTCGGGATACCTAGTGTCGCAGTTGCATGTACTCCATGCACACCGTTTGACCATTTTAAACTTAAAACGACAAGAAGAAACATATAAAAACGAATGAAAACTGACTAACTGCAATGCATTTCAATGGATGTGGAAGCAGAGAATGTCCGAGTGTATTGGGTATGCGCACTGATTGGCTCATCTCGTTTGGGGGCGTGGCTTAGCCATAGGTCAATTAGCTCAATCTGAAGGGTGGTGTGAGCGCGGCTGCGTCCCGCCTGGAGGGAGATGTGATGTGTCTGGTGTTGTGCAGTTACCTCGTGTTCGGGGACCTCGTCCTCGCTGTCAGTGCTGCCCTCGCTGGCGTCCCTGAAACACACAGCAGCGTAAGGAGCACGCAGCAGGAACACTGCTGATGATGGAGAGTGTGTGTGCTGTCGTACCCGTCCTCTCGGCTGCGCCGCGCTCGCTTGGCCAGGTGTGTGTTCTCCAGGACACAGATGTCAGACTCGCTGCATATCACTGCATACACTACACACACACACAATCAAACACACTTTACCACCAACAGCTCAAAGCGTTTCCTTCGCATGCACACACTGATCCTCTAACGCAGGGGTTTCCATGTCAAGCGTTTGACCCGTTTCATCACACATTGTTTCTTGCAATTTGAATACATGCACTTTACTCCTCAGAACTCCCCAACACACACACAAACTTAAGTTAGTTCATGCATTCATGACCTCGAGACTAGATTACTGTAATGCTTTATTAGCTGGTTGTCCTGCATCTTCAATAAACAAGCTACAGTTAGTCCAAAATGCAGCCGCTAGAGTTCTTACTAGATCAAGAAAATATGATCATATAACACCGATTTTATCATCACTTCATTGGTTACCTATAAAGTTCCGTATCAATTACAAAGTACTACTACTGACCTATAAAGCCCTAAATGGTTTAGCTCCTGTGTATTTAATGGACCTTCTATCGCCCTATAATCCATCGCGTTCTTTAAGATCACTAAATTCGAGGCTTCTGGTCATTCCTAGGATATCTAAGTCCACTAAAGGAGGGAGGGCGTTCTCACATTTAGCTCCTAAACTCTGGAATAGCCTTCCTGATATTGTTCGAGCCTCTGACTCGCTGTCCCAGTTTAAAACTAGATTAAAGACGCATCTCTTCAGCCAAGCATTTACATAATGCTTACCTTTTATACCTCTGCTGAATCAGATCAAATGCATTTAATATTATAAAACTTGTAGAGACTGTAGGTTATCTGTATAGGTTGTATAGTATTTGCAGTCATTACGTTCCTGTGTATTGCGTGAATGACGGGTGGTTGGGCAGATATTGTGTTGCGGTAGGTAGTATGCCATACGGAACCGTTGCCACTGAAACTGCCTATTCACGCACCAGTGGGGCTCGACAGCCTTAGTCAACGGGTTGGCGCGTATGGTTGGGTTGCGGAGAGATTGTGAGATTGTGGTTAGGTCTCAGCAGCAGGAGGGACGTAGAGGTCAGTAAGCTGGGCTGAGTTGAGTGGGGGACGGAAGGGTGACTCTGGGACGCAAGAGTCACTGTCTTCATGTTTTTATCATCTACGCTCGTGTTATGGAAATCATTATGAACAGCAGCTACGCTAATTATTTTCCCTTTTTGCTTTTCTGCTGTTCGCGTCCCGAGGAAAATGGCGTTCGTCATCTCCAGTTTGTATCCAGCCTCTCACGGAGACTTCAGATGCTCCAATCACAAAGCCTGTGAAGAGACGACTCAACGCCGGCGATATGGACCCTCTATGGTGGACGGCACTGATCCTCAACAACTCGTCTCAATACCGGCGTGATTACTTGGACTTCCAATCTGACTTGTAATGCTGCCCGACTCATGCACTGTTCTTTCGTTGGCCAGAGGAGAACTGGCCCTCCGACTGAGTCTGGAGTTTGGGTTCCTCTCCACTGTTGCCTTGGCTTTTGGCTTGCTTAGTTGGGGACATTTAATATTCAACTATATTATTGATCTGCCTTACTTAAGGTGGACGTTGAAGCAATTTTCTTCTAGAAACAAACTTTGTTGTTTTATTTTCATGTTATCACTGTGAAGCGCTTTGATACAATCTGTATTGTAAAAAGCGCTATATAAATAAAGGTGACTTGACTTGACACACGTTATGCCCTCTTTGATTTTACGTTGGTTAAGTTAGTGCAATGTTTGGTTTTATACTCGGTTGATTATTATCATTTATAATAGATTAACAATTAATACATTTTAATTTTAACCACATTTTTACTAATTTATTTGAATCTAATGTAATTATTTACTTCTAGTCACCATAGCGATGTACTGTTAAATGTATTTGTCTTTTTATTACATTTTAATCAAATTGATATTTATTTATATAATTTAAAAAGTGTTTAATCTACTTTAATCGATATACAGATGTGGTGAGAATGATTGTCACTCTATAAATCTGCATTGTTTATCTTTTTGATCTTTTATTTAAAAATAAAATTAAAACAATTAATTATAAAATCGCAAAAATCGAACCTTTCATTGAGGTAAAATAAAGGTAAATCACAATATGAAATAAACTCCAAAACACATCGGCCACAATAACTCTGGCCACAACTGTAATAGAATAATAACTACTATTTTTTAAGCACATTTCTTCATTTATTTTATCTAATTTAATCGATTTAATAGATAACTAAGATGCTATTTTAATCATGTTATTTATTTATTTTAAACTAATTTATTTAATTTACTTCTACTAATTTCTACTATTTATTTATTTAATTTTAATAAAACATTTATTTATATAATTCATTTTTTATTTATTTTAATATAATTTATTTGATTTAATAGATTAATAACCAACTTTTTAAATTTTATTCTATATTTATTCTAGTCAGATTTTTATTCATTTATTTTAATTGAAATTAATTTATTTTAAATGTATCATTTATCTTAGTCTTATTTGTTTGTTTGTAATCTTCTCCATGGCCGGCGTCCCTTGGAAACCCCTGCTCTAACACAGTTTTCATATAATAATAATACAACAGTTTCAAGTAATTTGGACCTTTTTCCACTTGAATCCTGAAGGCGGTCCTGTTCCTGCGGCCGTACTCCGTCCTGCTCGAACACAAGCACATCTCAGACTCAGACTCGAACACAAGCACACCTCAGACTCAGACTCACACACAAGCACATCTCAGACTCAGACTCACACACAGGCACATCTCAGACTCGAACACAAGCACATCTCAGACTCAGACTCGAACACAAGCACATCTCAGACTCAGACTCACACACAAGCACATCTCAGACTCAGACTCGAACACAAGCACACCTCAGACTCAGACTCACACACAAGCACATCTCAGACTCAGACTCACACACAGGCACATCTCAGACTCGAACACAAGCACATCTCAGACTCAGACTCGAACACAAGCACATCTCAGACTCAGACTCACACACAAGCACATCTCAGACTCAGACACAAGCACATCTCAGACTCAGACTCACACACAAGCACATCTCAGACTCAGACTCACACACAAGCACATCTCAGACTCACACACAAGCACATCTCAGACTCAGACTCACACACAAGCACATCTCAGACTCAGACTCACACACAAGCACATCTCAGACTCAGACTCGAACACAAGCACATCTCAGACTCAGACTCACACACAAGCACATCTCAGACTCAGACACAAGCACATCTCAGACTCAGACTCGAACACAAGCACATCTCAGACTCAGACTCGAACACAAGCACATCTCAGACTCAGACTCACACACAAGCACATCTCAGACTCAGACTCGAACACAAGCACATCTCAGACTCAGACTCACACACAAGCACACCTCAGACTCAGACTCACACACAAGCACATCTCAGACTCAGACTCACACACAAGCACATCTCAGACTCGGACTCAAACACAAGCACATCTCAGACTCAGACTCACACACAAGCACATCTCAGACTCACACACAAGCACATCTCAGACTCAGACTCACACACAAGCACATCTCAGACTCAGACTCACACACAAGCACATCTCAGACTCACACACAAGCACATCTCAGACTCAGACTCACACACAAGCACATCTCAGACTCAGACTCGAACACAAGCACATCTCAGACTCAGACTCACACACAAGCACATCTCAGACTCAGACTCACACACAAGCACATCTCAGACTCAGACTCACACACAAGCACATCTCAGACTCAGACTCACACACAAGCACATCTCAGACTCAGACTCACACACAAGCACATCTCAGACTCAGACTCACACACAAGCACATCTCAGACTCAGACTCACACACAAGCACATCTCAGACTCAGACTCGAACACAAGCACATCTCAGACTCAGACTCACACACAAGCACATCTCAGACTCAGACTCACACACAAGCACATCTCAGACTCAGACTCGAACACAAGCACATCTCAGACTCAGAGTCACACACAAGCACATCTCAGACTCAGACTCGAACACAAGCACATCTCAGACTCAGACTCACACACAAGCACATCTCAGACTCAGACTCACACACAAGCACATCTCAGACTCAGACTCACACACAAGCACATCTCAGACTCAGACTCGAACACAAGCACACCTCAGACTCAGACTCACACACAAGCACATCTCAGACTCACACACAAGCACATCTCAGACTCAGACTCACACACAAGCACATCTCAGACTCAGACTCGAACACAAGCACATCTCAGACTCAGACTCACACACAAGCACATCTCAGACTCAGACTCACACACAAGCACATCTCAGACTCAGACTCGAACACAAGCACATCTCAGACTCAGACTCACACACAAGCACATCTCAGACTCAGACTCACACACAAGCACATCTCAGACTCAGACTCACACACAAGCACATCTCAGACTCAGACTCGAACACAAGCACACCTCAGACTCAGACTCACACACAAGCACATCTCAGACTCACACACAAGCACATCTCAGACTCAGACTCACACACAAGCACACCTCAGACTCAGACTCACACACAAGCACATCTCAGACTCACACACAAGCACATCTCAGACTCAGACTCACACACAAGCACACCTCAGACTCAGACTCACACACAAGCACATCTCAGACTCACACACAAGCACATCTCAGACTCAGACTCACACACAAGCACATCTCAGACTCAGACTCACACACAAGCACACCTCAGACTCAGACTCACACACAAGCACATCTCAGACTCAGACTCACACACAAGCACATCTCAGACTCAGACTCACACACAAGCACATCTCAGACTCAGACTCACACACAAGCACATCTCAGACTCAGACACAAGCACATCTCAGACTCAGACTCACACACAAGCACATCTCAGACTCAGACTCACACACAAGCACATCTCAGACTCAGACTCACACACAAGCACATCTCAGACTCGGACTCAAACACAAGCACATCTCAGACTCAGACTCACACACAAGCACATCTCAGACTCACACACAAGCACATCTCAGACTCACACACAAGCACATCTCAGACTCAGACTCACACACAAGCACATCTCAGACTCACACACAAGCACATCTCAGACTCAGACTCACACACAAGCACATCTCAGACTCACACACAAGCACATCTCAGACTCAGACTCGAACACAAGCACATCTCAGACTCAGACTCGAACACAAGCACATCTCAGACTCAGACTCACACACAAGCACATCTCAGACTCAGACTCACACACAAGCACATCTCAGACTCAGACTCACACACAAGCACATCTCAGACTCAGACTCACACACAAGCACATCTCAGACTCAGACTCGAACACAAGCACATCTCAGACTCAGAGTCACACACAAGCACATCTCAGACTCAGACTCGAACACAAGCACACCTCAGACTCAGACTCACACACAAGCACATCTCAGACTCACACACAAGCACATCTCAGACTCAGACTCACACACAAGCACACCTCAGACTCAGACTCACACACAAGCACATCTCAGACTCACACACAAGCACATCTCAGACTCAGACTCACACACAAGCACACCTCAGACTCAGACTCACACACAAGCACACCTCAGACTCAGACTCACACACAAGCACATCTCAGACTCGAACACAAGCACATCTCAGACTCAGACTCGAACACAAGCACATCTCAGACTCAGACTCACACACAAGCACATCTCAGACTCAGACTCAGACACAAGCACATCTCAGACTCAGACTCACACACAAGCACATCTCAGACTCAGACTCACACACAAGCACACCTCAGACTCAGACTCACACACAAGCACATCTCAGACTCACACACAAGCACATCTCAGACTCAGACTCACACACAAGCACACCTCAGACTCAGACTCACACACAAGCACATCTCAGACTCGAACACAAGCACATCTCAGACTCAGACTCGAACACAAGCACATCTCAGACTCAGACTCACACACAAGCACATCTCAGACTCAGACTCACACACAAGCACATCTCAGACTCAGACTCACACACAAGCACATCTCAGACTCAGACTCAGACACAAGCACATCTCAGACTCAGACTCACACACAAGCACATCTCAGACTCACACACAAGCACATCTCAGACTCAGACTCACACACAAGCACATCTCAGACTCAGACTCACACACAAGCACATCTCAGACTCAGACTCACACACAAGCACATCTCAGACTCAGACTCACACACAAGCACATCTCAGACTCAGACTCACACACAAGCACATCTCAGACTCAGACTCACACACAAGCACATCTCAGACTCAGACTCAGACACAAGCACATCTCAGACTCAGACTCACACACAAGCACATCTCAGACTCAGACTCACACACAAGCACATCTCAGACTCACACACAAGCACATCTCAGACTCAGACACAAGCACATCTCAGACTCAGACTCACACACAAGCACATCTCAGACTCAGACTCACACACAAGCACATCTCAGACTCAGACTCACACACAAGCACATCTCAGACTCAGACACAAGCACATCTCAGACTCAGACTCGAACACAAGCACATCTCAGACTCAGACTCACACACAAGCACATCTCAGACTCAGACTCACACACAAGCACATCTCAGACTCAGACTCACACACAAGCACATCTCAGACTCAGACTCACACACAAGCACATCTCAGACTCAGACTCGAACACAAGCACACCTCAGACTCAGACTCACACACAAGCACATCTCAGACTCACACACAAGCACATCTCAGACTCAGACTCACACACAAGCACATCTCAGACTCAGACTCACACACAAGCACATCTCAGACTCAGACTCACACACAAGCACATCTCAGACTCAGACTCACACACAAGCACATCTCAGACTCAGACTCACACACAAGCACATCTCAGACTCAGAGTCACACACAAGCACATCTCAGACTCAGACTCACACACAAGCACATCTCAGACTCAGAGTCACACACAAGCACATCTCAGACTCAGACTCACACACAAGCACATCTCAGACTCAGAGTCACACACAAGCACATCTCAGACTCAGACTCACACACAAGCACATCTCAGACTCAGAGTCACACACAAGCACATCTCAGACTCAGACTCACACACAAGCACATCTCAGACTCAGACTCGAACACAAGCACATCTCAGACTCAGACTCGAACACAAGCACATCTCAGACTCAGAGTCACTGCTGAAGGAAACTCTGCTGTTCTGCGGGAGATTGATGAGGAAACGCACCTGAACTGTTGCTGAAGCTCAGAGGCCATGGCTGAAATATCCACATACTGATCATCGTGTGTCTTCAGGAACTGAAACAGGCAGATGTGGGAGAGACCATTGAAAATACATCATACACACACACACATATATATATATATATATATACAGTGGTGGCCAAAATTATTAGAATGGTAAGAGTTTAAAAATAAGTCTCTTCTGCTCACCAAGGCATCATTTATTTGATCTAAAATACAGAAAAAACTTTCTATGTGAATATACAGTAAAGTGTAATTTATTCCTGGGATCAAAGCTGAATGTTCAGCATCATTACTCCAGTCTTCAGTGTCACATGATCCTTCAGAAATCACTCTAATATGAGGATCTGATGCTCAAGAAACATGTATGATTATTATCAGTGTTGAAAATAGAAAGTTCAAAAGAACAGCATTTATCAGAAATAGAAAGCTTTTGTAACATTATCACTATCGTTCAAAAGTGTGGGGTCAAGTTTAAAAGAAAGAAATTAATAATTTTATTCCGGAATGATGTATTAAATTGATCAAAAGTGACAGTATAGACATTTATTACGTTGCAAAAGCTTATTTTAAATTATAAAAATATTTCTGTTTTTACTGTATTTTGGATCACATAAATGAAGCCTTGGTGAGCAGAAGAGAGTTCTTTTAAAACATAAACAAATCTTACCGTTTGATAATTTTGGCCACACACACGCACACATATTGAATGTATCCAATGTTTATATGGGAAGGAAGCATGAGGAGGAATATCATGTGTTATACAGGCATTCACACAACCATCTGATGTTTAAACATACTAGGTAAACACAGAGAAGCCACATTTTTTATGTTACTAACTTAAAATCAATAAGTAGCACATTCAAATCATTACAGACTATTTGGGGAACAAATAGGTACTTTCCTTCGTATTTTTATTTATTTAGTTACTGTTTGTTTAGTTTCCCCTGGCTGTCTTCGTGTACCTTTTTTTTTTGGTTACTTTATTATCTGTTATTTTACAGTATAATATTATCTGAATGATAATAATAATACAGCTTTAATTTTACCTGATGGACTCGATGTTTGAGTCTCGGGTCAACATTATAAGCGCCGCGGTTCCTCATGGTTTATCGCACACGAAGCCACGAACGAAGTTACATTAATGTAGAGTTTAAACGAGGAGGAGGAGAAACACTAAAGACAGTTTAAGAAGTTTACAGATCCATCTTTAGCATCACGCTACTGTAACGTTACATGTGGAAACAGAACACACGCACACACACACACACACACACACACACACGCTGATTGCTGCACCTCAACACACGCCAGCGCCACCTGTCGGCCTGGAGACACCAGTCACTATCACTTGTATAATATTACAGAGATATTAACCAAAGAACATGTGTTTGTTTTTTTCTCCTAATGATGTCATGAAGTGGTAATAATAATAGTAATTACTGCACGACAGTAGTGTGTGTCAGTTTGTCGACCGCAGAAAAAGAGGACGGGTGCGTCATGACGTCAGATGCCGAAGCGACACGTATGTGCGCTATCAGTGAACGTGCGCGTTCACGTAATCACTCACAGTAGAAAATGGCGAGTCCGTGCACGAAGCGGTTGTGCACGAATGAAAGGTTTGTTTCTCGCCAGGACGCGGATTGCTGGAGGTCTGAATTCATTCACTCCGTGGGTAAGATCAGCACTCCCTGCAGAACACTCTGATTTCATTGTTTCCTCACGGTAGTTTAATAGAAATGTGGGCACTAATTCCTGCAGTTAGCATGCTAACGCTAACCGTCCGGATCGGATCAAACCCAGTTAATCTTTGGCTTTCGGTGCTCGAATCATAGACGCGACGAACTTCCGTTTCACTGTGATCCACTCGGTCTGTTTCTCGTCGGGATATTGATATTCATATAGAGTTATGTGTATTGCTGGCTCTCTGCGCGCTCACGTTCGTCTGAAAGTTGTTTTTTAAATGCGCGTTCATGTGCAGTTCAGCATGAGCGTGATTGACAGATAAGCAAATGTCAGTCAGTACTGCAGAAGTGAAAGCACTTCAACAAATAAAAATGTAAATAAGTTGAAAATTGTAAGCCTGTGATGGTGAAAAATATGTGATATAAACATACATTACTATTGCGTTTCATAAATAAGTGCAGTTTCTAATAATATCACATAGTTTGTCTTGTTTGACTGTGAAGCACTGAGCTGTTGTTAATTTACTGTCATAAACAACAAAAATGTAGTGTAAAAGTCTAATGCACAGAGACTCAAAGGTCTTCATGGCAGTCAAAATAAGCCTGGTTTAACTTGAAGAAATTGTGATCGAAATATATTACTGTCGTACAGTAGAATTTGAGACAAAATACACTGCATAGGTTTTAATTGGGTTAAAAAAAATGCTCTTAAAAGGTAAAAAACCTATTTAAACTTATTGGAAAAGATCATTTCTGGCATTGCTGCGATCTAACCATAACACAGAATATGGAAAACTTTAGGAGTTGACTGTCAATAAAGACACTCAGCAAAATATTGTCTAATTATCATTATCGATCAAATCCAAGAAAATGTAGAGATGTAATATGTAGTCAATGTTGCACACCTCTAATGCAAATAGAAGAAACACCAGCGAATTAAGAAAACATAACTGTCGATTATTCCCTTGAAATTGTAATAGCGATTTATTAATTACGATTATCACAATTTACATTGAATGATGTTTTGAATAGCTTTATACCATTGTTTGAAGCGACTGCAAGCCGCATTGTTGTTATATCAAAAAAACACTTTTCCTGAACAACGTTTTTTGCTTTTCTGTAGCATTATGCCTCAAACGTCAAATATAATTTTTTGTTTTGTTTAAAGAAAGTAAAAAATAAGCATGGTATTTTAATGTTATGCCAATACTAAAACAATGGGGGAAAACCCCTTAAGATTAGCATATCTTAAGCACAGAATAATGTAAATGGATTTTTCTTGGAACGTTTGCATAATTGTGGCACCCGTAATTGTAATCGTGATTTACAAACTGGATTAATTGTGCAGCCCTAACACACACACACACACAGTCAGGATGTTAACACACACAACACATGCATCTTTCCGGTCATGACACCGCTGACGCGTAGACGTTCGCCACCTCGGGTCCCCATAACACTTCCGATGTGCTCTGCTATTCACAGCGGTGTGTGTGTGTGTGAGAGATGTTTTTCTATTTGCATGTGTTTTCTTGCCACCATATAGCCTACAACTTAATATACGAGAGACTAGAGTAAGATATCATTCAAAAGCGGTAAACAATATATTTTTATATATGTGTACCTTCAAAATAACAGCAAAACATCATACTTTTGCAAAATAAAGAAAACAAACAAAAATGTGTTTGCCGTCTCGGTGTCTATGAACGACTGCCTGAAGCCATGAACCAACAATGAACAAATTCAGCAGAAAGTACTGCCTACTTCACACACACATGAACAATATCTTTAGAAACCTTGAAGTGCCTACTTTTAAGTGCCTTACGGTTTACTTATTTGACGTTAAATGCACTATATAAGAAACCTAACTTTGGAATTTAAATTGTAACATGTTTCAGATGATTCAAAAAAGAGTCTGGAAATGTGGCCCCCGTTTGGAAACCCCTGGCTTTAGGGGTGTGCGATATTGACAACAAATGATATCTCTATTTTTTGGGATTTTGCCGATAACGATAATCAAACGATATATTGCATTATTCAAAAATGTGTTTGTAAATGTCTTATATTTTACTAGCTCCGTTTTGCAATGTCAATTTGATATTGATATATTACTAATTGAAACATATTGTTGGAAAGGGTGTTTAGTATTTAAACCTGAAGGATTCAAGTAGAAACAACACAAATCACTGCTTTGCTGTAAGGTGAACTGTGCCGAATACAAGCACATATGATATTATAATAAAAGTATGTAAATGCAAACTTCTAAAATAGCACTAGAAAACCTTTGTAAACAAATTGTTCCCTTCTGTAAAATGTTCTATAGTCAAAAATACAAGAAACTAGCCCATAGTATTCTCAATTAAATTACTAAGTTCTGTCCAATATTGCATGAAAAGTAAACGGCTGTAAAATTAGAAAACCTTCAGATTTGTCAAATATTTCACTCAGGAAATTTTTTTTTTTATATCTAAACAAATTATTCTACTGTAAACAAAGTCTACGATTTAAAGACTAAAAGGTAAAAAATCTAACGTCTTTAAAAGCTGTTTAAAACCGTCTCTCTCACCCGCTGGCGAAGCTTTTCATAATCCTCACATTAAGTGCGGAGTAGGGCTGCAACTAACGATTATTTTGATAATCGATTAATCGGACGATTATTTTTTCGATTAATCGATTAATCTGATAAAAAGTTTCAATTCGATTTTTTGTTTATTATAACTAAATAAAACCCTAAATCAGGGTTGTGGCGAGCAGGACGAGGCCGAGGGCCGTGAGAGATGCGAGACCGGTGCGTCTCACAGGTGTCGTTCATTATCACTCACGCCACCGGCCTCTCACGTCCCTCGGCCTCGTCCTGCTCGCCACAAGGGTGTTTATGTGTAAAAGTCAAGTGTACTTTAAAAAGTGCAAAAGCCACACATTGAGTTTTACTAATATCAATATTTGTTTGATGGCAAGTTGACAACCATGATTAATGTAAAATTTACAAATTTACACAGACATGTTGTTCAGATGTGAAGATATAAACTAAAAACATCTCAAATATATAATTCATTTAATTTTTATTTAAGATTAATTGAATTATAAGAATAGTTGATAAAATAAATATAGAAAGACTGTAAACAAGCGTGTGAACGTAGAGCCGCAGTAGATCGCGTTTGAAAAACAATTAAAACTTAATAGTAGGGCTGCATGATTTGGGCAAAATGTCATATTGCGATTATTGAGGTCAATATTGCGATATAATAAACAAATGGTTTCATGAGTCAACTTGCTTGGTTAAGCAAAATGCACACACAGACTAGTGATAATTCTGAAATGTGTATTTCTCAACTCAAACTAGCAACAACAACTAAATGATTGATAACACCTCCTAAATGATTAATAAGCCATTGATGTCTGGATAAAAATTCTTTTAATTTTAATTTAAGTGAACTTCAAACAATCCTCACATAAACCCATAATAAATGTCATATTTACCTGTGCTCTTCCTGTCTACAGGTAAGACATATACAGAAATTGAATAGAGTTATCAAACAGTCTGCGCTGCATAAATTATAAATTATATGGACTAAAATCCTATTTAAAGATACACAAGTTCTTTGGTCAAGAACAGTGAGTGTTTTTCTCTGTTCCCTTTGTTCTTTGATTAACTTTACTGACAGAAAGCATTATTGGATGCTGGCCCTTTAAGAGTTGCTGAGACGCGGATCTCACACGCGCCTTATTCTCTCACAACTCTTTACGACCATCATAAAACTGCTCTTATGTTATGAAGACACTCGACAAATGATATTTTGGCATAATTGTGTGTGTTATTGTTCGTTCACTTCAAGGGGAAAGAGACTGTATTCTGGCGCGCGGTCTGTGCATGCTCATGATACTGGCGCGCGTCCGTCTTTCAGTCAGGACATTCACAGGCAGCGCGCTCTCTTTTGACTTGTCTCGTTGAATGGTTTAAAGCATTCGAATGAATAAGAGCGGGATCATGTAACACTAGCCAAAGGATGACAAAAAATAACAGATGCTGCGATATAACAGCCCTAATTTGTTTATTTCATATAAAAACGCAGTATTTTGCGTCATATAATCGCATAGGCTTGACATCGCGATTGCGATATGATTAATCGTGCAGCACTACTTAATAGTAATGCTATAAAATGCTATAAAAAGAGAACGGAATGGTACGCATTATGCATTAGTGCAAGCATTCGCTGAAAACCACTGAGTACAGTGACTAAAAAACAATCTTTTACTGCTGCTGTTATTAACTGCCTTTATATTTAGTGCTTCACTTTGTAAACACCGTTTTAATTTAACCTATTTCTGCGGAAGCGCTATTTTAATCCATTACTTATGTTGCGAGCGAACTGATTGCGCAACCTGATGCTCGAGACAAAATACAGACATCCCAAGTCTCGCGGAAGTTCCGGGAGTCTCCCGCAGATTGATATCTCCCTGATGCCCGCAAATTAGTTCAAACTCCCGGAATCTAGAGCGCGCGAGCAAGAGCGCGCATGCGAGACAGAAGAGACTGTGCTCCAAACATAGACTGTAAAAAAGATCTCGGCCTCTGCGCGCACGGCAGATCGGCGAAGGGAGAGAGACCTTGCGTGTGTCTCATGAAGCGCAGCGCATGTAAGACAGAGAGCATCATGATTGGCCCGTTTCAACCAATCACCAGTAAACGCTTCCCGTGACGTAAGCAGACCAACTAATCGATAATGACATTCGTTGACAACTATTTTAATAATCGATTTTAATCGATTAAATCGATTAGTTGTTTCAGCCCTAGTGCGGAGGATAGTTCGAAGATGAAGAATGCTTTTTACTGTAACCGATTTTCGGCACATTTTGCAGATCGGCGTCTTTTGACTAACATCTGAGCTTTCAAAACCAAACCACCTCCATGCTAGTGATGACGACCCACGTCTAGGAAATAAATCTGGCGTGGATTGTGAGTTTGCTGGTGTTTGAAGATCTTCTTCTTTCACAGTTTCTTTGCTCATTTTAACTTCTGTCAAGCACCGCACGCTCTGAATGCACCGTCAATTCGTGAACAACTGATACAGCGTTTTGATTGGTTTCTGAAAATGAGTGACATACTCGATAATCTGATTTTTGCATATCGTTTTAACAACAATTACGATATTATCGCAAAGATATATATCGCACACCCCTACCTGGCTTAGTGTTTTAATCTGTTTAAAGCCTTTAGTCAAGATCTAATCCAATAGTGATATTGCTGAATATTAGTCATAAACATTGACCTACACCCCCCCCCCCCCCCTTAATACAGCACTCATTTTATTTGTGCAGGTCGTAAGAAAAGTTCCTAAAAGGTGTAAATTTAATTTTAAAAACCCTGCAAGTGCCCTATTTCTTATTAAATAGGTACAGTAGTACCTATTTATACATCATCATAAACCACACACCGACTGGCCGCTGCTGGTGGCAGGTCACGTGACTCGTTGTGTACGGGCAGGTCATGTGACTCGTTGTGTACGGGCAGGTCACGTGACTCGTTGTGTACGGGCAGGTCACGTGACTCGTTGTGTACGGGCAGGTCACGTGACTCGTTGTGTACGGGCAGGTCATGTGACTCGTTGTGTACGGGCAGGTCACGTGACTCGTTGTGTACGGGCAGGTCACGTGACTCGTTGTGTACGGGCAGGTCACGTGACTCGTTGTGTACGGGCAGGTCACGTGACTCGTTGTGTACGGGCAGGTCACGTGACTCGTTGTGTACGGGCAGGTCATGTGACTCGTTGTGTACGGGCAGGTCATGTGACTCGTTGTGTGACTCGTTGTGTACGGGCAGGTCATGTGACTCGTTGTGTACGGGCAGGTCACGTGACTCGTTGTGTACGGGCAGGTCACGTGACTCGTTGTGTACGGGCAGGTCACGTGACTCGTGTACGGGCAGGTCACGTGACTCGTTGTGTACGGGCAGGTCACGTGACTCGTTGTGTACTGGCAGGTCATGTGACTCGTTGTGTACTGGCAGGTCATGTGACTCGTTGTGTACTGGCAGGTCATGTGACTCGTTGTGTACTGGCAGGTCATGTGACTCGTTGTGTACTGGCAGGTCATGTGACTCGTTGAATAGCATAACTTGTAAATGTCCCAATTTGGTGTGCAATTTTCAAGTTATAGTTTAATTAAACTTTCATGTAATATATTTTTGAATGTATTGTGAGTTAATAAATGTAACTGGTTGTCTACACTTGGCACATAATATCTAAATTAGGGATGTCAATTTTCACAAATTCCCATGATCGATCGTCGTTTAAATTAACGATCAATTAATCGATTAATCGTTAGCATTAATGGCAAACAGCACAGGGACTGCAAATGCTGCTCAAAAAGCTATGTTACTCACCAAATTAATAAGAATGTTTTTTAATCTAAATAATGGCTTAGTAGGATTGTAAAATGTTTTGATGTGATTGATAAATTAAATTAACTATTTAATATATAAATATAAAGACAAATACAATGTGTCACCAACGCCGCCTCATACGCGTGCTTGTCAGAATGTGTGACTGTTTACGTGCTGGAACAACGCACTGAAAACGGCAACTAAACCCAATGAATTCACAACCATTTAATAAAATAGTGTTCTCATGTTATATAATATTAAAGTCCCAAATTAACCATCGTTATTATTAGTTGTGCATTCTGCTTGAGCGGCGCGCGCTGAATGAATAACCGTTGAGCACTTTGTTACCGTTTATTTAACTCAAAGAAACGCATCCTATTTGGTATTAATCAGATATATACAAAATAAGCAGAATATTACAAAATTATATCTGCACAAAATGACGTGAATGCACAAGTGAACTTAAACTGAGTTACGTGCCATTCAGAATGACTCGTGTTGTGGTGGACGCGCTCAAAGTCTCTGACGAGCTCTTCCTGGAACAACGCGACATGGCATCTTAACCCAAATAATACACAATGTTTTATTACAATAGTGTTCTCTTTATAATCTTGTGTAATATGACAGTCCCAATAGTCATTATTAGTCGTGCATTGTCGTTTGAGCTGAGCGCGCTAAAGATCACGTCGATTCTTAACCAAATGCATCCAATATGAGACAAATCAGATATAGATAAGCGTACACAAAATAAACTATTACAACTTACATTTGCACAAAACAAAAGGCTGCGAATGCACACGCAAACTTATAGTCATGATGAAGGTGTAAAATAGTCCCAAACAACTCCGGGGTGTGTCATTCAGTGGGACTCAACACTTCACCACACCGGCGCGCTCGCTTACATGTTTCGCGGTTGAGCAGCACGCACGCGCATGATCCTGCTTAATCGATGATCGATACGTTTTATCGATTAAATGTATTATCGACAATTAATCGATCGTCGATTAATCGTTGACATCCCTAATCTAAATATCAATTAATCGATCGATATAGCCGTGAATCGAATCGTAATCGTATCGTAGAATTTTTTGAGGTATCGGCAAATATCGTATCGCTGGCTGAGAGAATCGATATCGTATCGTATCGTGATTAACTGTCCGATTTACATACCTAGAAGACTGCAGTTACAAAAGCAAAGTAACCTGCCATTTAGTTTCTCTTAAGTTTCCAATTGACTTAATAAAGTTATTGTTACATTTATGATGTTACTTGTTTTTGTTATATTTTAAATTTGGCAATGGTGTAGTGTACATTGTGAACAAATTTATATTGCATAATGCATAAACGTGTATTCTAAAAATTGCATAGCAATCTGCGCTTTAAATTTTTTTTTTAAATCGAGAATCGAATCGTGACCTTAGAATCGAAAACTTAATCGAATCGAGGATTTGGAGAATCGTGACACCCCTAGTCATGTGACTCGTTGTGTACGGGCAGGTCATGTGACTCGTTGTGTACGGGCAGGTCATGTGACTCGTTGTGTACTGGCAGGTCATGTGACTCGTTGTGTACGGGCAGGTCACGTGACTCGTTGTGTACGGGCAGGTCACGTGACTCGTTGTGTACTGGCAGGTCATGTGACTCGTTGTGTACTGGCAGGTCATGTGACTCGTTGTGTACTGGCAGGTCATGTGACTCGTTGTGTACGGGCAGGTCACGTGACTCGTTGTGTACTGGCAGGTCATGTGACTCGTTGTGTACTGGCAGGTCACGTGACTCGTTGTGTACTGGCAGGTCACGTGACTCGTGTACGGGCAGGTCACGTGACTCGTTGTGTACGGGCAGGTCACGTGACTCGTTGTGTACGGGCAGGTCACGTGACTCGTTGTGTACTGGCAGGTCATGTGACTCGTTGTGTACTGGCAGGTCATGTGACTCGTTGTGTACTGGCAGGTCACGTGACTCATTGTGTACGGGCAGGTCACGTGACTCGTTGTGTACGGGCAGGTCACGTGACTCGTTGTGTACGGGCAGGTCACGTGACTCGTTGTGTACTGGCAGGTCATGTGACTCGTTGTGTACTGGCAGGTCATGTGACTCGTTGTGTACGGGCAGGTCACGTGACTCGTTGTGTACTGGCAGGTCATGTGACTCGTTGTGTACTGGCAGGTCATGTGACTCGTTGTGACTCGTTGTGTACTGGCAGGTCATGTGACTCGTTGTGACTCGTTGTGTACGGGCAGGTCATGTAACTCGTTAGGTGTGTTCGACATCGGCTGCGGCTGGATGTAAGCGATCGGCGAGAGTAGCCGCGTGCAGGCGGGGAGGAGCTGCAAACGGAGAAGTGAAGTCGGACACTTTCTGGTTCCCGTAGTGACCTCTCACGTGGTGTTTGCATACTTTACCACAGCTGAAATGAAATAAATGCAATATTTGCCAAATACACAGATATTTCAGACACAATTTCATTCAACACTTTACTGCTTCATACAGCATCTGTTTGAACTAGAATAAAGTTCAAAATAAGCATATCAATGAAGTGGAGTCAACGTTTTTTATTCAGTTTTATTTTGATAAACATGACTCAATATAACATCACGACTACATGAAAAGACTGTTTACTGTTATAAAAACTGATTTGTGCACTTTAGTGGAACTAAAGGTGTGAGAATAAACACGACACGCACGTGATCGTTGTCATGCGGTGAATCCGGCGAATCGTGGAACAGCTGTGTCGTCATCAGAGCTTGTGCAGCCGCTCTTGAGAAACTGCGCTGGCTGAATCCTCCGGCTACTCTCGAATCGCTCTCGCGGTACTTTATGGGATACGTCACAGTCACGTGGAGTCAGCGCTGCATCAAGTCGGACAAAATTTCTAACCGGTGTGCACTGCTTCAAGTCAGCCACCGGTCTGCGCAGAGCTGCATGAAGTCGAACAAGCCTGTTGTGTACGGGCAGGTCACGTGACTCGTTGTGTACGGGCAGGTCACGTGACTCGTTGTGTACGGGCAGGTCACGTGACTCGTTGTGTACGGGCAGGTCACGTGACTCGTTGTGTACGGGCAGGTCACGTGACTCGTTGTGTACGGGCAGGTCACGTGACTCGTTGTGTACGGGCAGGTCACGTGACTCGTTGTGTACGGGCAGGTCACGTGACTCGTTGTGTACGGGCAGGTCACGTGACTCGTTGTGTACGGGCAGGTCACGTGACTCGTTGTGTACGGGCAGGTCACGTGACTCGTTGTGTACGGGCAGATTTGGCCTGAATCAGGACGCATCCCGCAATCGTCCGTCATGGGGAGATTCTTGCAGTGTACCCCTTTCAGTTCTCTGTACATCTGCCAAACACGTACCAGCGGCTGGTAAAGCTGCCGTGAAAAAGGAAATCCACAGTAGAAATATGCAAGGCAGGGACTTTTATTTTTTGATCCATGATTTGTTGATGAGCTTGAGATGTGGGCGTGGCACTCGTGTGTGTGCGCTCGCGGTTGCTTGTGGACAGGCAGGGATTCAGTGGACCACTTTATTGGAAAAGCATTACGCATATACGTCAGAGAGCAGACGGCTCAAAATAAACAATAAAAGTATGCATGGAAGAATCATTCACAACAAGATCAATTACATGCATGTAGAAAATAGATTTCATGCCAGCTACTAAACTCTGCGCTCACTCTTCCACTCGCTCCAAGTTACATGTCTGCATCTGTTCGCATTGATTTATTGCGCTTTATCATTATTTTGTGATTTTTGAAAGGCGTCGTACAGCGGGTTACTGCCACTCGTATCACTCCTTACAGACAACCATTCTGCGTTAGTCACCATGAAATCTAAATGGACAATTGTATGGCATGTATTTTCATCATTATCGTTGTTTATGGAGATGTGTGTTGATTACAGTGGACAGAACTGCACTTGAACACGTCTCTTTTCTCCGACAGGTCTGGACAATATCTTGGCAGTGTTGTGGAGGACCTCGGTGGTGGAGGACCTCGGGCGTCTAACAGGTGTGTTTCTCAGACGGGACCCGGGATATAGAAAGAGTCAGTCTTTAGTGTATTTATCAGCAATAAACAAACTATTATTAAAGCTGCAAAAGTTATTCAGTTCCTTTTGTTGTTTGATTAACATTAATGACAGACAGCGGCAGGATTATTATATTAAGACATAATGCACAGATCTAATATAATGTTACACATCAGACCCCCCCCCCCCCACAACTGTTTACATCCATTTATGACATAACCAAACCAACTATATTTACGAGAATGCTTGTCAAGACAGATTTTAAAAATATTTCTGTGTATCTGTCCGCTCAAGCGCAATATTCCTTTACAGAGACCACATGCTGTCTGAGGGACACGGCTTTCTGTGCACCGCTGTGTGTGTATATGTGTGTGTGTGTAATGTATTGATCTTCTTCAGGTTACTGCACTTAATAACTCTGTTTAACATCAAGCACGTCGCGCACTTTATTTTCCCATTCATACATGTTCTTTTTGCTTTGCTTACGAAGCACATGTGTAACTTTTTTTTCCCTTATTAATATAGCCTACAATAAGAGCACTTTATTTACAGTCAAACAGTACATAATACCGTTTACTCCAATGAATCGACGGGGTATCATGTCTAGAGCATCAGTGTTAGTCAGTTTTCTGTAGCGCAGCTTTTGCACTTCCAGTGAATCAACTTGGAGCGTCTAGCATTCACACAGCGTCACGTGTGCTTGTTTTCCACTGTAAAAGTTCATATGAATTCTTGTTCGCTGATTGGCTGCCGTGTGTGATGATCTACGTACTTAAAAATCCAATGCCAAATTTCTAGTGTTTATTTAACACTCATAACTTATTTTTGCTCCTTTGTAAATTAATGATAATATTTCAACTGTCAAGTCAAATCAAATCTGTTGCATTTGATGACATGCTTTATGATATATAGGTGAATAATAGTAGTAATAATATATGGCAAAATTAGGTGTGTAACAATACATCGTTATATCGCGATATAAAAATGCGGCGTTATGTATCGTTGATGTAAACGATATGATTCGCGATAGAGGGTTAGTTTTATCTAAGACTCGCCACACTGTATTTATAAAGTATTCTGTCATGTAGTTTCAAACCTATGAGGTTTTCATTCTTCCAAACAATAATGAAGATATTATGAAACCTGAAAGATTTTTAACCCTCCCTTTAAAATCAATTCCCCTAAAACTTAAAAGATCTAAAAGATCGTGAAAATAATCAATCAAGCAGTTTAATCTAAATCCAAGTCTTTTAAAGAGACAGCGATGGGTTTATAGAAAGCGTTTAGACTGTCAGTAACAGTACACACTCTAAACTGAATGATTGACAGCTTCAGTTATAAAGCCCTGTTTGTTCTTCCTCCTCGCACCACGCCACAACCGTCCGCTGATGCACGCGTCGTTTCGTTAACAGGCTTTATATTGTACTCTTTTCAGAAACGATTGGGGCAGATTGAAAAAAAAATCCCCTAAACCAACAGAAAGTATCAGTGAGAAGAAGTCTGACGTCATATCATATATCATATCAAGCTTCAGTCTAGTTTTAGTTTTGATGTCTTGGAAAGGAAGAGTTTTGGAAGGCTGTGGATGTGCTGTTCTCACAAGTCACAAAAAATTTGAAAAAATAATGTGAAAAAGTGAAAAAATTGGTGCAGAATATCAGTAATAAAACTGATTCTGCAATCGGCTGTTTCCCCTCCGTCATAAACGAGTGTGTGTCGAGCGTCTGTTTCCCCTCCGTCATAAACGAGTGTGTGTCGAGCGTCTGTTTCCCCTCCGTCATAAACGAGTGTGTGTCGAGCGTCTGTTTCCCCTCCGTCATAAACGAGTGTGTGTCGAGCGTCTGTTTCCCCTCCATCATAAACGAGTGTGTGTCGAGCGTCTGTTTCCCCTCCATCATAAACGAGTGTGTGTCGAGCGTCTGTTTCCCCTCCATCATAAACGAGTGTGTGTCGAGCGTCTGTTTCCCCTCCGTCATAAACGAGTGTGTCGAGCGTCTGTTTCCCCTCCGTCATAAACGAGTGTGTGTCGAGCGTCTGTTTCCCCTCCGTCATAAACGAGTGTGTCGAGCGTCTGTTTCCCCTCCATCATAAACGAGTGTGTGTCGAGCGTCTGTTTCCCCTCCGTCATAAACGAGTGTGTGTCGAGCGTCTGTTTTCCCTCCGTCATAAACGAGTGTGTGTCGAGCGTCTGTTTCCCCTCCGTCATAAACGAGTGTGTGTCGAGCGTCTGTTTCCCCTCCGTCATAAACGAGTGTGTGTCGAGCGTCTGTTTCCCCTCCATCATAAACGAGTGTGTGTCGAGCGTCTGTTTCCCCTCCGTCATAAACGAGTGTGTGTCGAGCGTCTGTTTCCCCTCCGTCATAAACGAGTGTGTGTCGAGCGTCTGTTTCCCCTCCGTCATAAACGAGTGTGTGTCGAGCGTCTGTTTCCCCTCCGTCATAAACGAGTGTGTGTCGAGCGTCTGTTTCCCCTCCATCATAAACGAGTGTGTGTCGAGCGTCTGTTTCCCCTCCGTCATAAACGAGTGTGTGTCGAGCGTCTGTTTCCCCTCCGTCATAAACGAGTGTGTGTCGAGCGTCTGTTTCCCCTCCGTCATAAATGAGTGTGTGTCGAGCGTCTGTTTCCCCTCCATCATAAACGAGTGTGTGTCGAGCGTCTGTTTCCCCTCCGTCATAAACGAGTGTGTGTCGAGCGTCTGTTTCCCCTCCATCATAAACGAGTGTGTGTCGAGCGTCTGTTTCCCCTCCGTCATAAACGAGTGTGTGTCGAGCGTCTGTTTCCCCTCCGTCATAAACGAGTGTGTGTCGAGCGTCTGTTTCCCCTCCGTCATAAACGAGTGTGTGTCGAGCGTCTGTTTCCCCTCCGTCATAAACGAGTGTGTGTCGAGCGTCTGTTTCCCCTCCGTCATAAACGAGTGTGTGTCGAGCGTCTGTTTCCCCTCCGTCATAAACGAGTGTGTGTCGAGCGTCTGTTTCCCCTCCGTCATAAACGAGTGTGTGTCGAGCGTCTGTTTCCCCTCCGTCATAAACGAGTGTGTGTCGAGCGTCTGTTTCCCCTCCGTCATAAACGAGTGTGTGTCGAGCGTCTGTTTCCCCTCCGTCATAAACGAGTGTGTGTCGAGCGTCTGTTTCCCCTCCGTCATAAACGAGTGTGTGTCGAGCGTCTGTTTCCCCTCCATCATAAACGAGTGTGTGTCGAGCGTCTGTTTCCCCTCCATCATAAACGAGTGTGTGTCGAGCGTCTGTTTTCCCTCCGTCATAAACGAGTGTGTGTCGAGCGTCAGACGAAACACAGTAAACGCTGTCGTGTTCTCTAGCGTTCGGATGCTTTTGTTCGGGAACACACTCGTGTGTGTGTGTGTGTGAGACGCTTCTGGAGGGAATTACACACAATCATTCTGATCACAGACTTCGACTCCGGCGTTTCAGAAACAACATTAGAGACGCTGCGACGCCATTGGTCCACTGGTTACTCCAGTTATCCAATCACAGCTGACGCGGAGGCAAACTCACGAGTGTTTGTTGCGCATCGAGGGATTTATTCAATAAATGTGTTTCCATCATAGATTATGCACATTTTTTTTTATTGGATAAACAACCGATCTGCCTCAATTTAGTGCTGAGTATTTAATGCAACATTTTTTGAATTTATGCGCATCTTGGCATTTCCATCCAGCTTTTTATTTTATTTTTATTTTATGTAATATCCCAAAATGCACATTAAAAAATAGTTGGATGGAAACATAGCTAGAGTGATGCAACAGATGGGCAAAACAAACCTGATTTGTCTGAATGTTTGGCAAAAACCAACAAAACCTCGATTTGTGCGTTTTTTGTTTGTTTTTGGACGGCACCGTTTGTAGGATAGGAAGGGGGAGCTTGGGTTCCCAACATCACCTGTTCCTGTGTGAGGGATGGTAGATTGGTAGAGTGTTGATGCCAGTGGGCCTGTGGTGCTGGATCTCCAGAGCGACATAAGAAATCCGGCTTACCCAAGTTTACCCAACTTGTTGGTACAGCTCGCCGTAATTTGTATAATTTGTGTTTTGGCTTAATTACGTCCATCGTTTTTAGCTGCTATGTCAAATGGCGGTCACAAGTTTCTGTTCTCCTTGTTGGTCACGGTAACCCGCAAGCAGTTCTTACTTCTAGACCAGCAATGTTTGGTGCTACTTATGAACAACTTTTCCTGTTTCAGAGCTGGTGCTTTGAGTGTCGAGAGACAGAACTGATTTGAAACTAGGCTCTGGCTCTGAGCCAGCACTCAAACTGCCTTGGTGGGAAAGGGGTAATACATGGGCTCTATTTGTGAAAGGCCCCGCAGAAGTTGTACTTCCTTCGCCAGCTAAGGAAGTTGAACCTGTACAGGAGCCACTGATGTAGTTGTACTCCTCCATCCTTGAGTCTGTCCTCTGCACGTCTATAACTGTCTGGTTTGGCTCCGCTTCAGAATTAGACCTCAGAAGACTACAGAGGACTCTTCGAACTGCTGAGAGGGCTATTGGTGCTCCCTGGCCCAGCCTCCAAAACTATACATTCAGAGTGAGGAAAAAGGGCTCAGAAAATCACTTTGGTTCCCTTTACATTCAAGCAATAAATCTTTTTCTAGTTAATGGAATAAATCAAAATCCCCAATCCTCTCTGCTGGCCGTTATAATGGTTTCAATCCTCGAAGAAAATGCATACTGATAAACCGATACCATGAATGCACAGTTTGTTGCTGTGCGCATTTATGACAGATGCTTTTATCCAATATAAAAATGTACATTTGTAAGACAAATGGGAACTCAAATGCTGAAAAGTTGCCTTTTTGCTGCCTCGCCAGTGAGTGGCACTGTCACCAAACTTAGCAGGTATGGGCAGATCATGTGACATTGATTATGTGAACCAAATTTGGTGAAGACTGGACAAAACTTGAGACTTTTCAACCCAAAACAATAGTCAGACTTTGAGCTGGTGCTGGCACTTGAGGATTTGAATAAAATTTAATTACACTGGTATACATAGGCTGCACTTTTTTACTGTTTACTGTTTCAGTTTTAAATTGACAGTCATGCTAACTAAAATAGACTGCTAGTTAGTCTGTAAACCTGCTAGTAGTGTTTTAGCAGTAGCAGCACTCTGTGTTCGGTACAGTTTGGTCTTTCCCTTCCCTGCACACACGGTTGAATTTTGCCTCTTCTTTTGGATCCACAGATTGTAAGCCTGCAAGTGTGTCAAATTGGTCATTTGATGAAAGTTGTCTTTACTGCTGCTTAAGACGAGAAAAAGTGAAGGTAGTTTTTTTTTTTGTTCATTTACCCCCCCTCCCCTCCTCCCTCTTTCCTGATATGTCAAGACACCTTGGAAGAACCGTTCCGATTCTTTACCTATCTGTGTCTCTTGCACTAGCTAAATTATGGACTCTACAGTTATTTCTAGTAATGTGTTCAAAGGACACAATGGTCTCAATTATAGCTTTTTACATGTTAAGTTCATTTTCCATTTTCCATGGTTTTGAATACATTTTAAGTACATGTTGCATGTGTGTCTCCTAGAGAGAATGTAAAATAACACCTTGTGCACAGCTCCACCCTTATTCTTATTCCAGCCTTCTTTTTTTTACCTCATGACAGGAACATGTAGTTGCACTCAACAAACAAATTGTGGAAAGTGGAGGAAAACCTTTGTTAGGTAAAGATCCTTCTAATATCAACAGACTCGAGTGGCAATCAGAGGAATTCCTGAATGCAGTGCTACAGAGGAAAAGTGAGTATACCGCATATGGTCTGTCATGCGTGTAATAATGCATGATCAGAGATGGTTCATTATAGTAATGGGAATGAATGCAACTTTTTCTCTAGTAAGAGCAGGTGCTGCACACCTTTAAAGGGTCCTATTATGCTTTTTCACTTTTTTAACGTTAGTTAGTGTAATGTTGCTGTGAGCATGAAAATATCTGCAAGATTACAAAGCTTAAAGTCCACTCCAAAGGGAGATATTTTTACTTGACCGAATCCACTTTCCAAGAACTACATTGAACGACTTGTTTGGACTACATAAGTCATAATGTTACTCATTTAAATAATCCCCGCCCACTGAATGCGCAAAAAAGGTACGAGGCCTGGTTAAGGTGCATCAAAGACGGTGTTGTTGCTATATCAAAGAGACACTGTTTTTTCCACCCCGTTTCCAAAACTCATGTTTGACCTTCCCAAGGCTGACGAACTTAGTGGTTAATTTATTTTAAACACTGTTCCTAAACTTTGTAACACTAACGTTTATCTGTGTGCTGCACATTTTACGGGGAACAGCTTCCAGAACCTAAGAGAGTACAATCCAGGCTATGCACAAAAGCTTCTCCTGAAATGGAGTAGTTCCCACTTTGTTGGGACAATCTTGTTACATAACTTGTTAGGATGTCTTATAATTGGAACTGTTAATTTAGAAATAAATTAAAAACACAACTAGAAATAATACGTTTTATGTTGTTGCCATGATGTAAACGGAGAGCAAAGCTGTTAGGCTCTGTTAGCCTGCTAGCCAATGTGTTGATGTAGTGTTTACTGGAGCTACTGTACTGCAGACCAGTGGTTCCCAACCTTTTTTTGCCTGAGACCCCCTTTTTCCCAAGAAAATATTTTAGGGCCCCCCTTCACATTTAATGATATTATTGCTCTTGTAAGCTTGCAGCAAGGATGACAATGTTTTTTTTTTTTCAAACAAACAGTATGTTTATGCACAAATAATAGCCTATAATATTCAAAATACAATAACAAAAACATCAGTTAGCCCTTTGTAATTTAAAAACGTAAGCTTAGGAGAAAATGCAAAAACAAATTTTCACACTGGTGTGTAGGTAAAAAAAGAAAGAAAGAATATAGGCTATTACTATAATGACTGCTGTCTGGGGCCTCAATACTTGCATGTTGCTTGTGAGGCTTTATCAATGTGAGGCTTTATTTTTTACGCTTTTGGGCGCTATAGCGAGCAGTAATAAACTTGCATTTATTAACAGAATAATGCGTCTTTCGGAAGAACATTGTAGCCGGAACTGCTTCTCTCTGTGTACGTCTATGACGAGTCACGCAGGGACTGGGCTACTCCACAGCGGCAGCGCTCCGAACCAGTGTAAAATAGTCCCAATGTAAACGCTTATTAAAGGTGTACCATAGTGCTTCAGGATAAGGCAAAAACACGGATTGGAAAATGGATTCATGATGAACTCGCTCATTATATACATTGTGTAAATTTTTAACAGAAAAAAGTTAAGGACTTTTATTTAATGGTCATTGGTCAAACCTTTCAAAATATAACGCGACCCCCCACAGAGCTCGCTGAGGCCCCCTTGTGGGCCACGACCCCCCTGTTGGGAACCGATGCTGTTGACTGTTCACCGCCCCTTAGGAAAATTAACCATGGTTTTGTGATCGATTACTGTTTGTATTACCATAGTTGTGCGTGTACCATGCGCTAAGCCGTGTGCCAATCACAACACACTGGGCCAGCTAACCAATCACAGCACATTTCTTGTTTCGGAAGGAGGGGCTTCATCGAAACAGGAAATAAATGGCGCGTTCAAGCCAGACTGGAGAGACAAAATCAAGACTTTGTAAAAGGGCATAATAGGACCCCTTTAAATGAGTTGATTAAGTTTTAGCATATCCCTATGAAGCATTTCACAACCAGGTCACATCAACTGTGATTTGTCAGACTTTTCTTATGTTGCCAAATCATTTGTGTTAATTTTAACACATGTAATTGAACTGTCAACAGAATACACACCAAGGATTCCGGATCCGCACATCCCTGTGGTGGCCTGTGGTATCGTTCAGCAGATGATTAATGAGTTAGCTACGTATTATACCTCAAGAAAAAAGTGCTCTCAGGACTCACTTCAAAACAATGGAGAAAAGGACCTTCTGAAAACTAGCTGTGTCACTTCACCCACTGCTGTCGATAAAGCTTCTGCTCAGAACAAGTTCATCATGGTGGACCAAGATGCCCCGCTGGACCTCTCTGTGAAAAAGGTCAAAGTAGAGGACATCGAGCAAGGTGCAGCATAGAATTATGAATATATATATATATATATAAGAGCTACTAGTTTAAAAGAATTGTTCAATTTAGCTTTGAATGATTTGTCTCTTTAGATGGAGTTCTTGACCTCTCGACTAGGAAGAATTCCAACAAAAGCCATACGTCTTTGAGTTCTAATAGCCCGGCTACACATTTGGTCAAAAGGTAAAAGAAATCAGGACTCCATTGAACAGTTTTATGTATTATTTGCTCATCACATAAAGTAGTATTATCCAGTTGAGACTGTGTCTAATATACTTCTAATTACTTTGCATGTCCTTCAGGGACTCTGTCGACCTGAGTCTCGCCCGAGAAGGAGATCTACAGTCGGTGTCCACTTTGGAACAGTTCATGTCTAAGCTGTGTTTGCATCACCAGCGCCAGATAGTTGATGCATTAGGCTTCTTACAAAGTGAAGTCAAGACTGTGGCTTCTTCCAACCCTTTCCAAGCACCCACTCCAAATTTGACCGAGAAGCAAGCGACAACCAGCTGCGGTCATGCTTTGTTTGAAACAAGGTCTGAAAGAACATGTTCTGTGGATGCTGCTGTGAGCATTACAAACTCTCAAGAGGCATCTGTTGTTAGGACAAGTCAAACGCCTACTGGAGAGGTTTTAAATGCAGGTGTTGCACGTGTAATGACTGAAAAACCGGTAGACCTTTGCAAGATAGAAGTTTTGTCGTCTACATCTTGTGGAACAGATGTTGAGTTTGGAAAAGAAAGTTCTCCAAACAAATTTTTCGTCATGACAAAGGCAACTACTGATCATCAGGAAGCAAAAAAATTATTAGGATCAAGCATTCAGCGAATTCAACATAGCGATTCGGTATGCAGTGCTGAGCGATGCTTGCCGACATGTACTGCAGAGTCTGATCATCCGTTATCACAATGCACACAGAAAAGTTCATTTGCACAAAGCAAAGATACTGTTGTAAAGCCCTCCACAATTCTCAAGACATCAAATGTAATTTTACCAATATCTCCAAGAACAGCCAGGAAAAGCAGAAAAGGTTCTTGCCTTAGGCAAAGTAATGGCTCTTTAAGTTGTATCATAAATGATACCGATAGCCATTGTGACTTGGTGTATATTAGAAAATCAATAACAGAATGTCAGCTTCAATCTCGTAACCGACTGCATCCACGACAAAATGCTCGGAAGAGCACAAGAGGGCACAAGTACGTTGAGGAGTACTTGGAACTAAAAACTGTCCGTACGCTAGCTCGTAAATCTATAGGTAATTCCAGTGGGAATTGTCCAGCTCATATGCCAGACATGCACACCTCAGTTGCTCCAAAGCAGGCCCTTTCTATGTCTGGCAGTGTTCCTCTCATAAATGCACCTTTTGCAGGGGACTGCATGGAAAATGTTATTCAGAAATTTGCATCGGAGCAGATAGCGGAGAATGAAATGCCAGGAGATGTTGTTAAAGTAACTGGTCTCGGTCTGGTGGTTGAAACCAGTCAGACCGGTAAAGTTGAAAGTGATGGGCAAATTTCCCATGAACCATCTTGTAAACTGAGTGAATTAACCATGCAACCAGATTTGATCACTGAAGCTCTCATTAATCCTAATTCAGAATTGCAAGGAGACATGTGCATGGTAGATATCAAAGAAACCACTGAAACAACACAACTCGCTGTACAGAAAGAAGGATGTGAGTCCCAAATTGGACCCATGCTAGAAGAGGTGGAATGTGGTACAGAAAGTAAGGCTGAGTGTGAGGATAAATCTTTGGAGCCATCACTGATCCCTGTATCCCCTAACATGGCCATAGAGTCATCTGATGGAGTCGACGTGGAACCGAGAAATGAGAGAGAAATGACAAATCCCACAGAGGTCGAGACTGCAACAGAAGTCGAGACTGCAGCAGATGTCCACAAACAATCTGAGACCTCAGAAATAAAGGCAAACACTGAGGAGGATAAAAGTTCTCAAGAACAAGTTTCGCACGACACTGAAAGTAATCTCCAAACAACGAACTCTTCCGAACTACCAGCGAAGGATCAAGGGGATTCAGCGGTGTCCAGCCTAACTGAAGTCTCTACTGTACAACCACTTTTAAAATGCAAGGAGAAGGATATGGATCCGCATAGTCCAAAGGTTGTGAATGCAAAACATACAGTGTCCTCAGACAGATGCTTGCGTAGTAGAGTTACAAAAGGCAGCGTTGACATAGTGAAAGACTCTGTAAAGTGTGTTACATCTGAACTTGAGCGTGCCAATGATACAAGCCCAAAGACTCAATCTACTGAAACAAATGTGCATATTGAGGAAGAGCGTGATTTGAAAGCTCTAGACATTCTTGAAACTGCACAGGAGCTCCCAGCCTCCAAACCTTGTAGCAGTCTGGTTGTGGATCATGCAATCAAAACAAGAACAAAATTAAGAAATGCAAAAGAAAGAGATGAACAAACGAGTCCAAGCGTCAAAATGAACGAGGAGTTGCCAAGTGTGTTGTCACCTGAGGTTCTTCCAGAGACTGTTAGCACCACCTCCACAGAGAGTGGGAAACACCACAAACTGAATAATCAAGCCTCTGAAAGCTCTGAAAATATGCCAATTAAAACTGAAAGTAGTCCTATTAAACTGTCAGATAGTGCAGATTGTTCACCCATCAAAAAGTCCCCACCAAGCTCTGAAAATATGCTTTTGAGAAGCAGAAGTAACACTGAACGGACTTTTGGTAGCAAATCCGGTAATCCAACAGAAGGCCTTTCAGAAAAGCAAGGGCAGATGCCTTTAAGGAGCAGCAGCTCTGCTAGTGAGCAGGCAACGAATAAAGATTCGTGTACGTCTTCCGAGGGGGTAACACGCATGCCCCTACGAAGCAGGACTATTAGCACAACTAAACAGACTGTTACTAAAGATTCTCCTGTTAAAGGTTCCATCAAAAGTTGCGTCAGTGAACAACCTATCAGTTCACAATCCAGTACTACCTGTAGAAAAACAGAGGCGCACATGCCCTTAAGAAGTAGTGCCAGTTTAATTGCAGAACCCCCCCTTAACAAATCCGCTATCATAGATGCATTAGAGAGCCCAGGGCGCATGTCGTTGAGAAGAGGGAATGCGTCTAATACTGAAAAGTCGGTTGGCTCAACAACACCCCCTAGTAAAAATAAGCGTCCTTTGAGACCTCAACGGGTTTCAGCATCCTCAAGTGGGGAAGCTGAAGAGAGCCCATTGAGCTCAAAACCTAAAATCCAAACCCGGAAGCATATGGAGCCCCAAATAAGAGGCCCTTTGAATCTCCCAGGTGAGTCCTTGTGCATAACTGACTTTCAGAGAACTGAACCAGTTGTTTGTAGTCCCTCCAAATTTTTTGAGGTGCTAAGGGGAGAAGAACACCAGGAGTTAATTTCAAATTTAAATACAACGTTTGATAAAATGCACAAAGGTTGGGTACAAATGGACAAGGAGGGTCAGCCTGCACCGAAACCCAAAAACAAGGCAGACAGACTCAAGGAAATCTGGAAAAGCAAACGCAGGGCACGAAAGTCAAGACCATTGGAACCACAGAAGTTTTCCCCTGTGCAAATGCTTTTCATGAAGCCCTTTGACTTGCCCAGTATCTGCAGGTGGTTCCTGCAATCAACCGAAACAAAATCCCTTGTAATTGTTAAGAAGGTGAACACCAGACTTCCGTCAGAAACACAATTGTGCTTTCACACTTCATCAGCAGGAGCAGGGTCGTCTCAAGGCATATTTCCAAGCCTCCAGGCCGAACGGTTAAAGAAGCATCTGAAGAAGTTTGCTATGGCATCACCGGTGAAGAGTAACCCCAAGAATCAAAGGCTAATCTCAAAAGCGTTAGGTCAGGGTATCTCCGTAATGAAGAGTAAAGAGAAGCACGAACCGACAACTGCCACGCGGATCTCGACAAAGGCACAGAGTCTTAATGGAGTGGCACCGGCACTGGCTCCGGAGAGCCTCGGTGCGATCGCAGGCGTTGCGAAGAACCCAGCAAGTGCTCGAATCCTTAGGAAATACTCTAACATGCGTGAGAAACTTCAGGTTCAGCAAAATAAGAAATGCAAAGAGAAAGCCTTCAAAGGGGCTCGTTTGAAGGCGGCATTAATTCCAAAGAAAGTCGGCAAACAGAAATTACAGACGCGTAAAGGACCGAAGTCTGTGGTTGTCCAAAGGATCAAATCGCTCACCAAGAAGGCGAAAGCAAAGTCTGCCCTCAAAGAACAGGCTTGGAAGAAGAACCAATGTCACAAACACGGTGCCTCTGCAAAGAGGTTGCAGGCACTCAAAAAAGTGACGAAAGCCATTGGTGAGCATGTCTCGACTAACGCCTCGAGTAAAAAACAGATGCTGCTCAAATCCGGGACTGAAAAGGCACAGCAAATGAAAACAAGTGGGACTAAAGCTGACATAAAGAAATCGGTGCTCCAAAAAGGCCCTAATAGTTCTGAACCACATTCTTTAGATGTGGACTTTAAGCCTCTGGCATTGGAAGACCAAGTGTTAACTAGGTCTCAAAGAAAGATGGAGGTCTCCTCTGCACAGACGGGCTCTCCTAAAGCCTCCACGAAGCGAGGCTTGGAACCACTGGTCACTCCAACTAAACGCACACGGACCTCAAAACCCTGAGGAGTGTGTGCAGGTCTAGTGAGCTCGTGCAGAAATGTTTCTCAAGACCAAGGGGTGCTAATACTTTTCGAAATGTTCCTTTTTTGGAAGGACATTTATTTTTGAAACTATTTTTGAAGCTTGGCAGTACATTTTCAGAGTTTTGAATATATTGAGAGAGCTTTGTCTTTGAAAAGAAGGAACTTTGACCACTCTACCTAACAGTGTCAGACCTTTCCAAATATGCTTTAAGAAATCTATTTGTTTTAGAAAATATATATATTTTTTCCCCTTGACGGAGCCATTAATGTAAAAACAAGTCAATAAATAAAGGTTCCGATTCCCTTTTAATGGGGCATTTTAAATATGGGTTATGAATAACTCAACTCTTTGACCGTTTGTTTGTTTGTTTGACCGTTACATTGTATAGCTTATTATTACAACAACTTGTAATATTGAACCAGATATTATTTAAGGAGTGATCCACAATTCTAAAACCATTAATAATTGTAGTGAATTAAAGTGGCTTTGTAACCTGAATAATGTGCCTTTTTTCTTATCTGTATTTATAAATAGTTTGCCTCATGAAATAAAGCCTCATTCTTTTTGCACATAGATATGAGAAATTTATCCAAAAATTCTTTAAGATCATGGATTTTTTTTTCTTGTATTCATAATTAGTCATTTCTCTTTTAGAGCACTGAAGTTTAAATATGTTGTATTTTCATACAGTCTACCAGTGTCGTAACTCCTCATTTTGTCCATTCTAGTGAGATGATGATTTATGCATAGAAACTTGTGCGGATCACTGTTGTTTCTCACGTAGATTTTCTATAGATGAGAGTAATTTATGCATTATGGTCTCAATTGTTCTAAAACCGCTGTATTTATAATGCTAAAAAGGAAACTATGCAAGATTACAGGTTTTCTAAAATATCTTTCTGCTTTAATCCAGTTTGTAACCCAAGACATTTAGTTAGATAAAGAATCTTGCGATTTTTATTTCAGCTTACTCTGTTTTGTAATTTCATTGTTTTATTTTATTTTTTAACATTACATTTTACATTGACTTTTTTGACTTTTAAGCAGTTTACATATACCAGGCTTGAAGACCCCGTTTATATTGTTTTTGGTGTGTGTCATGAGAAAAAAAATGAGAAAAATGTAAATGAACTGGATTTGAGATGTATGCATTCTGTCTTTTGTCACTTTATCATGCATTTTGTTGGGATGTTTTTTTTTTTTTTGTCCCCCAAAGTAAATAAGTGATAAGTAAAGAATGTGCAGTGAAATTGGTTCTCAACCGTGTAATTTCATCCAGAAAAAGCGATGTGCTAAACACATGAGCTACACTTATGTATAGTGAATCATTAATAATTCAGTTTTGGTTCTCAAGGTTTTTTTTCCCCCCTTTACCGAATACGAATGACAAGCAGATCCTCATGTTTGCTTTGATTTACACGTGCCAGGAACCAGATATTTTGCTGCTTGAAGCTTTGGTTGTGGTTGTGAGAAAGCAGACATAGACATTGATATAATCACACATTTTAATGAATGAAAAAGGAAGTTCAGTAAACATTTTGGTGGCGCTACTTACATTCGGAGTAACTGCAGTTAGTCAATGTAACTATCAACGCAACATCAGAAGAATAAACAGCAAGAGCTCTTAAATGTTCTATATGCAACAGCGACAGTATCTTTCACAATGAAGTTTCTGGAGTTCATGATGCAATGGTTGTGATTGGCACAAGGTTAAGCTCAGACCATGACATCTACAGGAAAAGTCGGAAACCCTTTCCAATGATTTGTGTGCACTGAAGCGATCACATCTTTAGCGATGACATTCACATCAGCTTTCATTCCCAGTACCTCAATGTACAATAAGAGCAATAAGTATCCACCGTAGAGTAGGAAAACCGGTTAATGTTTGCGTTATGGAAACATCAACCATGTGGTTCAATGAATGTATGGAGAATTGAATTACTTCTCAAATAGTGCCACTTCACTAAAGAAGAGTTAACTAAAATATGACTGCATTTCTCTGAGCAAATTGGGGGCTTTTGACTTGCTCTTTATTATGAGGACTGGATGGTAATTACACTATTAAAAATGCCTTAATAACCTCTTTTTCCTCTTGGCTTTATTCACAACTTAAAATCAGCTTTCTATCTGGACAGGTCTTAAAATAAATAATTACAAAAATCAAGCACAAAGATATTTTAAATGAATCAAATGTGGTATTCACATGGAAGACAACATTTACAATATAAAAGAAAAAAAAAAAACCTTCCGAAACAATCAACACTGGCTCATATTACAATAAGGCTAATAGGCTAATTATTATCTATGCTTGTGGCCAGTTTCAAACCACTGTGGCCTGTATAAGCAAGTGAAATAAATGACTGAATAAAACACCAAAAAGTCACCAAATTTCACACTGCTGTTTTGATAATAAAATCCTGAAAACAAATTTATTCTTTAACATATAAAAATACTATACCAAAATGAAATACAAATATATATTAGAATCTGTTAAGCATTTCTGTATAAAGTGAAGGTCTAGGGAAGTTAGGAAAAGGAAATCAAAGCGAAAACAAACACCCACCGAAATTAAATGAAGTAAGCCAAACTGCACTTATTCGCGTTTTTAATTCTAGGACGATGTTCATGGCGATTTGCAAACCTTGGTGAACGCAGAAGCTTGCCGAGGTAATACTGTAGGAGTCGTTACGGCTGCGTCAGCGGATGGGATTCGGTGTGTACAGTGTTGTGGTCATAACCCATAGTCATATTGTACCCCTCAAACAGCTCCAACACTGACCCATATTAAACTGCAGTGGCATGGCGTACTCAGCAGGGTTTCGATAAGCGATGGTCTATTTTCTGCTCGGCAGTGCTAATATTAACCACAATCCAGACATCACATGACAATGAGCATGCATCTTAGAAAACGGCGTGATGAGATCTATCTAGCGCTTGATTTCAGCTCTCCCTTACATTCGGTCAAGGCTCTGTTTGAGGTAATGGAATGACAAAACACTATGGAATAGATCCTTCTTTCTGACTCGCTCCTCGATCTATTGAAAGTCGAAATATTATAAAGAAGTTCCCGAAGGGTAACTCTACGTTATGGCACCAGGAGTGTCTCTTCATGTTCAGATGGAAGGCTTCTGGGTGGTTTCGGCCCCCATGTCGTTTATTAATGATTGGAAGAGTCCCATAACACACAAAACCATTGGAAATATCTGGTTTGACAGCATGTGGTTCCATGCAAAATCTCCCGCCGTACTTGTGATTCACATGCTCTATCTTACCAGCATGTCGCTGAGGATGTATTTTCCCACACAGGTATATCATACATATAGTGCATGTTCCTTTTATCACCATTTTGGAGCGTAATCTGCTCAAATACACGTCCAGCACTGCAGAGAGAGTCATCGTTTTCTTCTAATACAAGACTAATGTTCTCCTTTAGGCCTGAAACAAGCCTCTGCTTGCCCTTCTGTCAGCAGAGTTGGTGTTATTTGACCCTTTTACGGGTGGAAATGTCAGGTTGTGGTGGGAATATAAAGGTTGTGTGGGGTGGGGCGGGGGTATGTCTATATTTTTCTGTTGTTGTGTTGTGATGGCTCTTTCTGTGGTGTTGTGGCTCTACATGCACCCCGCGCAGCCACACTTGACGGTCTTCTCCACCTCCTCGCTGAAGGACGAGCCGTCGCTGCACTCGAAGGTGTGTGTTCTCCTCTTCATGCGTTGGCTGGCGCAGCAGGAGCCGGACTCGCAGACGCCACTGCACTCCACCCACGACACCATGCGTGTGGTCTGACAGATGGAGTAACCCCGCTGGACCTGGTAGAAGTCCCGCACCGGCTCCCCGTGGCACTCGGACTCTACAGCAGAACAAACAGCAAACAACAGACAGATTGAACTCTTTTAACTCTAAAAAGTTGCCAGCCAGCGCTAGCTTTTTTGATCATTTTCACGAAAGTTTCATGGCCCCCATAATACTTGGTATGAATATGAATAGAATTTTCTTTTTTTTTTTTTAAGTTAAATTTTTGAAGAAAAAGCTGAGAAAATCGTGTTCCCCGTGGCACTCAAACTCTACAACAGAACAAACAGCATACAAAAGGACATTTAATTTAATATTCAACAATATTATTGATCAGCTGCATTGACACCATTATATGAGAACAGAACTGAGCAGGACGATGACATCACGGTTCTCCAGAGCAGCTATGTATATATATATATATATATAAATGAACTAAGTTAATAACTTTTGATTACAACAAAAATGAACCATCACTGAATTTACTTAAGCTGGACTGTGTTCACATGCTCATCGGATTTGTC
The DNA here is from genome assembly GCA_030578255.1 of Tiaroga cobitis. Taxonomy (NCBI): domain Eukaryota; kingdom Metazoa; phylum Chordata; class Actinopteri; order Cypriniformes; family Leuciscidae; genus Tiaroga; species Tiaroga cobitis. The sequence continues at coordinate 3,722,702 of CM060603.1, read as the reverse complement.
TGTGATTGGCTACAATGATCAACGCACAGGTGCGTTTGAGAACACACGGAAGTGTTTGAAATTGTCTTGGAAGTGAAAAAACAGGAGCTAGAGTGTTTGAAGGCACAAGCAGAAGTCTTATCAGCGGACCTGATTCACACGCTACCGTCTGGATCTGTGTAAGCCATGTTTTCTCACAGACATATCTGATGCGCGTGAGTAAATGGTAAATGGACTTCATTTATATAGCGCTTTCACAGACCCAATGGCCACCAAAGTGCTTTACATTTTGCCTCACATTCACCCATTCATACACTCATTCATACACCGATGGCGGTGTCAGCCATGCAAGGCGCCATCCAGCTCTTCGGGAGCAGCTGGGGTTAGGTGTCTCACACACACACACACACACAGCTGGGGTTAGGTGTCTTGCTCATGGACACCTCGACACTGGTCAGGTGGAACCGGGGATTGAACCACCAACCTTCCAATTTGTAGACAACCTACTTGAACCACTGAGCCACTGCCGCCCCTACAAAGTACAAAGGGTAATCAGAGGTGTTTATGAATCCGCTCAACAGCGCTCAAAGCGTCACATAAAATTTCAGTACCGAAGTCTGTACTTTTTGACAACTCTAATTGATTGTTTACATATTCATAAAACAAAATATTATTCTGGCCATGAAAGTTTTGATCAGAAATGCTGTCACTGGCTGGCAACTTAAAAAAAAAAAAAAAAAACGCTAGTAGGGAAAGAGTTAATGACATTTGTATAATAAAAAGGAAGAGTTGTAGCTAAAAGTCTCTTAATGGCCTGATTGAACAAGCTCTCCATGAAACAAGCCCAACAATTTAATAAAATAGCATGTACCAGCAGGCCTCACCAGTTTGTGTTGTTTCGAGCGCTTTGAAACAGTGAATCGTTTTGAGAAGCAATTGGTTCAATTAATTCAAAGTTCATCATCAGAACAGAATACTTCACATACGTTGTGCATTAGTTCTCTTACCCTTGTCGCATAACTCCCCGCTGTAGCCCACCTCACAGTGACAGTAGGCATCTCCGGTGTCAGAGATCTGACAGTGACCGTGTTTGCACTGCAGTTTTCTGCATGGGTTGAAGAGTTCTTCCAGCTGGTTACACAGGGCTCCATGAAAACCCTCCTGGCATTCACAACGGTACGACTGCATGTCCATTGGAATACACCTTCCATGGACACACCTGTGCAAAGCCAATGACAGAATTAGAGCATTACGTGTTGCGTGTCAGTCCGATCGGCATATTTCACTTCAAGAATTGGACTGACTTGCTGCCCAGGCAGGGTTTGGCTGAAGGCTGGTCGCAGTGTTGCCCGCTCCACCCAGGCTGGCAGTGGCACACGGGGCCCGTGGCAGTGTTGGGCTGGCAGATGCCGTGCAGGCAGTATATCTTTCGGCAGGGCTCACATCCGGGCACCACACCAGGTTTCATCTGGGTTTTGGTGAAGTCTTGCAGCTCATTATTGATGTAAAGGTTCTGAATGCAACCGTGAAAACTGGAGCCGTTTTGGATCTGCCATACACGAGGAGCTGTGGGGTGGACGCTGACCGGCATGCCTTATTAAGAGAGAGAAAGTGCTGTAAGAGCAGAGTTGGGACGAAGTAACACACATGCAGCAGAACACTGATGCTAGTTACGGCTAATGCTGTGCGGTAGGGTCCCAGACAGAAACAGTGTCGGCCCAGATCCGGCCCACATCTGGTTCACGTGGATTCCACCCATGGATTGCCCACTGAAGCTAAGCAGGGTTGAGTCTGGTCAGTACCTGGATAGGAGACCTCCGGGGAAAACCAGGTTGCTGCTGGTAGAGGTGTTAGTGAGACCAGTAGGGGGCGCTGCTCACCCTGTGGCCTGTGTGGGTCCTAACGCCCCAGTATAGTGATGGGGACACTATACTGTCAAAGACCACCATCCTTCGGATGAGATGTTAAACTGTGGTCCTGACTCTCTGTGGTCATTAAAAATCCCAAAATGGACAAATTTGCCCAATGGCCTCTGTCCATCATGGCCTCCTAATCATCCCCATATACACTGATTGGCTTCATCACTCTGTCTCCTCTCCACCAGTAAGCTGGTGTGTGGTGGGCGTTCTGGCGCACTACGGCTGCCGTCGCATCATTCATGTGGAGCTGCACACTGGTAGTGACTGAGGAGATTCCCCCCTTACATGTATAAAGTGCTTCGAGGACACAGAAAAACGCCAAATAAATGTAACTAACTATTATTAATGATTATTTTACCAGATCTGGGCCAGATCTGGCCCGACTCCATGTTGCTGTCTGGGTCAGCACTCTTGGATGGCCTCTCATCCATCAAATATGAGTAGAGTAAAGGTGATGATACACATGGCAACTTTTTGAGCAATGTTGCTGGGCAATCTTGCCGAGCGATTGTCGCTTGGGCACTTTCCCATTGAAAATGGAAAATAAATTTCTATCTGGATAATTTAGATCGGTCGTGGGCCCTGTGTCTCATCTGCTTGCCCGTTGACGGCAACATTGCCCATCAACATTCCTCAAAAAGTTGCCCTGTATTTTATCACCTTAACAGTACACCAAGGTTCTTCACATCCGGTCTTGGCGGGTTGCTGTCCAGCAGAGTTTAGCTCCAACCCTGCTCAAACCCACGTACCTATAGATTTCTAGTAATCCTGAAGACCTTGATTAGAGTTGCAGCTAAACTCTGCATTACACTTGACCTCCAGAAGCTGGATTGAAGAACCCCAGACAGCAACATAGTCTGCCCAGATCCAGCCCACATCTGGTACGTGTGGAATCCATGTGTAGCAGATGTGGGCCGGATCTGGGCCGACACTATGTTGGTGTCTGGGGATACTCAACCATGATCAGGACTAGAACTTTTCAGCTTTTGTTTCACTCCACTTGTCCATCCTAAACATCCAGGGCAATGGAACCGAGAGCATGTGTCATGTAGGGGTGTGACGAGATCTCGTGCCACGAGATCTCGCGAGACTAAACTGTGACGAGATTTCCCGTCGAGTGAAAAGCTGTCTGGCAATATCGCCATGACTGAGCGTGAGGGTGAGATTACCATAGAATATTCCACCGCTACGCTCGTATTTGTCTAAACTATCGTTTTGCTGTTTTTATAAAAAAATTAAAACCATAAACTAATGTAAAAGTCTGCTCTGCTCATCCAGCACGAGTTGCCGTTGCAATCAGTGCAGCACGAATCACAGTTCACTGTTCGCGTGAGGATGGCGGAGGATTCGTCGCGCAACATAGACTAAACGTCTGATAAATGTCTTATCTTGTAGAATGCGCGCTCAGCACAGCTGATCCCTATACACAGAGTACACACGATCACGAAAGTGAAAGTAAAACACAAGCTCCCTGATGTGCACTGCGCACAAATTAGGCCGCAAACATACAACCGTCTCCAAATACCCATCTCTGGACTGTTTATTTACAGCTATGGTCTCTGTTTGCACTTCGAATATTGAGAGAGTAGTGTAATGTCTTAAGGACAACAGACAAGGGAGGCTCTGTTTCTGAACTTATAATCGGAACGCAAGAACAACTGTAGAGACACACACACCAGCCACCAGCCTCGTTTCTCTCTACCCGGCCTTTTCCGAACTCACCGCATTAACCCTATAACTGCCGGTGCAAAATAAAACAGCAATTTCAAAACAATTATAAAGAGTCTTTGTGCTAACTTTGATTATGGTTGCACTTGCACTTATTGTTTGCACTTAAAACTTCAAGGAGTTCAGTTAGGAGGTTACACACAGCCTCAATCAAAGTTCTGAAAGCGTGTAATGTGCAGTAAGGTCTGAAGAGACTAATGTGAAATCATACAGGAGAAAAGACAGTCAATAAAAACCTTTTACAGTGCTTGTATATTGTTTTCTTTTAATGCATTTGATCATTCATATTAATAAAGTAGACCTGAAATGACATGCATTAGAAGATTATTAGTTAAACATTGCAAAATGCACCTGCATACTATTTTTCCAGTCATGAATTTTGTCATTGAGGATTTCTGATAAATTGTGCAAAAATCTCGTCTCGTCTCGTTCTCGTGAACCTAATCTCGTGTCTCGTCTGGTCTCGTGAGATAAGCGTCTCGTCACAACCCTAGTGTCATGTCTAGGTGGTGTCACTGGATTGACAGTATTGTACAGTCACGATGGCTGTGATGGAGACAGATATCAATGGTGCACTCCTACCTCCCACATATAGTGGAGCTTCTCCCCTCAAGGGCTGCACTTTACCAAAGCTGTCCATGGTTGTTGGGATGCCACCATCTATGGAAAGGTTCACCATCTGGTCAAAGGTCACCAGTTCTACAGTGTGGAACTGACCATCATTGATGGTCTCAGTACTGAGTGTAAAACAAACATGAAAGATTATTGATTCCATATTTAATTTGTGGATATTTAAAATTACTTTTAGTGACATCAATGGTCAAAAAAAATAAATGGTGCATCTTATTCCATCCTACCTTTTATTCTCAAATAATATTTTTTAAAGCATTATCATGGATTTATCAATATCGTACACATCTTCATAATTTATAATGTCCCTGCATGCCAACATTCGATTTGAATTTATAAAACTCTAGCTCACCTGTAGATCGCATGACTTTGTTGGCTGCCAGGGTCATAGCTGACTTTAACATGACCTTCATCAAGCTCCACAGCAATGTGGTCATTGTCTCCATTGTACAGAAGAATGCCATTATCTTCTGCTGTGGACACCTGTAGACAGAACCAAAAAGCTATCATTAAAAGATAAATCTGACGGTAACACTTTATTTTGATGGTCCCTTTTAAACATTCTGTTGACTATAAGTAGCATCTAAATGTCAACTAACTCTCGTTAGAGTATTTGCTTAATATCTGCTAACTCTTTATTGTTGTGGTCCTCCAACAGACATTATACTGACTAGAAGTAACTTTGCAAGTACGTCAACTTATTCTAACCCTAACAGTTTACTAATACTCTACTAACACTCAATGAGAGATAGTAGATAGTAGGCAAAGTTACTTATAGTCAACAGAATGTGTTAAAGGGACCATCAAAATAAAGTAAAACCAATCTGACCGCAGCGACCACCTAGTTTGCCTATGCCAAGAAATGGACCTTGTCACTAGACTGGTTACCTGTTATTAAGCACAGCTGCTTACAAAACCTCTTCTTATACACAGCCGCATTATTTAGTTCTGTATACCTGAAGCCATGTGAAAAATGTTATACAATAACACTGACAAATTTCATCCAGTGTTTGTTCAAAGGTCGGGCTTGGTTGAATACCTGTAGCGTGATGTTGGCTTGAGGCCAGTTCTTCAGGTCACTCAGTAGCAGGTAGGAGTCTCGGTCCACAAAGTTGACACTGACCAACTTTTCACAGCGTGGTCCACCAAACCCTGCCAGGCACTGGCACAGTGGATGCCCGCCCCGCTCCACACAGGGGGCGTTGTTCTGGCAGTCGGCCAACTCGCAGAGAGAACGCGGAGTAGATGGCACTTCACAAAGCTGTCCACTGCACACAAAATGTTCCAGATCAAATTTGATTGTGATTTTCTCTGTCATGCGTGTTCGTTTGCTGGAGTGAGCATCTATTAGAAGCATGCATGAAACTGCAATTTGCTAATTAATGTGGGACTTTCTTCCCTTAATGTCTGAATCACATGTGTAGATAATAGCAGACACACAATCAATTAAATATCTTAAAGATGACAATACACCCCATTGGAACCCCACAAGTGGTTATAGGGAGAAGTTGTGGACACCTGAAGCAGCACAAAAAACATCCACAGTGCCATCCATCACCTAATAATCTTACCTGATAATCAGCAGCACTGCAAACAGCCAGTACACGCTCACTGTAACATCAACCATGACCAAGGACTTAATTCAGCTGCTTGTACCCGCAATCTCGCTCTTTCGGTCACTATCCAAAGATCATGACCATAGGTGAGGGTCAGGAACATTCATTCATTGGTAAATTGAGAGTTTTGCGCACATGCTCAGCTGTTCACCATCCATCAAGAGGCCCACCCATCACTGTTTTCCATGTTCGTAGAGTTAGTTTCGCCAAAATCCGGGTACTTCCGCCAATTGTTCTAGGAACTATGAAAAGACTCCTCCGCTGCCAAAGACCTTTATGTTGCTGTCTGGGCCTTCACCATTACAGCCTGGTGGAATCACCTCATTACTGCTGCCAATGCCCTCATCCACCTACCAATCTCATGCTCTGACCGACCCTTACTCGTGAACAAGACCCCAAGATATGTCTGTAAACTCCTGCACTTGCGGAAGGAACTCACTTCTTACGCAAAGAGGACAACCTACCTCTTTCTGACTGAAGTATTAAGATGCGTTTTGGTCCACCGGATCACAAATAGATGAGTAAGACACATATCTGTTTACACCTGGCGTTTTAATCCGTCTCGTTTGGCCTCTTTCGACCGCTTCTGTCCTGATTACGTTGAGGGGAGGGTCAATGGGCGGGTCCCTTTGATTCCGTCAAGTTTAAATCCCGTCTGACAAGCGCACTTCCCAATAACACGTCCCGCAATGAATACGCATTAGTTCAGTAGGTGGAGAGTAGGCATCTTTAGAGGCTGTTTGAACACATTCGACCACATGAGCGTTTATACTAAGAAAGCAATCCAGTCGAATGTGTTTTTCACTACCTCTGCAAGTGGTGGAAAGTGGACAAGCTACAAAAAATGTTATACCCTGTTTCCACCTGTATTAAGCGTCATCCACTTGTGATCCGATTGACCAAAATGCATCTTAATACCAGGTGGAATGATATGATACCATGGCCTCAGATATGGAGGTCCAGACTCTCAATGGCTTCACACTTGGACACAAACTGCCAGAGAGTGCATTGAAGGTCACGGTTGGCAAATGCCACTCCACTCCTCGGCTGTGCCTTTAGATCCTGTCCATAAATTTCACAAACAGCATAGGTGACAAAGGACAGCCTTGGTAGAGTCCAACACCAGCTGAGAACAAGCTTGACTTGTTGCCGAGAATGCGGACACACCTCTAGCACAAGTTGTGTAGAGGTTATGCGTATGACGTCACCGTCGGCCGGAGTGACTGCGCTTACACACACTGAGTGGCAGCATTTGTTTTCAGTGTGAAAAACACACAAAACACATCTACAACAGGAAAGAGCTTTGAGATTGAACAACTAGCTTTGACAAGAAATCTGAGGTATATTTTTACAGACTGCTGAAAGCTACAGAACAGAGAAGCAAACTGATTTGCTGCAATTCACAGAAACAACTGGATTCAGGCCGAGAAATGTGGATTTGCAGTTATCATTTTATGTCAATATGTTGAGTTATGGGGTAAAATCATACCCTATATATTGTATTGTTATATATTGTATTGACAACACATCAATTAGTATTTACCATTGTATATTCTGCATAACTGGATTTTTTTTTAAATAAATACTGACAAAAAACTTATGGCTGGACGATATGATGATATTTATAACACTGATATCAGTGATCACATGGATTTAGACCTATATTATATTTATGTATTTATGCTTTATGTATTTCCTCGGCGTTGAAATCAGGCTCATATAAATGTCAGGAAACACGATTCCTGCTGCATGTTAATATCCACGATCACTGGATCTGTGGTGAGTTGTAAGGAACACTATATCGAGTCCAACCTTTAGTTGAAACTGATAATCGTTTGTTTTACTGGCGTTTTCTCAGTTTCCCCTATTAACTCCAGTCACACAGCAGCTCTTCTGCCACTCAGTCCGGCTGTTGCGGCAGACCCTCAATAAGGACCAGATGAAATGCATAAGTGGAATCCATTCTTCCATAGTTCTCCCAACAAAACACCTCAGTGAACACCAGGACAGCCCAACAACATCCAGGGCTTCTAACATCTCAGGGTGATCTTCAACTAAGTAACAACATGAGGATTTTGTTTAGTGTTTTCCATATCATAGACAGAGTTTTTAAGTCCGTAGCTGATGCTCTAGGATTCTTCGAGGTCATAACAAAAGCAATTCATCCCACGGAGTTGCACAAGTAATGTGAGGCACTCTAGTGTACAGATCCACGTCAACACACACCATAACACATCCTCAACTCCTTCACATATCGAGTCAGAAAAATGCAATTTTTTTTGCAAACATACAACACTGACATTAGTTTCAGTCTTTCAAAAGATGAAGTGTCTTTCTGGATCACTGGTGACGTGGGGTTCATCCCACAGATGTTAATATGTACAGATAGTGTTGTGTAGAACTGACCTGAAGCCCTTGGGACACACACAGGAGTATCCGTTGACCTCGTCCACACACTGCGCCCCATTCTGACACCTGTGGTCCTGACAGTCATCATAGTTCACACTGCAGTCGTCTCCCACATAACCAGGGGCACATATACACCTGAATCAAACACACGTGCACATGCTAAACAAACCACTGTACACACACATTATGGAGCATTTTGAAAAGATATGATTTTTTTAGTTAAAGAGGAACTATTGTGTCCTTTTCCAAAGTCTTTTTGTAGTTTCAGGCTGTGCTAGAACAGGTTTTCCTGCTTGAATGTTGATTATTCTCCTCATATTCTCCATTGTTGCGGCTCCTCTCTTCCCAGTCTGTCAGTAACGCTCTGTTTACTTCCTGTCTCTGTGAAGCCCCTCCTTCTGAAAAGCACACTGTGCTCTGATTGGTCGGCTGGAGCAGTGTGTTGTGATTGGTCGAGCGCTTCGAGTGTGTTTGGGAAATGCCCCGCCCCTTCCCATAACCGCCAGTTTAACACACTACTAACTAACTCAACCAGGCCCCGCCCCCTTTATTCTGCGTATGAATTATTATAATGAGGAATATTGTGACGTGTTCGTTCCCGGGAGCTTTTTCATGATCAAACAGCAACATTACACACTGAAGAGAGATGAACATGGAGAAAAGCAGAATAGATCCTCTTTGATTAAAAGGCTGTTACTCATCTACTAGGTTAAAAGAGAAGTGGTTACTTTGGGCCAGTGACTGTGATGAAGCAGGTCGACTGGTGCTTGCAGGGACTGCGAGTAGAACTGCACATATCCTCCATATCCTCACACATCTCCCCTACACACACACACACACACACACGCATCTGTAAGTTTGGTGATATAACAATTTACTTCCAAGAGTTTAAGACAAAAGACTGGAAAATGCTTTGATTTAAAGAAAACACAAATGTATACGTTCAGATAGTAATAGTAAGGGCCCCAATACACTTCAAGCTAAAGTAAAAAAAAAAACTGGTGAGACTTCATTTCCAACAAAATCAGGCCAAAACTAAATTCGTTTCTGGAGTTTGAAGCCGCTTGTTAAAGCTGATCTTTCTAGAAAAGTTCTCTCCGGCTGGTTAAACACCTTCAAACTCCCATTGGTCAGTGTGTTGATGATGTAATAGGTCGGTGTGTCTCTGAGGCTCCGCCTTTTTCAAGCTGTAAATCTCCATTTCTTCTGTTCTGACGCGAGTAAAAACACGAACACACTGGAGAGCCGCTTTATAGCAGAAACTGAAGCTGTGATTCTAACCGAAAGAGACACTGACACTGTTTGTCATGTTTAATACTGTAAAGCTGCTGCTTTAAATCTATCTATTGCATAAAGTGCTGTATGAATAAACGTGACGTGATTGTAGATCTGAATCTCAGAGCTGGAGCAAACATCTCCACATCACTATGATCAGATGCTTTCTGAACCGCTGTTTTCTCATTGTTATTGTGTGTTTATTCTGTTATTGAGAGGAAAGAGCAGCTCATATTTACATATTCATCTAAATTTGGGCGGAGTCAGGATGTTCTCTACCAGAAATGTGGGCGGAGTCAGGATGTTCTCTACCAGAAATGTGGGTGGAGTCAGGATTTTTTCTAACAGAAATGTGGGCGGAGTCAGGATGTTTTTTTAACAGAAATGTGGGCGGAGTCAGGATGTTCTCTACCAGAAATGTGGGCGGGGTCAGGATGTTCTCTACCAGAAATGTGGGTGGAGTCAGGATTTTTTCTAACAGAAATGTGGGCGGAGTCAGGATGTTTTTTTAACAGAAATGTGGGCGGAGTCAGGATGTTCTCTACCATAAATGTGGGCGGGGTCAGGATGTTTGCTAACAGAAATGTGGGCGGAGTCAGAATGTTTTCTAACAGAAATGTGGGCGGAGTCAGGATGTTTTCTAACGGAAGTGTGGGCGGAGTCAGGATGTTCTCTAACAGAAATGTGGGCGGAGTCAGGATGTTTTCTAACGGAAATGTGGGCGGAGTCAGGTTGTTTTCTAACAGTTTATCGCTGCAAAGGTGTTTCAAACTTTCTTTGTACCCCTTCGCAGTGAGTATATTGTACTTAACATGTACCTGTGTAAAAAGTGGCACATAAACATGTGTAATTGTTGATCCCATCTATGCAGGTCGCTCCGTTCTGACAGTCGTTATCTTTACACTCGTCAGTGTCGGTGTCACACGCGGGACCTTCAAAGCCTGCAGCACATGAACAGCTGAGAAAACACAGATGCATTGTTTTAAATGGGGATCAAGCTTTCTAAGCACTGTGGGAATGAATTTCATTAAGAAGTCCTCGTCATATTTCAAATATAAGACATCACATCACAGTATGTTTTTGCAGCTTATTTTAGAAGCTATTATTTTATTTTAGAAAAAGAGTCAATTCCTCGAGTCTGAAGAGCCCTAGAGTCGAGCTCGATCCTACAGTATAATCGACTCTCGTTGTTGTTGACACTGTTGCTGTGTCTGAAATCGCTCACATGTTCACTCACTATATAGTGCACAGCAATTGCGTGCACTATATCAGCATGGAGTGAATGAAAGGACGCAGGGAATTCGGACCCTGACATACTACACCATGCTTTACATACATTTATCCTATTAAATAAATAACATTCAGTAAACGTAGATTGTAATTACAAATACCTACATGCCGGCTTTGTAATTTTTTTTATGTTATATTAATGCTATAAATACTAATTTGGTTTAGGGTTCGAGTTAGTTGAATAAGTTGACATGTAGTTGCGAAGGTAGAAAGTCTGTTTGGAGCATCACAATAAAGAGTTATCAGATATTAAGCAGACAGTCTACTAATACTCTAATGAGAGTTAGTTAGTTATAGTTAGTAGAATGTCTAAGGTGGATTATTGAAATAAAGTGATACCCAACTGGTTAAACATGGGTTACTCATTATTTCACGGTAATGGCATTGTTAAATTCGGAAAGACTAATTCGGAAAATCACGCTAAAAGGCTAAACTTTAAAGTCCCCCTGTAGTCAATAATTTTATCTCTTAAAAATCATCTTTGATCACTAAGATTGCATATTAAAGCGTTTTTTTCCTTGAAAAAAATGTCTTCATGTCTTAAAATATCTTGAATGTAACTCGACACCCTTGCCTCATTTAGTATGCGTGGTTCTATGAATATGCAAATGAGCCCCGCCTCCACTCACTCGCTCAGCTCAGAGATCCACTGGTTGACGATCACACGTTGATCTGATTGGTTACAAGGTCGTTTGTGACGTCAGAAACACCAGCGATTTCAAACCGTGTGTTTGAGACTGTCTTTGGTTCACTGCAGTTTTAAGCAGAAAATACTCAGCAATGCTGTCGACTTATGAACTTACACACGGTGTGTCTTAAAGCGTATTAAACACACCACATAGACACATAAACAACATTAAACGCTGGATTTTCACCACAGGGGGACTTTAAAGGCTTTGTGTTGGAAAAAAAATTGTAAAATAAATTTTGCAACTGCAATCTTGTATTCAATTGCTGACCCTGTTTTGGTGTAAAATCAATGGTTGATGAAGTCGAGGAATTGATTCCATTGAGTCAGAGTCGATTCTCTGGAAACACCTGGAATTGAACACCACTTTTCGGACAATACAATTTTTATACTGTGATATAATTTTCAGAACAATTCATTTAGCTGTAATGCCTACGGACACAATTGTTTTCAAATGAAAATATGATGAATTTAGTACAAGAAATAATATTTTGTTGCATGCTTTCATCTAATCCACATGTTTTTAAACACTAAGAAACTGTGATGTGGATAGTTCACCTATAGCCTTGCTCCTCTTCTCCGGACACGTGGCACGTTCCTCCGTTCTTACAGGGCTCACTGACACAAGCGTTACTCACAGTCTCACAGTTCTTGCCCTGTACGTGAAAGCAAATGCATGAGCGCTTCACGTCCGTCTGTCAGCGTTCACATTGGTCCCGTGTTTTGTGTGCTTACCTTGAACTCCTCAGAACAGATGCACCTGTATCCATCCGTCTGATCCGCCTCGCAGCGGCCGTGGTTCAGACAGGGGCTAGACATGCACGGGTTACACTTCGCTAGTATCGCAGTGTCCACTTCACCTGCGCACACACACACACAACAAGTCCCGCAAATATCAACAACACCTGCATCCATATCTCAAAGAGGCACAATGAGAATCTGAGTGGGTCTCTCTCAGAACAAAGACTGGTAGAAGAGCTTTGCTCAGGTATGAATGACAAATATTATGTAAAGATTTTTATTTAAAGAGGCCATATTATGCACTTTTACAAAGTCTTGATGTTGTTTCAGGCTCTCCTAGAACAGGTTTTCCTGCTTGAATGTTGATTATTTTCCCCAAATTCTCATTGTTGCGGCTCCTCTCTTCCCAGTCTGTCAGTAACGCCAGAGCCCGTCTACGGAGAGCCTGACCACTCCCTATTAAGTCCTATTGTACCGAATTGTGGTTGTAGTTCCACCAGAGTTCCACTGGGGGCGATCGTCCAAGTCCAAAATTAATGGGAGTCTATGGGGCTAGACGGCTAAATTTGTCTCTTTCACCCGATTGCCGTTGAGATATCTCAGAATTGATTGTAGGTTTTGCAAGTTCAACATGGGTTATAGGTCGAAAGTTGAAAGTTGAGTACTTACGTCCTTTCGATTTCTTACAGGTTGAGTTGTTGTTGCCCATAACACACTAGCATTCTGCTAATGGACGCTGGTTGGTCAGTGAAGGACTGATTACGACTAGAGACACTGCTTGATGGCATCGTGGCATCCGAAGCGGGACCAGAATGTTAGGAACTTTAGTTTTACAAAAACTCTTCTAGCACGTGTGTTTACCTGTGTCCGCTGTCTCGAGAGAAAGTGCAGAGCGCGAACGCACCGAAGTGACTGAAGGATTGCCGTCGATGTGTATGACGTCATTGACATTTTAAAATACTTTTTAGAGCAAATAAGTGACTCTAAAAAATCTAACACCCAACAATGTGTAATTTCTTTGCATCTCGTTTCGAATACAACATTCAAATTACTAGACAAAAAATGATATCCTGAGAAAAGTGTGTTTTGAGGGGTATATCTCCATAGACCTCCATTCATTCTGCCCTCGTCCTGTGAGCGCCCTCGTATGGAACCGGAGTGGAACTGCAACCAGTTCAGGAGCCGGAAGTTCACAGCCTGTGAAGCGTTTCCTGATCCGGCGGTGTGAACGGCAGAGGGCAGAAGGCCTCAAGAGTGACCGGATGCACAGTCGAGAAAGGGACCTTAGGCAGGTCGTCAGGATTGCTTTCACCATTACTGGGGCAAAGAGTAGGCCAGATGGCGAGACCGACAGAGCCTGCAAATCTCCAATTGTTTTCAAATAAGTGATGGCCATAAGAAAAAACATCTTTAAAGTCAGAAGCTTTTATACAGTAAATATATACGTATAAACGAGATATAAAGATAAAAGATAAAATCAGAGTTTGTGGTCTACATAACCCATCATAACCATCTTTATAACCCAGCTTCATGGATTTATCTTTAACTTTTAGTAACAAAACATTACCTGACACTTTTCATTTTCATTTTAAGTTGATGTACTGAAATACAAATGGAATAAAAATGAGTAAAAACTATATAGACTTAAAAAAATTATAAAAAAGGGCAAAATCACAACTAAATGTAAAATTAAAATGAAAATTAATTGAAAATATCAATAGAAATCATAGCATCTCAATGATAGGGAAATATCCCTGCTCTCGACACCGACGAATCCTTCACTCATCTCACCTTGGCACTCGAACCTCTTGGCCGGCGTGGTGAGCAGCAGTTTTCCCAGCATGCCGTGCGGCCCGATACAGCGCGCGATCCCAGGCTCCTTGTATCCGGTCTTCACCCAGTCGGAGAGCCAGCGCAGGCGGCAGTCGCAGTACAGGGGGTTCGCACCGATGGCCCTGAGGACACACACACACACACACGCTCCAGTCAAACCCAGTGCAAAATGAGATGCTTTTGAAAGTGTGTTTTTGAAGAAAACCTGTCTGTGTATATCCTACAGAACACATAAACGAGCACAATCCCTCTTGTCATTGTTCTCGTCATTTTTATCAGTTACCTGTCACCCGCCTTTCACAGCATTTGCATGAACATTCATTTTCTTCATATGGAAATAGATTTTTAACTATAACTTGTAACGCTTAAAGCCAGCCCGACTGTGAGCTGCGAAGCTGTTAATCGATGGAATCTGCCTCTGTTGAAGTCGCCAATCCGCATCATTTTAGCCTGTTTTTCTAAAAAATCATATTTAACAGCAGAATTTGTGGTGAAAACTACATTACCCATGATGCTGTACAGAAGATTCCACCAATCAGAGAGTCAATCTAATGAGGAGGGACTGGCATCTTCTGTGTTGAATTTCTGTAATACTTTGGCTTTATACTTCAACATTTTAGCACTTTGATAAGAAAATTTTATTTGTATAGATAATATCCACATGCTTCTTTGGTAATTGGTCATGCAGTCTCACTGGCTGGAATATTACATCTTTAATAAACCCCAGTATGTCTTCCATGAAAAGATAAATGTCTGAATGCAAGTTTCCTCGAGGGTGTATTACTACATCATCACTGCTAGATGGCGCTGCAGGGCCGAACCATAAACTGCTGCAATGGCCAAACAAAGAGTTTCAATTCTATTCAACTCCTCTAAATAAAGAAACATGTCCACAGAGGCTGCGTAACAGATTTAAAGGGACTGTTCACGCAAAAATAAAATAAGAAATCTAAATTCTGTCATCAATATCGTGACTAAATATAATATAAAAAAATATCTTAATTTGTGATCCAAAGATAAATGGATTTTAGTACAGGTTTTATGGGGTGAACAATATTTTATATTTCTGATATGTTATTTTAGTGACGGTTCATTTTATTTCAAGGAACAGAAATGTTATTTAAGTTTCAGCTCATTACACATTAGACTAAGTAACTAGGCTATTTATCGTTGCCAGCAATCAGAAATCACCTATCGCCAGTATTCAAGTGATGTGTGTCAGAGACGTGTGCGTATTGAATACTTTCCATCATATAAGATTTAAGAGCTGTTTTATAACAGCAAACGTGCGGGCAGACGACGGACACGAAGGGTTACACTCATTCTCTAGGTCACACAGAAGAGACACAGTGACATGTGAAGATGTTTAATGGATCTGAAGACAGACGGACCGAACCCTGATGTGTGTTTACACAGCTCTAAATTGCAGCTTAAAGGGATAGTTCACCCAAAAATAAAAATTAGTCCATGATTTATTCACCCTGAAGTCATCCTAGGTGTATATGACATTCTTCTTTCAGACGAATACAATCAGAGTTATATTAAAAAATGTCCTGGCTGTTCCAAGCTTTATAATGGCAGTGAATGGGTGTTTCTGTTTTGAAGTCCATAAAAGTGCATCTATCCATCATAAAAGTGCATCGATCCCTCATAAAAGTTAATCTATCCATGATAAAAGTGCATCTATCCATCATAAAAGCAGAAAATGGCCATTCACTGCCATTATATAGCTTGGAAGAGCCAGGACATTTTTTAATATAACTGATTGTATTCGGCTTGAGGGTGAGTAAATCATGGGCTAATTTTCATTTTTGGGTGAACTATCCCTTTAAGGCAAAGCAGACGTAAAAGACTTGGTGTGCTGCTCGGTTTCGGCTCACTTTAAAGCCAGTGTGTTCAATACTCTCAGTGTTACAGGGCTCAGATCCATCAGATGAAGCAGTGTGTGTGTGTGTGTGTGTGTGTGTCTCTTTACTCACAGGTGTGACAGTGACGCAGCGTCGGTGAAGATGCCATCAGGCAGCTCTGAGATGTCATTGCCATGCAGAGACCTGAGAACCACACGAGAGACAGAAACATGCTAGAAAGCATCAGACATCTTACACTGCTCTGGAAAAAATAAATCTGTTACATTTACGGTAAAAAACGGCAGCTGTGGTTGCCAGAAATGTACCGTAAAAAATAAGGTAGCAAAATTTCAGGTTTTACAGACTTAACTTAAAATTACAGTAAAGAAAGCTTATCTCATTATCTGATATAACGTTAATTTACTGACATTTTGTAGCACTAATATCTGTTTTGTACCATTGTAATACACTGACAGCCACCAATGACAGTGGAGATCAGAGTCACATGATCAATCAAAGCTCATCACAAGCAGCTTTTCCACAATATGAGAAAGTTCAAACTAATATATAGAAGATGCGCAGTGTGTCATTCACACACACACACACACACACACACACACACACACACACACACACACACTAATTACCATCGGGGTAACAAACATGAAATTTGAAAAACTGCAAGAAAAACTATGAAGAAACAGTTATTACAACAAAAATACATCAAATGTGAAGTGTCATGCAGGGAATTGTGGGAATGTCAATTTACGTTTTTTCACTGTAAATTATACAATGATTTGTTCCTTTTCACATCTAAAAACTGTATTTTACTGTAAAATGTACGGTTAGATCTTTAACAGTTTTCCTCCGTAGCATTTTTACAGTCTTTTTTCTTTACAGGCATTTTTACAATGCTTATTCTTTAAACATGACTTCTGTAAAATGGGTGGTTATGAATAATATTATCTCCGAAATATTATTTTATAATTATTACATATTGATTAATTCCAGAAAACCTACTATGCTTTTCTTTCAAACATGTTGGCAGTCATTTGTTTTATGTGGTGAATGAATAGAATATTTCTATAGCGCTTCAAAGCAGCTTCAAAGTAATAAAAAGGAAAATAACAGAATAAACTTCATCAAATATGAGACAAATTCGGTTGTAAAGCAGCTCTATAGAGTCAAGAGTGTCGTTATTAACTTTGAGTCAGTTCAATGTTGATTCAGTTCAGTTTAAAGTTGATTCAATTCAGTTCAATGTTGATTCAATTCAGTTCAAAGTTGATTTAATTTAGTTCAATGTTGATTCAATTTAGTTAAAAGTTGATTCAATTCAGTTCAAAGCTGATTTAATTCAGTTCAAAGTTGATTTAATTTAGTTCAATGTTGATTCAATTTAGTTAAAAGCTGATTTAATTCAGTTCAAAGTTGATTTAGGTCCGTTCAATGTTGATTCAGTTCAGTTCAATAAAAGTGTTAATGTTACAAATTCATCAGTTTTGAAAAAAATATATATTCAACTATAAAACAGAAGACAATAGTGTCGTTATTCACTTTGAGTCAGATCAGTGTTTATTCAATTCCGTTCAATGTAGTTTAAGTTCAGTTCAAATTTGGTTCAATTCCGTTCAAAGTTGAATCAATTTAGTTAAAAGTTGGTTCAATTCAGTTCAATGTTGATTCAGTTTAGTTCAATAACACTGTTAATGTAACAAAATGCATCAGTTTTGAATAAATTTGATTCAGCTATAAAACAGAAGACAATAGTGTCATTATTCACTTTGAGTCAGATCAGTGTTGATTCAATTCAGTTCAATGTTGATTCAGTTTAGTTCAAATTTGGTTCAATTCAGTTCAAAGTTGATTCAATTTAGTTCAATGTTGATTCAATTCAGTTCAATGTTGATTCAGATCAGTTCAAATTTGGTTCAATTCAGTTCAATGTTGATTCAATTTAGTTCAATGTTGATTCAATTCAGTTCAATGTTGATTCAGATCAGTTCAAATTTGGTTCAATTCAGTTCAATGTTGATTCAATTCAGTTCAATGTTAATTCAGTTTAGTTCAATAACACTGTTAATGTTACAAAATGCATCAGTTTTGAATAAATTTGATTCAGCTATAAAACAGAAGACAATAATGTCGTTATTCAGCTCAATTCAGTTCCAGTTGTTCTGAGTTCAGTGGGATCAGGACGGTAACGTCTGCATCACGATCTGCTTGAGAGGTTCGAGCAACTGACACTAGAGCTGTACGTGAGGATGGAGACCGTGTAAAGTGTCTGTAGAGTTAGTAATAGAGATACGTACAGCAGACGGAGAGACCGGAGACCCCTGAAGGCGAGAGTCGGGATACAGCGGAGAGCGTTATAGCTCAGGATCCTGCAGGACAAAAGCACACACATCCTCCAGTGAGATTTCCCTTTCACAGCTGAGACTCAGCATGACAGTAATGATCGCGACAGTAATGATCGTGACAGTAATGAGAGTGACAGTAATGAGCGTGACAGTAATGAGCGTGACAGTAATGAGCGTGACAGTAATGAGAGTGACAGTAATGAGCGTGACAGTAATGAGAGTGACAGTAATGAGAGTGACAGTAATGAGAGTGACAGTAATGAGCGTGACAGTAATGAGCTTGACAGTAATGATCGTGACAGTAATGAGCTTGACAGTAATGATCGTGACAGTAATGAGCGTGACAGTAATGAGCGTGACAGTAATGATCGTGACAGTAATGATCGTGACAGTAATGAGCTTGACAGTAATGATCGTGACAGTAATGAGCTTGACAGTAATGATCGTGAGAGTAATGAGCGTGACAGTAATGAGCGTGACAGTAATGAGCGTGACAGTAATGAGCGTGACAGTAATGATCGTGACAGTAATGAGCGTGACAGTAATGATCGTGACAGTAATGAGCGTGACAGTAATGATCGTGACAGTAATGATCGTGACAGTAATGATCGTGACAGTAATGAGCGTGACAGTAATGAGCTTGACAGTAATGATCGTGACAGTAATGAGCGTGACAGTAATGATCGTGACAGTAATGAGCGTGACAGTAATGAGCGTGACAGTAATGATCGTGACAGTAATGATCGTGACAGTAATGAGCTTGACAGTAATGATCGTGACAGTAATGAGCTTGACAGTAATGATCGTGACAGTAATGAGCGTGACAGTAATGAGCGTGACAGTAATGAGCGTGACAGTAATGATCGTGACAGTAATGAGCGTGACAGTAATGATCGTGACAGTAATGAGCGTGACAGTAATGATCGTGACAGTAATGAGCGTGACAGTAATGATCGTGACAGTAATGATCGTGACAGTAATGATCGTGACAGTAATGAGCGTGACAGTAATGATCGTGACAGTAATGATCGTGACAGTAATGAGCGTGACAGTAATGAGCGTGACAGTAATGATCGTGACAGTAATGATCGTGACAGTAATGAGCGTGACAGTAATGAGCGTGACAGTAATGAGCGTGACAGTATTGAGCGTGACAGTAATGATCGTGACAGTAATGAGCGTGACAGTAATGATCGTGACAGTAATGATCGTGACAGTATTGAGCGTGACAGTAATGATCGTGACAGTAATGAGCGTGACAGTAATGATCGTGACAGTACTGATCGTGACAGTAATGATCGTGACAGTAATGATCGTGACAGTAATGAGCGTGACAGTAATGAGCGTGACAGTACTGATCGTGACAGTAATGAGCGTGACAGTAATGAGCGTGACAGTACTGATCGTGACAGTAATGATCGTGACAGTAATGAGCGTGACAGTAATGAGCTTGACAGTAATGATCGTGACAGTAATGAGCGTGACAGTAATGAGCGTGACAGTAATGAGCGTGACAGTAATGAGCGTGACAGTAATGATCGTGACAGTAATGAGCGTGACAGTAATGAGAGTGACAGTAATGAGCGTGACAGTAATGATCGTGACAAAAATGATCGTGACAGTAATGAGCGTGACAGTAATGAGCGTGACAGTAATGAGCGTGACAGTAATGAGCGTGACAGTAATGATCGCGACAGTAATGAGCTTGACAGTAATGATCGTGACAGTAATGAGCTTGACAGTACTGATCGTGACAGTAATGATCGTGACAGTATTGAGCGTGACAGTAATGATCGTGACAGTAATGATCGTGACAGTAATGAGCGTGACAGTAATGAGCGTGACAGTAATGATCGTGACAGTAATGAGCGTGACAGTAATGAGCGTGACAGTATTGAGCGTGACAGTAATGATCGTGACAGTAATGAGCGTGACAGTAATGATCGTGACAGTAATGATCGTGACAGTAATGAGCGTGACAGTAATGAGCGTGACAGTATTGAGCGTGACAGTAATGATCGTGACAGTAATGAGCGTGACAGTAATGATCGTGACAGTAATGATCGTGACAGTATTGAGCGTGACAGTAATGATCGTGACAGTAATGAGCGTGACAGTAATGATCGTGACAGTAATGATCGTGACAGTAATGAGCGTGACAGTACTGATCGTGACAGTAATGATCGTGACAGTATTGAGCGTGACAGTAATGATCGTGACAGTAATGATCGTGACAGTATTGAGCGTGACAGTAATGAGCGTGACAGTAATGATCGTGACAGTAATGAGCGTGACAGTAATGAGCGTGACAGTAATGAGCGTGACAGTAATGATCGTGACAGTATTGAGCGTGACAGTAATGATCGTGACAGTAATGATCGCGACAGTAATGAGCGTGACAGTAATGAGCGTGACAGTAATGATCGCGACAGTAATGAGCTTGACAGTAATGATCGTGACAGTAATGAGCGTGACAGTAATGAGCGTGACAGTAATGATCGCGACAGTAATGAGCGTGACAGTAATGATCGTGACAGTAATGATCGTGACAGTAATGAGCGTGACAGTAATGATCGCGACAGTAATGAGCTTGACAGTAATGATCGTGAGAGTAATGAGCTTGACAGTAATGATCGTGACAGTAATGAGCTTGACAGTAATGATCGTGACAGTAATGAGCTTGACAGTAATGATCGTGACAGTAATGAGCCTGACAGTAATGAGCTTGACAATAATGATAGTGACAGTAATGAGCGTGACAGTAATGAGCGTGACAGTAATGAGCGTGACAGTAATGAGCGTGACAGTAATGAGCGTGACAGTAATGACTGTGACAGTAATGAGCGTGACAGTAATGAGCTTGACAGTAATGATCGTGACAGTAATGAGCTTGACAGTAATGATCGTGACAGTAATGATCGTGACAGTATTGAGCGTGACAGTAATGATCGTGACAGTAATGAGCGTGACAGTAATGATCGTGACAGTAATGATCGTGACAGTAATGAGCGTGACAGTACTGATCGTGACAGTAATGATCGTGACAGTATTGAGCGTGACAGTAATGATCGTGACAGTAATGATCGTGACAGTATTGAGCGTGACAGTAATGAGCGTGACAGTAATGATCGTGACAGTAATGAGCGTGACAGTAATGAGCGTGACAGTAATGAGCGTGACAGTAATGATCGTGACAGTATTGAGCGTGACAGTAATGATCGTGACAGTAATGATCGCGACAGTAATGAGCGTGACAGTAATGAGCGTGACAGTAATGATCGCGACAGTAATGAGCTTGACAGTAATGATCGTGACAGTAATGAGCGTGACAGTAATGAGCGTGACAGTAATGATCGCGACAGTAATGAGCGTGACAGTAATGATCGTGACAGTAATGATCGTGACAGTAATGAGCGTGACAGTAATGATCGCGACAGTAATGAGCTTGACAGTAATGATCGTGAGAGTAATGAGCTTGACAGTAATGATCGTGACAGTAATGAGCTTGACAGTAATGATCGTGACAGTAATGAGCTTGACAGTAATGATCGTGACAGTAATGAGCCTGACAGTAATGAGCTTGACAATAATGATAGTGACAGTAATGAGCGTGACAGTAATGAGCGTGACAGTAATGAGCGTGACAGTAATGAGCGTGACAGTAATGAGCGTGACAGTAATGACTGTGACAGTAATGAGCGTGACAGTAATGAGCTTGACAGTAATGATCGTGACAGTAATGAGCTTGACAGTAATGATCGTGACAGTAATGAGCTTGACAGTAATGATCGTGACAGTAATGAGCGTGACAGTAATGATCGTGACAGTATTGAGCGTGACAGTAATGAGCGTGACAGTAATGATCGTGACAGTAATGAGCGTGACAGTAATGAGCGTGACAGTAATGAGCGTGACAGTAATGATCGTGACAGTATTGAGCGTGACAGTAATGATCGTGACAGTAATGATCGCGACAGTAATGAGCGTGACAGTAATGAGCGTGACAGTAATGATCGCGACAGTAATGAGCTTGACAGTAATGATCGTGACAGTAATGATCGTGACAGTAATGAGCGTGACAGTAATGAGCGTGACAGTAATGATCGCGACAGTAATGAGCGTGACAGTAATGATCGTGACAGTAATGATCGTGACAGTATTGAGCGTGACAGTAATGATCGTGACAGTAATGATCGCGACAGTAATGAGCGTGACAGTAATGAGCGTGACAGTAATGATCGCGACAGTAATGAGCTTGACAGTAATGATCGCGACAGTAATGATCGTGACAGTAATGAGCGTGACAGTAATGAGCGTGACAGTAATGATCGCGACAGTAATGAGCGTGACAGTAATTATCGTGACAGTAATGATCGTGACAGTAATGAGCGTGACAGTAATGAGCGTGACAGTAATGATCGCGACAGTAATGAGCTTGACAGTAATGATCGTGACAGTAATGAGCTTGACAGTAATGATCGTGACAGTAATGAGCTTGACAGTAATGATCGTGACAGTAATGAGCTTGACAGTAATGATCGTGACAGTAATGAGCCTGACAGTAATGAGCTTGACAATAATGATAGTGACAGTAATGAGCGTGACAGTAATGAGCGTGACAGTAATGAGCGTGACAGTAATGACTGTGACAGTAATGAGCGTGACAGTAATGAGCTTGACAGTAATGATCGTGACAGTAATGAGCTTGACAGTAATGATCGTGACAGTAATGAGCTTGACAGTAATGATCGTGACAGTAATGAGCGTGACAGTAATGATCGTGAAAGTAATGATTGTGACAGTAATGAGCGTGACAGTAATGAGCGTGACAGTAATGAGCTTGACAGTAATGATCGTGACAGTAATGAGCTTGACAGTAATGAGCGTGACAGTAATGAGCTTGACAGTAATGATCGTGACAGTAATGAGCTTGACAGTAATGATCGTGACAGTAATGAGCTTGACAGTAATGATCGTGACAGTAATGAGCGTGACAGTAATGAGCGTGACAGTAATGAGCTTGACAGTAATGATCGTGACAGTAATGAGCTTGACAGTAATGATCGTGACAGTAATGAGCTTGACAGTAATGACCGTGACAGTAATGAGCGTGACAGTAATGACCGTGACAGTAATGAGCTTGACAGTAATGATCGTGACAGTAATGAGCGTGACAGTAATGAGCTTGACAGTAATGAGCGTGACAGTAATGAGCGTGACAGTAATGAGCGTGACAGTAATGATCGTGACAGTAATGAGCGTGACAGTAATGATCGTGACAGTAATGAGCTTGACAGTAATGATCGTGACAGTAATGAGCTTGACAGTAATGATCGTGACAGTAATGAGCTTGACAGTAATGATCGTGACAGTAATGAGCTTGACAGTAATGATCGTGACAGTAATGAGCTTGACAGTAATGATCGTGACAGTAATGAGCTTGACAGTAATGATCGTGACAGTAATGAGCGTGACAGTAATGATCGTGACAGTAATGAGCGTGACAGTAAGGAGCGTGACAGTAATGAGCTTGACAGTAATGATCGTGACAGTAATGAGCGTGACAGTGATGATCGTGACAGTAATGAGCGTGACAGTGATGAGCTTGAGAGTAATGATCGTGACAGTAATGAGCGTGACAGTAATGAGCGTGACAGTAATGAGCTTGACAGTAATGAGCGTGACAGTAATGAGCATGACAGTAATGAGCGTGACAGTAATGAGCGTGACAGTAATGAGCGTGACAGTAATGAGCGTGACAGTAATGAGCGTGACAGTAATGAGAGTGACAGTAATGAGCGTGACAGTAATGAGCGTGACAGTAATGATCGTGACAGTAATGAGCGTGACAGTAATGAGCGTGACAGTAATGAGCGTGACAGTAATGAGCTTGACAGTAATGATCGTGACAGTAATAATCGTGACAGTAATGATCGTGACAGTAATGATCGTGACAGTAATGAGCGTGACAGTAATGATCGTGACAGTAATGAGCGTGACAGTAATGAGCGTGACAGTAATGATCGTGACAGTAATGAGCGTGACAGTAATGATCGTGACAGTAATGAGCGTGACAGTAATGAGCGTGACAGTAATGATCGTGACAGTAATGATCGTGACAGTAATGATCGTGACAGTAATGAGCGTGATCGTGACAGTAATGAGCGTGACAGTAATGATCGTGACAGTAATGAGCGTGACAGTAATGAGCGTGACAGTAATGATCGTGACAGTAATGATCGTGACAGTAATGATCGTGACAGTAATGAGCGTGATCGTGACAGTAATGAGCGTGACAGTAATGAGCGTGACAGTAATGAGCGTGACAGTAATGAGCGTGACAGTAATGATCGTGACAGTAATGATCGTGACAGTAATGAGCGTGACAGTAATGAGCGTGACAGTAATGATCGTGACAGTAATGAGCGTGACAGTAATGAGCGTGACAGTAATGAGCGTGACAGTAATGAGCGTGACAGTAATGAGCGTGACAGTAATGATCGTGACAGTAATGAGCGTGACAGTAATGAGCGTGACAGTAATGAGCGTGACAGTAATGAGCGTGACAGTAATGAGCGTGACAGTAATGATCGTGACAGTAATGAGCGTGACAGTAATGATCGTGACAGTAATGATCGTGACAGTAATGATCGTGACAGTAATGATCGTGACAGTAATGAGCGTGACAGTAATGATCGTGACAGTAATGAGAGTGACGTACAGGGTCGTGAGCTGACTCATGTTGGAGAACGAAGAGTTGGTCAAGGAGCTGATTTTGTTGTTACTCAGGTCTCTGAAACGAAAGATCATCAAACCAGCTAATGAATGACAACAGCGTATATGATATTATTATCTTATAATTAGAGAGAGAGAGAGACACATACACT
>CM060603.1:3652500-3692500 GCA_030578255.1 Tiaroga cobitis | reverse complement strand
TTCCGCGGTCATTCCCCTGTGTGCACTGGTGATAGGTCCTATTTCCTGAAAGAGCAACAAGGGTGCGTTTGTGTCTTTTTCAAGATGTCATTCCACCTGTGCGTTTCTGGATGCGGTCGTTCCCTCCTCTCTGACGGTCTCAATTGTTGCATCACGTGTTTGGACTTACAGCACGCTGAGGCAGCTTTTGTGGACGGTTCATGTTCCCATTGTGGGAATATGACTGTCGCGGTGTTGAGATCAAGACTCGTCTTCGTCCACGAAGCGCGAGTCCCCATTACCATGCCCAACCAGCGTTGCCCGAACCAGATCCAGAAATGTCAGCTATGCAGAAACGGGCCCTCCACCGTGTCCCGTTCAGTCTCGGTTGGAGGATTGGTATCTCGGGGCGGGCCGCGCTGGTTCTCAGCTCGCCGCCCCAGTGCTTTTCTTTCCTGAAGTGCATGGAGAGCTTAACAGGTTGTGGACGCCACCTTTCTCTGCCAGAAACGGCCTGAATAGCTTTTGTCCCTCACTACCCTTGATGGAGGAGCGGTGAAGGGTTGCGAGGCTATCCCTCCAGTGGAGTGGTCTGTCGCGACACAGGTGCACCTGTGTCCGGTAGCCGCTGCCTTTTGGGGGGGTCCTCGTCCCCGGGGCAGGATGAGCTGGATGGCCTCCTTCTGCGCTTGGTCGGCAGAGAACTGCTGGATGCGCCGACCAGCCCAACCTGGGAAATTGGGGAGACCAGGAACCGAACCTTGTCCGCATCCGCCATATCAACCAGGCTGAGCCAACGATGGCGCTCCTGGACCTCTAAGGTGGACATCGCCAGACCGATCGCGCATGCCACGACCCTCGTCCCCCAGGATGGCGAGGTCGGAAGCACTGCGGTGCTCACCTATGAGCGCACAGTCTGGGCTACCCTCATGCATGTCACACACACTACGTGCATATTTTTTTTACAGTCTATGGTTAGGACGAGGGTTTGAGATTAACACCCGCCATATGCGGGTAAATATCAGCTGTGGGCGGGTTACGCTGTCAAATCACGAGCCAGTTTGGCGTTACTTATTATGTTTACTCACTTTGCTGGGGAAGTTCACGTAAAACAAATCTGCACAGGTTTAGCACAAACACTGAGTTATCATGATATATTAAATACAGCGAACTGCACAGATCTGCTCATATCTGGATTACTTGAACACACACACACGTCACTACACAACTAATAACGGCTCGCTTGTTCATTTGCATTGAAGCAATAGTGAAGATTAAAGAGCATTGTTATTTTCCAACATCCTAATTTTTTTTTGATGTTCTCTGTCCTGTATTGATCTTTCCACCTAAAACACATTTGTGGTGATGAGGATGAAAGATGAGGATTTTGTTTGAATAAGAAATAATTGTATGAAACCCAAATTTTATCATATATATATATATATATATATATGTGACGTAGTTAATCTGATTTATTTCTCTCTTATTTTGGCTAGTAGAAGTTCTGAATGGCCGGTAACTTGCCAAATTGGCCGGTGAGTGAAAAAGTTAATTGCAAACCCTGATCAGGACACACAGTGTATGTAATAGCATTGGCTCGTTGTGTCTGAGACTCACAGCTCGGTGACGTTGCGAGGAATGCCTTTGGGCAGGAGGTGCAGGTGTTTGTTACTGCAGCGCACCACCGCCTCCAGACAGGAGCACTCGCTGGGACACTGGGCCGGCGGAGAGCAGCTCGCCTCCTCGTGATCTGAGGACACACCAGCGTTAGCACTCGAACGACACTGGGTATACACACATGCAGCTCGCTGAATTACAGTCAAACCAACTATTCTTCAGACACCAGATACAATATTTGATATTTTTTCACTAGTGTGTGCAGGACACTATAGTTCATTTATGTAAGTGAGGAGAGCAAAATAAAGTAAACTGTGACATATTATACCCAAATATTCTTCATACAGTGACTACCTGTAAAATCTATAAAAATTTGGCACCAAATATTATTCCGACACTTTGACCTGACCATGTTTTGCTGAAGAGTTTTTTCTTTAAGGCCCTTGCACACTGAGTACGAACTTTGCGTCTGAAAATTTTGCACGTTAAAAAATAAATACGACCTCACGCTATGTCAATCATGCTTGCACACTGCCTCTGAAACATTTGTCGGGTTCAATTTTCTGCATCTTTCGCATCCGTAGCAAGCAGTTTGAATGGAGTTTGAATGGAGTTTGAATGGTGTTTGAATGGTGTTTTGACAATTCAGAGACACCGAATCACGAATACAAAAAAATGCATATGAAAATTTCGGACTCAGTGGGCAAGAACCTTAAATTGCTAATGCTCTTTTTACACACACACTGAACAACATGAAGCATTGCTTGGTCACTGGTTGAGCTAAACTGGTATTATCTAATTGTGTAGTTAAATTTAACAGCTGACAGATATTCAACATAATTCATGTGTGAGAGTCTAACAGAAGGACGGACAAAACCAGTGAAATATCCACTGATCTGAGAACTCTGAGTTCTGCTCATATTTATAGCTATAGCGAATAAACTGTGATGATGTGAGAAATGTTGAAGGTGTCTGAATGAATGTTGTTTTGACTGTCGATCCCACCGTCTCCGCATTGGAAGTCTGGCAGAGCGACGTCCTGCAGGGGGATCTCTTTGAGGAAGGCGGGCCGCTGGCAGCGAGGGTTCCCCGTCACGATCTTGCGGCTCCTCAGCCAGACGCTCAGCCAGGACAGGTGGCAGTCGCAGTTGAACGGGTTGGCCAGCAGGTTTCTGCCACACACACATGCATATTAATTAGCCTCGTCTGCATGACCAAACCAAAGTCTCTATAAGGCACGTCATTTCACTCGGCGGCCATCTTTGAAACGCCTCTTAGAGTTTCATCTCTCTGAATGAGGAAATTGTTCAAGCTGCAGTGATGCAATGACTTTACCAATTGGCGATTGGCTCTTTCATTTAGAAGGCGGGGCTTGCAGATGCAAACGGGGGTAAATGTGTTTTTTTATGTGTGCCTTTCTAAAAATATGTTAGCTAACTTTGGCATTTTTGCAAGATTACTGGCTAAGTTTGGGAATGGAGTGAACAAAATTCTATTATATAGCCACTCTGGACCCAAAGGTTCAAAGTCTCGGCACGATCCCAGCCGAGCAAGAGTCTTATCTAGACAAACAATCGGTCCAATTTTTTTTACATTTATATAATTTTTAACCACAAATGCTGGTCTTGCTCTAGCTGTGATGCGACACACATTACGTAATCAGGTTGAAAGGTCACGGGTGTTCCGGTTCAGAAATGTAGAGTAGAGCGAAAAACTCTTATCTCTTTTTTTACTTCAAAATCGTCCGACATCGTTGTTTTACCTTTTATTTATGTTTTATGTTTTGTAAATGGCGTTTGACTCAGTCATTGCACGTTCTCTTTGTAAACACTGGGTCTGTTCTTCCTCCTACGTCACGCTTGACCTTTCAGCGTGATCACGCATGGCAAAACTAGTGCAAGACGAGTATTTGTGGTTAAAAGTATATAAATGTGTATTGTGTTATAAATGTCCGCTGGTTTGTCTAGATCAGACTCTTATTCCTCGGCTGGATCGTGTCGAGACTTTGAAGCTGCACTGAAACTCACATCTGGACCTTCGACCCGTTGGACCCCATTGAAGACACTATATGGAGAAACATCCTGGAGTGTGTTCCTCAAAAACCTTTTCTTTTAGACTGAAGAAAAAAATACATGAACGGAGGATGTGGGGGAGAGTAAATTATCAGGAAATTTTAATTCTGAAGTAAAATACTCCTTTAAAGGAACATTTTGTTTTGCAAATATTATGGGAATGTTACTTTTGAATATTCTCTGAAACGTTCTTGCTAATACGTTCTGAATTGCTAATACGTTCTGAAACAAGAAGTAACATACGAGTGTACAACTAGAACATTTCAGAAAAAAAATTTCTGTAACTGATGTATAAATAACATTTTTGTGCTAATGCTTTGAGAGCATTATTAAAGGCCAGATAACTTTGAACGAGCGTTCTATTAATTCAGTTATCGTTCCCAGCTGGAGTTACAGGTTAGAGGAAACATGTCTCAGCTCATGCTAAAGCAGTGTGTCCGTACAGGGTGGAGAGGCTCTGCAGCGTGTCGAAGGCTCCCGGGGTGATGCTGGTCAGCGTGTTGTCGTACAGGGACAGCAGACGCACATTGTGTAAGCCTGTGAAGCTGTCGTTGTGAATGCAGCCGATGCGATTGTTCCGCAGCATTCTGGAAAACACAGAGCGTGAGGATGAACTCAGATGAAGAAAATGCAACATTATCGCACTTAAACTGATTTGGCTCATCACGATTTGAAATGGCAAAGTCTGTGATTATTAGTTATGCGCAGCTTGTCAGTGAAGCACGGCTCAGTAAAGGCGGCTCACTCTGAAAGATCTGCGAGTTTGAGTAGCTTATAACGTGCATTTGAAAAAGCAACAAGCGTTAAACATCTTTCCAAACGTGAGACGCATTTATGAAACTCTTGTCCAACAAAAGACAACATTTAATAACATGCTTTTACTCCAAACTCACTTCATAAGGACAGTTGAGCTCGTCCTTCTGTGAGATGATGCGCTTCTCACACAGAAAAAGGTAGTAGTGTGTTTATTAGTCATGCTTAATCAAAGCATTTCAATCTTCTGTTTATTCAGATACAGCGATAGGGGTTTCCTGGAATGATGTGCGTTATCGTACTTCTGTGTGTGACGCCCTCTGGTGTTCAGATGGATATGTGGTGTGTGTGTGTGTGTGTGTGTGTGTGAGACGCCCTCTGGTGTTCAGATGGATATGTGGTGTGTGTGTGTGTGTGAGACGCCCTCTGGTGTTCAGATGGATATGTGGTGTGTGATGCCCTCTGGTGTTCAGATGGATATGTGGTGTGTGTGTGTGTGTGTGTGTATATGTGTCTTTGAGAGGCCCTCTGGTGTTCAGATGGATATGTGGTGTGTGATGCCCTCTGGTGTTCAGATGGATATGTGGTGTGTGTGTGTGTGTATATGTGTCTTTGAGAGGCCCTCTGGTGTTCAGATGGATATGTGGTGTGTGTGTGTGTGTGTGTGTGTGTGTGTGACGCCCTCTGGTGTTCAGATGGATATGTGGTGTGTGTGTGTGTGTGTGTGTGTGTGTGTGTGAGACGCCCTCTGGTGTTCAGACGGATATATGGAGTGTGTGAGTAAGATGCCCTCTGGTGTTCAGACGGATATATGGAGTGTGTGTGTAAGACGCCCTCTGGTGTTCAGATGGATATGTGGTGTGTGTGTGTGTGTGTGTGTGAGACGCCCTCTGGTGTTCAGACGGATATATGGAGTGTGTGTGTAAGACGCCCTCTGGTGTTCAGATGGATATGTGGTGTGTGTGTGTGTGTGTGTGAGAGACGCCCTCTGGTGTTCAGATGGAGCATCTACTACCGATCAGCCGCTGCACTGACAAGCTGCGCATTAAAAAAATAATCACAGCCTTTGACAAATCGCGTGCGGTTTCATTTTGACTAACTGTGCAGCTCTACTACATTATCTAACTGTGCAGCTCTACTATATTATCTAACTGTGCAGCTCTACTACAATATCTAACTGTGCATCTCTACAACATTATCTAACTGTGCAGCTCTACTACATTATCTAACTGTGCATCTCTACTACATTATCTAACTGTGCAGCTCTACTACATTATCTAACTGTGCAGCTCTACTACATTATCTAACTGTGCAGCTCTACTACATTATCTAACTGTGCAGCTCTACTACATTATCTAACTGTGCATCTCTACTACATTATCTAACTGTGCAGCTCTACTACATTATCTAACTGTGCAGCTCTACTACATTATCTAACTGTGCATCTCTACTACATTATCTAACTGTGCAGCTCTACTACATTATCTAACTGTGCAGCTCTACTACATTATCTAACTGTGCAGCTCTACTACATTATCTAACTGTGCAGCTCTACT
The DNA here is from genome assembly GCA_030578255.1 of Tiaroga cobitis. Classification (NCBI taxonomy): domain Eukaryota; kingdom Metazoa; phylum Chordata; class Actinopteri; order Cypriniformes; family Leuciscidae; genus Tiaroga; species Tiaroga cobitis. The sequence goes on along the minus strand of CM060603.1, from coordinate 3,686,523 downwards.
ACATTATATAACTGTGCAGCTCTACTACATTATATAACTGTGCAGCTCTACTACATTATATAACTGTGCATCTCTACTACATTATCTAACTGTGCAGCTCTACTACATTATCTAACTGTGCAGCTCTACTACATTATCTAACTGTGCATCTCTACTACATTATCTAACTGTGCAGCTCTACTACATTATCTAACTGTGCAGCTCTACTACATTATCTAACTGTGCAGCTCTACTACATTATCTAACTGTGCAGCTCTATTACATTATCTAACTGTGCAGCTCTATTACATTATCTAACTGTGCATCTCTACTACATTATCTAACTGTGCATCTCTACTACATTATCTAACTGTGCAGCTCTACTACATTATCTAACTGTGCAGCTCTACTACATTATCTAACTGTGCATCTCTACTACATTATCTAACTGTGCAGCTCTATTACATTATCTAACTGTGCAGCTCTATTACATTATCTAACTGTGCATCTCTACTACATTATCTAACTGTGCATCTCTACTACATTATCTAACTGTGCATCTCTACTACATTATCTAACTGTGCAGCTCTACTACATTATCTAACTGTGCATCTCTACTACATTATCTAACTGTGCAGCTCTACTACATTATCTAACTGTGCAGCTCTACTACATTATCTAACTGTGCAGCTCTACTACATTATCTAACTGTGCAGCTCTACTACATTATCTAACTGTGCATCTCTACTACATTATTTAACTGTGCATCTCTACTACATTATCTAACTGTGCAGCTCTACTACATTATCTAACTGTGCATCTCTACTACATTATCTAACTGTGCATCTCTACTACATTATCTAACTGTGCAGCTCTACTACATTATCTAACTGTGCAGCTCTACTACATTATCTAACTGTGCATCTCTACTACATTATCTAACTGTGCATCTCTAGCTCTACTACATTATCTAACTGTGCATCTCTACTACATTATCTAACTGTGCATCTCTACTACATTATCTAACTGTGCAGCTCTACTACATTATCTAACTGTGCAGCTCTACTACATTATCTAACTGTGCATCTCTACTACATTATCCAACTGACCAGCTCTACTACATTATCTAACTGTGCAGCTCTACTACATTATCTAACTGTGCAGCTCTACTACATTATATAACTGTGCTACATTATCTAACTGTGCAGCTCTACTACATTATCTAACTGTGCATCTCTACTACATTATCTAACTGTGCAGCTCTACTACATTATCTAACTGTGCATCTCTACTACATTATCTAACTGTGCAGCTCTACTACATTATCTAACTGTGCAGCTCTACTACATTATCTAACTGTGCATCTCTACTACATTATCTAACTGTGCATCTCTAGCTCTACTACATTATCTAACTGTGCATCTCTACTACATTATCTAACTGTGCATCTCTACTACATTACCTAACTGTGCAGCTCTACTACATTATCTAACTGTGCAGCTCTACTACATTATCTAACTGTGCATCTCTACTACATTATCTAACTGTGCAGCTCTACTACATTATCTAACTGTGCAGCTCTACTACATTATCTAACTGTGCAGCTCTACTACATTATCTAACTGTGCTATATTATCTAACTGTGCAGCTCTACTACATTATATAACTGTGCATCTCTACTACATTATCTAACTGTGCAGCTCTACTACATTATCTAACTGTGCATCTCTACTACATTATCTAACTGTGCATCTCTACTACATTATCTAACTGTGCAGCTCTACTACATTATCTAACTGTGCAGCTCTACTTCATTATCTAACTGTGCATCTCTACTACATTATCTAACTGTGCATCTCTAGCTCTACTACAATATCTAACTGTGCATCTCTACTACATTATCTAACTGTGCATCTCTACTACATTATCTAACTGTGCAGCTCTACTACATTATCTAACTGTGCAGCTCTACTACATTATCTAACTGTGCATCTCTACTACATTATCTAACTGTGCAGCTCTACTACATTATCTAACTGTGCATCTCTACTACATTATCTAACTGTGCAGCTCTACTACATTATCTAACTGGGCATCTCTACTACATTATATAACTGTGCAGCTCTACTACATTATATAACTGTGCATCTCTACTACATTATCTAACTGTGCAGCTCTACTACATTATCTAACTGTGCATCTCTACTACATTATCTAACTGTGCAGCTCTACTACATTATCTAACTGTGCAGCTCTACTACATTATCTAACTGTGCATCTCTACTACATTATCTAACTGTGCAGCTCTACTACATTATCTAACTGTGCAGCTCTACTACATTATCTAACTGTGCAGCTCTACTACATTATCTAACTGTGCATCTCTAGCTCTACTACATTATCTAACTGTGCATCTCTACTACATTATCTAACTGTGCAGCTCTATTACATTATCTAACTGTGCATCTCTACTACATTATCTAACTGTGCAGCTCTATTACATTATCTAACTGTGCAGCTCTATTACATTATCTAACTGTGCATCTCTACTACATTATCTAACTGTGCATCTCTACTACATTATCTAACTGTGCATCTCTACTACATTATCTAACTGTGCAGCTCTACTACATTATCTAACTGTGCATCTCTACTACATTATCTAACTGTGCAGCTCTACTACATTATCTAACTGTGCAGCTCTACTACATTATCTAACTGTGCATCTCTACTACATTATCTAACTGTGCAGCTCTACTACATTATCTAACTGTGCATCTCTACTACATTATCTAACTGTGCATCTCTACTATATTATCTAACTGTGCAGCTCTACTACATTATCTAACTGTGCATCTCTACTACATTATCTAACTGTGCATCTCTACTACATTATCTAACTGTGCAGCTCTACTACATTATCTAACTGTGCAGCTCTACTACATTATCTAACTGTGCAGCTCTACTACATTATCTAACTGTGCATCTCTAGCTCTACTACATTATCTAACTGTGCATCTCTACTACATTATCTAACTGTGCATCTCTACTACATTATCTAACTGTGCAGCTCTACTACATTATCTAACTGTGCAGCTCTACTACATTATCTAACTGTGCATCTCTACTACATTATCTAACTGACCAGCTCTACTACATTATCTAACTGTGCAGCTCTACTACATTATCTAACTGTGCATCTCTACTACATTATCTAACTGACCAGCTCTACTACATTATCTAACTGTGCAGCTCTACTACATTATCTAACTGTGCAGCTCTACTACATTATCTAACTGTGCATCTCTACTACATTATCTAACTGTGCAGCTCTACTACATTATCTAACTGTGCATCTCTACTACATTATCTAACTGTGCAGCTCTACTACATTATCTAACTGTGCAGCTCTACTACATTATCTAACTGTGCAGCTCTACTACATTATCTAACTGTGCTACATTATCTAACTGTGCAGCTCTACTACATTATATAACTGTGCATCTCTACTACATTATCTAACTGTGCAGCTCTACTACATTATCTAACTGTGCATCTCTACTACATTATCTAACTGTGCATCTCTACTACATTATCTAACTGTGCAGCTCTACTACATTATCTAACTGTGCATCTCTACAACATTATATAACTGTGCAGCTCTACTACATTATCTAACTGTGCATCTCTACTACATTATCTAACTGTGCATCTCTAGCTCTACTACATTATCTAACTGTGCATCTCTACTACATTATCTAACTGTGCATCTCTACTACATTATCTAACTGTGCAGCTCTACTACATTATCTAACTGTGCAGCTCTACTACATTATCTAACTGTGCATCTCTACTACATTATCTAACTGTGCAGCTCTACTACATTATCTAACTGTGCTACATTATCTAACTGTGCAGCTCTACTACATTATCTAACTGTGCAGCTCTACTACATTATCTAACTGTGCAGCTCTACTACATTATCTAACTGTGCATCTCTACTACATTATCTAACTGTGCAGCTCTACTACATTATCTAACTGTGCAGCTCTACTACATTATATAACTGTGCAGCTCTACTACATTATCTAACTGTGCATCTCTACTACATTATCTAACTGTGCAGCTCTACTACATTATCTAACTGTGCATCTCTACTACATTATCTAACTGTGCAGCTCTACTACATTATCTAACTGTGCAGCTCTACTACATTATATAACTGTGCAGCTCTACTACATTATCTAACTGTGCAGCTCTACTACATTATCTAACTGTGCAGCTCTACTACATTATCTAACTGTGCAGCTCTACTACATTATCTAACTGTGCAGCTCTACTACATTATCTAACTGTGCAGCTCTACTACATTATCTAACTGTGCATCTCTACTACATTATCTAACTGTGCAGCTCTACTACATTATCTAACTGTGCAGCTCTACTACATTATCTAACTGTGCTACATTATCTAACTGTGCAGCTCTACTACATTATCTAACTGTGCAGCTCTACTACATTATCTAACTGTGCAGCTCTACTACATTATCTAACTGTGCATCTCTACTACATTATCTAACTGTGCAGCTCTACTACATTATCTAACTGTGCAGCTCTACTACATTATCTAACTGTGCATCTCTACTACATTATTTAACTGTGCAGCTCTACTACATTATCTAACTGTGCATCTCTACTACATTATCTAACTGTGCAGCTCTATTACATCATGACGGTTTTCGACTGAGAGTGCATGAGCTCACAGCATGCGCAGGCCGTCCAGACCCCGGAACATCCCACTGTGAGCCGAGTCCAGCTGGTTCGCCGTCAGGTGTAGTTCACTGACCGAAGACGCCCCTTCAAACGCCCCGTCCTCGATCTCAGAGATCTTATTGTTGCTCAGGTTTCTGCGGATCGAAGGGAAACATTATTGAAGAATCACACCCAGTCACATGGACAGACATGAGAGCGGTAGGGTCGGGAATCAGATACTTGTTATAAATATAACATTTCGATTTCTTTTATCGATCCCTTTGTGAGTATTTCAATATGATCTTCAAGCGTGAGAGACTCCTGCGCTGTGTCGTGTGTATCAGTATATCGGACCCGTGCGGCTCTTAAATATTCCTGCTGTCTCTATAATAACAATAATCACACAACACAAGACAGAGAAAATTCACTCGTTCTTCACTGAATAACTTTTGTAACTATACTTGTAATGTATATTTTTTAAAGTGCAGTGTTATTTTACATTTGATTACAGTTTCTGAACCTGAATATCTTAAAACACTGTTTATTTAAATCGTATCTTTGTTCAGTTGTATCTATTTGTTTCGATTGCTAATTTTTTATTTGTTCTTTTTTAATAACTGAGTGTTTACTTGTCTTTAAAAATGCTTGAAATGTATTTTAGATAGGCAAGTTGTTTTTCTTTGGTATTTTTAAACCTTTTAAACGTGCAATAAGACTAAATGTGAATGATATCTAAGTTTTTTTTTTTACCTTTAAATTAGGAATCGATAAGAATCAGAATCGATGTAATTAAAAGGATACCCAACCCTAAGCGGGACTTACATCTTCTTGAGGTGAGACAGCGTCTTGAAAACACCCGTGGCTTCGATCGTCGTGATCTCGTTATTGTTGAGACGGCTTGTGAAAACATATGAAAGTGAGATTAAACCAAACAGACTTCTGGGATCCGTTCTCATCAGAAACATTGGCTGACAGCGTCTTACAGTTCAGTGGTGGATGCTGGGATGTGTTCGGGGATGCGGTTCAGTCTCAGGTTGGAGCAGTCCACTACGTTCGCCTCGCAGCGGCACTTGGCGGGACAGACCGGGTCATTATTACAGTCGGTGTTCAGACGCGTGTCCTCCGTTCCTGCAGCAAAAACAACTCCGTCAACAGGGAACGCTCTCTCAAGGTTACAAACAAACGTTCTTCTTGTCATCTGGTCTAACATCTGGTGCTCTTGGGTCATTTTTGACCGGAAATTTGTACATTTGTTTTTTAAATAATTTTTTTCTTCATCAGATTGGTGTGAAGCTTGGTTTGGGATTTTTGGTTTGGGTTTGGCACTTGCTGTGTGAACACACAAAGATCATGGACATGACTTGAAAAGGTTAAATGGTCCTGATAACAATAGTCACACTTGTGCTCCTTGTGGTGAGAAACAAGCGCATTGTAAATGAATGAGAGACGAGTTTCCTCTGGTGGAAGCGTTCGGTACTGCAGCCGAACAACATCTCACTGAACGCTCATTTACTGAGATATCAAGATCACAACTTGTTTAGATTCATGGCTTTGATTTTCTTGCAGTTTTAGAGTAAAACATGATTTTGAAAATATATATTTTAAAATAATCATGATATTTTTGCACATTTTTCATAACAATACACGTAAAATTCTGTAACTTTTTTTAAGTTCGCTTTTTAAAACAAGGGTGTCGAGTTACATTCAAGATATTTTAAGAAAATTTTCAAGGAAAAAAACATTTAAATATGTAATTTTGGTGATCAAAGAAGAGTTTTAAGGGATAAAATGATTGACTACAGGTCAACTTATCCTACTAACCCTGACAGTCTACTAATACTCTACTGAGAGTTAGCTGACATGTAGTTATTTGTAAGTAGAATGTCTAAAGGTGACTATCACAAGTGTTACAGCAATTGTTAGTCAATTTCACAAACATTTACAAAGAAACGGCAAGTAACACGTTGAACGTGAAATTGTGAAGTAGAAAAGCTGAAATAGTATTTTCTTCTTTGAAAGACGTGTAATAGTGTACTGGAAAGCACCTGTGCAAACACAGACTACTAAGAGAAGCGTGTTTGTGATGTACAGTGGACGGGACACACACTCACCCGGGATGACGTACTGCTCTTTGGCTGTGATGGAGACACAACAGGACAAGAATCAGCAATCAGCATCTCACAATACACACACATGATTGGAAATGGATCCCAGCGATGTTGGAAGACAACAGAGAGTTGCAAGTGTTGTTACAGGCTCTCTCTGTGTAGTGTGTATGTTTACGGTAGTACAACTCCATTGTGTACAGCATAAAACATTAATTTTACTGTGCTACTGCCATCAAGATACGTTGGGTAACACTTTACTTGAAGGGGTGTGCATAAGACTGACATGACACCTTCATAATCATGACATGACACATGAAGGAGGGTTTATGCATGTTTATGACAACTGTCATTAAGTGTCATTCGCTCAATTATGACATTTTTAATGCAAATATATCATTGTTTGAGATGTCTTTGTTATGACACCTTGACATAAACCAATACATCATAACCTATCAGTGTCTTGGTAATGACAACTTGACATTACCAAGACAACATAAATTGTCATAAATATGTCATAAACATGACATTGCAGATTAATGATCAAACTTAAGACACTTTAGCTTTATGGGTTAACATTACATTAAACTGTCATGTGGTTGGTTTTGACATTGGCTATCATGAGGACATTATAACATTTTAATGACAAATTCAATTTCGGGTTCCAATGTCAAAACCAACCACATGACAGTTGACATGAAGGTGTCATGTAAGTCTTATGCACACCCCTTCAAGTAAAGTGTTACCAAATGTTGCCATAAAGCTTTCCTGGAGCTCAACAGTAGACCGCTGGCGCTTGCAACACCAAGGTCATAGGTTCGATTCCCAAGGAAAGCAAGAACTGATAAGAATGTAAATGTGTGGCTTGAAATGCAATGTAAGCGTTTGCCACATGCATAATTTAAGATATAGTAGACGTACGCAACGGCATTGAATAAAATAATCAGTGTGTAGTGCTGTAGTGCATGTGTGTAGTGCTGCAGTGCATGTGTGTAGTGTGTAGTGTGTAGTGCGTGTGCTTCACCGGAGCAGCGGAACTTCTTGCTCTTGATCTGCCCGATGCGCTTGTTGGCGAGCCGGCGAGGGCTGGTACAGCGGGCGCCGCTGGTCTCAATGGGGTTCGAGCGCAGGTAATCTGCCAGCCACTTCAGGTTACAGTCACAGATGAACGGGTTCTGCGCCAGATGACTGAGGACAACACACACACACACCGCACACTGCTGAAAATGCTTCTCGTACTTAGTAGTTTTTGTCTTGTTTCCAGTCCAAATATCAAACAATTCTTAAATCAAGATGCATTTACTAGATGAGTAAAATGACATAAGATATTAAGTCATGTTTTCTGGGGAAATAAATACAAATTTATTGAGTTTTTGCTTAAAACAAGCAAAATTATCTGCCAATGGCGTAAGAAAAATAATCTTGTTTCAGTTTGAATTAATTAAGATTCTTTTTCTTACCCCATTGGCAGCTTTTTTTAAGCATCAACTCACTTAATTTTTATTTATTTCCCCAGAAAACATGACTTAATATCTTATATCATTTTACTCATCTAGTAAATGCATCTTGATTTAAGAATTGATTATTATTACCCCCCTAGTGGGCGGAGCCATGTTTGAAATTTCACTCAATTTACTGCACTATTTCATAATCCAATCTTTTTATAATTTTGACAAAAATCACTTCGTTGAAAAGGTCTGAAGGTGCGTTCCGTTCGACAGGGTCCCTACGCAGTGTTCACTGCTCCCTACTCCCTGGACACATCAGTTGAAGTGCACTTCGCTGACAGTAATCACTCATTTGGAACGCCCTGCAACTTCATCAAAGAAAGGCAACAACAGGGTCGCGCAGATTATGATATAACAATTAAATTTTGTAATTTACTTTCCTTTCTAATTTAAAATCATATAATAAGCCTATAGATACATTCATCACTCCAACCGTTCATAAATACTCTAGTTTGTATAATAATAACAATATTTATGAAAACTCAATGCATACGTAAACTGGCTCTGGTTAGTTCAGACCGGTGACGCGGTGCACAATGACAGTTGGTGATTTCGCTCTCCACTTCCTGTGAAGTGATGTATTGATGCTCCCTTATTCCCTACGCCGTTTGCAGTGCCCTTCGAACTGAACATGTTAGTTCCCTTCGGATTGGAATCTCACTTAAGATGGCGAAATACCCTGTGAAGTAAACTTCGCAGTCCACTTAGTCAAGATAGTAACTCGTGGCCTCAAGATAGTAACTCGTGGTCTCAAGATAGTAACTCGAGGCCTCAAGATAGTTAACTCGTGGTCTCAAGATAGTAACTCGTGGTCTCAAGATAGTATCTCGTGGCCTCAAGATAGTATCTCGTGGCCTCAAGATAGTAACTCGTGGTCCCAAGATAGTATCTCATGGCCTCAAGATAGTAACTCGTGGCCTCAAGATAGTAACTCGAGGCCTCAAGATAGTTAACTCGTGGCCTCAAGATAGTATCTCGAGGCCTCAAGATAGTAACTCGAGGCCTCAAGATAGTAACTCGTGGTCTCAAGATAGTATCTCATGGCCTCAAGATAGTAACTCGTGGCCTCAAGATAGTAACTCGTGGTCTCAAGATAGTATCTCATGGCCTCAAGATAGTAACTCGAGGCCTCAAGATAGTAACTCGTGGCTTCAAGATAGTAACTCATGGCCTCAAGATAGTAACTCGTGGCCTCAAGATAGTTAACTCGTGGCCTCAAGATAGTATCTCAAGGCCTCAAGATAGTAACTCATGGCCTCAAGATAGTAACTCGTGGCCTCAAGATAGTTAACTCGTGGCCTCAAGATAGTATCTCAAGGCCTCAAGATAGTAACTCGTGGCCTCAAGATAGTAACTCGTGGCCTCAAGATAGTAACTCGTGGCCTCAAGATAGTAACTCGTGGCCTCAAGATAGTATCTCGTGGCCTCAAGATAGTAACTCGTGGCCTCAAGATAGTAACTCGTGGCCTCAAGATAGTATCTCGTGGCCTCAAGATAGTAACTCGTGGCCTCAAGATAGTTAACTCGTGGCCTCAAGATAGTATCTCATGGCCTCAAGATAGTAACTCGTGGCCTCAAGATAGTATCTCGTGGCCTCAAGATAGTATCTCATGGCCTCAAGATAGTAACTCGTGGCCTCAAGATAGTATCTCATGGCCTCAAGATAGTTAACTCAAGGCCTCAAGATAGTTAACTCGTGGCCTCAAGATAGTTAACTTGTGGCCTCAAGATAGTTAACTCGTGGCCTCAAGATAGTTAACTCGTGGTCTCAAGATAGTATCTTGTGGCCTCAAGATAGTTAACTCGTGGCCTCAAGATAGTTAACTCGTGGCCTCAAGATAGTTAACTCGTGGCCTCAAGATAGTTAACTCGTGGTCTCAAGATAGTATCTTGTGGCCTCAAGATAGTTAACTCGTGGCATCAAGATAGTTAACTCGTGGCCTCAAGATAGTAACTCGTGGCCTCAAAATAGTAACTCGAGGCCTCAAGATAGTAACTCAAGATAGTATCTTGTGGCCTCAAGATAGTTAACTCGTGGCCTCAAGATAGTAACTCGTGGCCTCAAGATAGTAACTCGAGGCCTCAAGATAGTTAACTCGTGGCCTCAAGATAGTTAACTCGTGGCCTCAAGATAGTATCTCGTGGCCTCAAAATAGTAACTCAAGGCCTCAAGATAGTAACTCGAGGCCTCAAGATAGTAACTCGAGGCCTCAAGATAGTAACTCGAGGCCTCAAGATAGTTAACTCGTGGCCTCAAGATAGTAACTCGTGGCCTCAAGATAGTAACTCGAGGCCTCAAGATAGTTAACTCGTGGCCTCAAGAGAATATCTCGTGGCCTCAAGATAGTAACTCGTGGCCTCAAGATAGTAACTCGTGGTCTCAAGATAGTAACTCGTGGCCTCAAGATAGTATCTCGTGGCCTCAAGATAGTTATAATTAATTTTTTTGACAAAGTGGGACCAGGGGGGCTCTGTAGAAATGTATTAATGTGTGACAGAAGAACCCTGAACGCATCAGTGTGTTTGTCGCCGGCGGCTGTTTTTGGAAAAGCGCCTGAACAAAACCTCACACAAACCTCAATTTTTGCAATACCAATTTCAAATTTGGCGCACGATTAGAATAGATATGGCTTTGATTTCATAGCAAATTATTTTGTAATATACTGTATATGTTTGGTAAAAAAATTAATCAAGTTTAGTACAGCACATTTGCTTTACAAACTTAAACTTCTATACTTTCTTAAACTTTATTTTGTAAAACGTAACATTTCATGAAGCGCTTTCACTTCTGCAATAAGAGAACTTTAGACCAACAGTTATCATGACTACATTAACAGCAGTGTTTAGCATGTTTTTATGAGACTATAACCACTAAATTTAAATGCATTAGATATCAATAAGCATTAAGCATGCATACACGTCCTGCATTGATCTGATAAGAGTGCACAGGTGTGTGTGCTCACAGGGTCTGTATCACGCGCAGTGAGGAGAAGGTCCCCTTGGCCAGCGTCTGGATCTTGTTGTCGTATAAAGAAAGCAGCGAGAGATTCTGCAGGTCTGTGAAGCTGTTTGCACGAAGACAGTGGATCTCATTTGCATTCAAAAGCCTGGAAACACACGAGGAAGAGAGAGAGAGAGAGAGAGAGAGAGAGAGAGAGAGAGAGAGAGAGAGAGAGAGATAGAAAGACGCTGATGAACAACATCACGCACACACCAGTGATCAGTTTCTCAGGTTTTCATCATGTGACACTCACAGCAGCTGGAGGGCGTAGAGTCCGTCAAACACTCCTCTGGGAAGATCCGTGATCTTGTTTCCGTACAGAACCCTGTACATCACAGAGACAGTCAGCGCTAGACCGTGAGCACATGTCCGTACGCTAGAGGAGCTGACAATCATCCGCTAAAAACCCTAACGCTCAAATAATTTATTGGTTTGAGTAGAGCCAACTCAAATTATGCAAATTAGTTCCATCAAATAAACTTTTATGAGTATTTAAAAACTTTTTTCTTTTGAGTTTCACAAAACTGACACATTTTCAGTAAGTTCAATTGTTTTGTTGTTTTGAGTTATCTGAACTTGTTTCTTTTAATTTAGACAAACTTAAATTTAACTGAAACTGGGCTGGGATTTCTATTTCCCAGCATGCTTTGCCATGACACTGAAAAGGGGGAGTAAATGCTAAAATGAAGTGTTACGTATATAATATTTTTTTTGTGCCAGATGAATGTTAAGTGTGAGATTTAGTCGTGTTTAATGCTTTGTTATGCTAGTTTACAAGAGTTTCTGTTGTGTTTGGGGGGTTTCATCATGTGACGAGTGGAGCGTGAGCTTGCTTTCAGAACAGTGTATGTTAAATGTTTTAAAGTGATGTACTCATTGATCGAGTGCTATGCTATGCTAATGCTATCAAAGCATTTTGTTACTAATTAGAAAGGTAGCATTTATTGAATTAGCTGGTTAAAGCTAGTCATGTTTCCACTACTAAAAATATTTAAATTGAGATTACATGATTATCTTAATAAATTGTGTCTGAATTAGCTTACTCAAATATTTCAAGTTAAGAGCAATTAAAATGTACGAGTACAAAATAAAAATCTGCAAGTTCTGCTTACTTAAACGTTAAATTTCTTAACTTAAAAAATTGATGTAACTGACAACCTCAAATTATTTGAATTTTGCCAACTAATTCGAGTTTACAGTGAGAATTTGAATGCATTAATTATGCCTTGGAATGTATATCATGAAAAATCATAACCACATACATATTACAAATCTGTTCATTGTTACACCTTTTGAAAGCATAATGTTCAAACATTTAAGAAAATGACCAAGAAATCTGCAAATATTATGCATTTTAACTTAAGTCACAATTATTTATGAAAAGATGCATTATTATAACATATATTATGTTCTCATAACTTTATTTATACTTTGTTTTTTTCTGTAATGATTTAGTAAGATCTTCGTCTAACGTTTTTTAAACGTTACTTGTTTCAGAATGTTCAGAGAACATTCAAAAGTAACATTCACATAATGTTTGAAGAATGATACAATAGAATGTTCCAAGAAAAAACTTTTTAAAACATTTAAAAAACTTTTTGAACGTTCAGAGAAATAACGTTTTTATAACTTTATAGGAACTTTTTGGCATCTGAAGTTATTTCTAACAGGAAAAGGTGAATTATTTGCATTACATTTGCGCTGAAATTGTAGTAGAGAGATATTTTCTTTCATTTTGTTAACATACATCCGAGTGTAATGGATTATGAATAAGACAAATGTTGGGCGGGACTTGGCTCCAGGTTGTTGATTGGATGTTGGGATGTGGGCGTGTCCCTCAAGTGTATGCAGATGAGCATGAGCTTGCAGGGGCGGAGTTTAAAGAGAATCTGCATACGCCACCAGAGAGAACACTGACGCTTCACTGGTCATGAAATTTTGATTGAACATTACGATTTAAAAATAAATAAAATAAAAGTGGAACATGAATCGTTCACAATAAGATCATCAATTTACATTTAGTAAACAGGGGCCAGTTGCATAAACATAGCCATTCTGTTAAGACTGTGTGTGTATTAATACTAGTATGACCAACTAGCGGTTAGTCAAGGGGCAATCAGTCTTACTTTTAGTATTAGTATTACAATAGACCAGTCTTCGTTTTAATGTAACCGGCTAAAAAAGGTGTTAAAATAACCTGTGATGACTAACTTGTAAGACTAGTCTTTTGCAACCGGCCCCAGATCAGATATGCAGATATGCAAATATGCTTTTTATTCTGAATTTAAGAAGAACAAAATGCAGACAGTTCTTTAACGTACAAAATCTGATGGAATAGAATCAGAAGTGAATTAGAGAATTTAGGAATAAAGCATCTGGGTGATGTACAGTAAGTTTAGATGAGGTGGAGGGTTGTCTCATGAATATTAATGAGTTTACACCCAGAGAGTCAGCATGGCCTAATTAATATGCATGAGATAAGCCACAAACCACCTATCACGGCACTCGTTGTGACGTACAGCACACACACACACACATACACACACACACACACACACGCACGCACGCACGCACGCACGCACGCACGCACGCACGCACGCACGCACGCACGCACGCACGCACACACACACACACACACACACACACACACACACGCACGCGCACACAGCGCACACATGCACACACGCACACACACACACACACGCGCACGCGCACACACACTCACACGCACACACGCGCAAACACACGCGCACAGACACATTTGATTATTTTATTTGGAATGACCAATACTGATTAAAGCAACACAGCATCCAAATATTCACAAAGATACACATACACACACACACACACAAACACACACTCTCACATAGACACTTTCACACACTCACACTCACACACACACACACACACACACAAGCACACACACACACACACACAAGCGCACACACACACACACACAGAGACACAGACTCTCTCTCTCACACACACACACACACTCACAGTGAGTTCAGCGAGCGCAGGCCCAGGAAGGCGTCGGGAGCGATCTCGGAGATCTGGTTGTTGCTGAGATCTCTGCGGAGAGAGACAGAAACACACGGGTCAGATGAGGAACACACGGGTCAGATGAGGAACACAGATGAGGAACACACGGGTCAGATGAGGAACACACGGGTCAGATGAGGAACACACGGGTCAGATGTGGAACACACGGGTCAGATGTGGAACACACGGGTCAGATGTGGAACACACGGGTCAGATGAGGAACACACGGGTCAGATGTGGAACACACGGGTCAGATGAGGAACACACGGGTCAGATGTGGAACACACGGGTCAGATGAGGAACACACGGGTCAGATGTGGAACACACGGGTCAGATGAGGAACACACGGGTCAGATGAGGAACACACGGGTCAGATGAGGAACACACGGGTCAGATGAGGAACACACGGGTCAGATGAGGAACACACGGGTCAGATGAGGAACACACGGGTCAGATGAGGAACACACGGGTCAGATGAGGAACACACGGGTCAGATGAGGAACACACGGGTCAGATGTGGAACACACGGGTCAGATGAGGAACACACGGGTCAGATGAGGAACACACGGGTCAGATGTGGAACACACGGGTCAGATGAGGAACACACGGGTCAGATGAGGAACACACGGGTCAGATGAGGAACACACGGGTCAGATGAGGAACACACGGGTCAGATGAGGAACACACGGGTCAAATGAGGAACACACGGGTCAGATGAGGAACACACGGGTCAGATGAGGAACACACGGGTCAGATGTGGAACACACGGGTCAGATGAGGAACACACGGGTCAGATGAGGAACACACGGGTCAGATGAGGAACACACGGGTCAGATGTGGAACACACGGGTCAGATGAGGAACACACGGGTCAGATGAGGAACACACGGGTCAGATGAGGAACACACGGGTCAGATGAGGAACACACGGGTCAGATGAGGAACACACGGGTCAGATGAGGAACACACGAGAGTCAGCATGGCCTAATTAATATGCATGAGATAAGCCACAAACCACCTATCACGGCACTCGTTGTGACGTACAGCACACACACACACACATACACACACACACACACACGCACGCACGCACGCGAGGAACACACGGGTCAGATGAGGAACACACGGGTCAGATGAGGAACACACGGGTCAGATGAGGATTACACGGGTCAGATGAGGAACACACGGGTCAGATGAGGAACACACGGGTCAGATGAGGAACACACGGGTCAGATGAGGAACACACGGGTCAGATGAGGAACACACGGGTCAGATGAGGAACACACGGGTCAGATGAGGAACACAGATGAGGAACACATGGGTCAGATGAGGAACACACGGGTCAGATGAGGAACACACGGGTCAGATGAGGAACACAGATGAGGAACACACGGGTCAGATGAGGAACACACGGGTCAGATGAGGAACACACGGGTCAGATGAGGAACACACGGGTCAGATGAGGAACACAGATGAGGAACACATGGGTCAGATGAGGAACACACGGGTCAGATGAGGAACACACGGGTCAGATGAGGAACACAGATGAGGAACACACGGGTCAGATGAGGAACACACGGGTCAGATGAGGAACACACGGGTCAGATGAGGATTACACGGGTCAGATGAGGAACACACGGGTCAGATGAGGAACACACGGGTCAGATGAGGAACACACGGGTCAGATGAGGAACACACGGGTCAGATGTGGAACACACGGGTCAGATGAGGAACACACGGGTCAGATGTGGAACACACGGGTCAGATGAGGAACACACGGGTCAGATGAGGAACACACGGGTCAGATGAGGAACACACGGGTCAGATGAGGAACACACGGGTCAGATGAGGAACACACGGGTCAGATGAGGAACACACGGGTCAGATGTGGAACACACGGGTCAAATGAGGAACACACGGGTCAGATGAGGAACACACGGGTCAGATGTGGAACACACGGGTCAGATGAGGAACACACGGGTCAGATGAGGAACACACGGGTCAGATGTGGAACACACGGGTCAAATGAGGAACACACGGGTCAGATGAGAAACACACGGGTCAGATGTGGAACACACGGGTCAGATGAGGAACACACGGGTCAGATGAGGAACACACGGGTCAGATGAGGAACACACGGGTCAGATGAGGAACACACGGGTCAGATGAGGAACACACGGGTCAGATGTGGAACACACGGGTCAGATGAGGAACACGGGTCAGATGAGGAACACACGGGTCAGATGAGGAACACACGGGTCAGATGTGGAACACACGGGTCAGATGAGGAACACACGCGTCAGATGAGGAACACACGGGTCAGATGAGGAACACACGGGTCAGATGAGGAACACACGGGTCAGATGAGGAACACACGGGTCAGATGAGGAACACACGGGTCAGATGAGGAACACACGGGTCAGATGAGGAACACACGGGTCAGATGAGGAACACAGATGAGGAACACACGGGTCAGATGAGGAACACACGGGTCAGATGAGGAACACACGGGTCAAATGAGGAACACACGGGTCAGATGAGGAACACACGGGTCAGATGTGGAACACACGGGTCAGATGTGGAACACACGGGTCAGATGAGGAACACACGGGTCAGATGAGGAACACACGGGTCAGATGAGGAACACACGGGTCAGATGTGGAACACACGGGTCAGATGAGGAACACACGGGTCAGATGAGGAACACACGGGTCAGATGAGGAACACACGGGTCAGATGAGGAACACACGGGTCAGATGAGGATTACACGGGTCAGATGAGGAACACACGGGTCAGATGAGGAACACACGGGTCAGATGAGGAACACACGGGTCAGATGAGGAACACACGGGTCAGATGAGGAACACACGGGTCAGATGAGGAACACACGGGTCAGATGAGGAACACAGATGAGGAACACTTGGGTCAGATGAGGAACACACGGGTCAGATGAGGAACACACGGGTCAGATGAGGAACACAGATGAGGAACACACGGGTCAGATGAGGAACACACGGGTCAGATGAGGAACACACGGGTCAGATGAGGAACACACGGGTCAGATGAGGAACACAGATGAGGAACACATGGGTCAGATGAGGAACACACGGGTCAGATGAGGAACACACGGGTCAGATGAGGAACACAGATGAGGAACACACGGGTCAGATGAGGAACACACGGGTCAGATGAGGAACACACGGGTCAGATGAGGATTACACGGGTCAGATGAGGAACACACGGGTCAGATGAGGAACACACGGGTCAGATGAGGAACACACGGGTCAGATGAGGAACACACGGGTCAGATGAGGAACACACGGGTCAGATGTGGAACACACGGGTCAGATGAGGAACACACGGGTCAGATGTGGAACACACGGGTCAGATGAGGAACACACGGGTCAGATGAGGAACACACGGGTCAGATGAGGAACACACGGGTCAGATGAGGAACACACGGGTCAGATGAGGAACACACGGGTCAGATGAGGAACACACGGGTCAGATGTGGAACACACGGGTCAAATGAGGAACACACGGGTCAGATGAGGAACACACGGGTCAGATGTGGAACACACGGGTCAGATGAGGAACACACGGGTCAGATGAGGAACACACGGGTCAGATGTGGAACACACGGGTCAAATGAGGAACACACGGGTCAGATGAGAAACACACGGGTCAGATGTGGAACACACGGGTCAGATGAGGAACACACGGGTCAGATGAGGAACACACGGGTCAGATGAGGAACACACGGGTCAGATGAGGAACACACGGGTCAGATGAGGAACACACGGGTCAGATGTGGAACACACGGGTCAGATGAGGAACACGGGTCAGATGAGGAACACACGGGTCAGATGAGGAACACACGGGTCAGATGTGGAACACACGGGTCAGATGAGGAACACACGCGTCAGATGAGGAACACACGGGTCAGATGAGGAACACACGGGTCAGATGAGGAACACACGGGTCAGATGAGGAACACACGGGTCAGATGAGGAACACACGGGTCAGATGAGGAACACACGGGTCAGATGAGGAACACACGGGTCAGATGAGGAACACAGATGAGGAACACACGGGTCAGATGAGGAACACACGGGTCAGATGAGGAACACACGGGTCAGATGAGGAACACACGGGTCAGATGAGGAACACACGGGTCAGATGAGGAACACACGGGTCAGATGAGGATTACACGGGTCAGATGAGGAACACACGGGTCAGATGAGGAACACACGGGTCAGATGAGGAACACACGGGTCAGATGAGGAACACACGGGTCAGATGAGGAACACACGGGTCAGATGAGGAACACAGATGAGGAACACATGGGTCAGATGAGGAACACACGGGTCAGATGAGGAACACACGGGTCAGATGAGGAACACAGATGAGGAACACACGGGTCAGATGAGGAACACACGGGTCAGATGAGGAACACACGGGTCAGATGAGGAACACACGGGTCAGATGAGGAACACAGATGAGGAACACATGGGTCAGATGAGGAACACACGGGTCAGATGAGGAACACACGGGTCAGATGAGGAACACAGATGAGGAACACACGGGTCAGATGAGGAACACACGGGTCAGATGAGGAACACACGGGTCAGATGAGGATTACACGGGTCAGATGAGGAACACACGGGTCAGATGAGGAACACACGGGTCAGATGAGGAACACACGGGTCAGATGAGGAACACACGGGTCAAATAAGGAACACACGGGTCAGATGAGGAACACACGGGTCAGATGAGGAACACACGGGTCAGATGAGGAACACACGGGTCAGATGTGGAACACACGGGTCAGATGTGGAACACACGGGTCAGATGAGGAACACACGGGTCAGATGAGGAACACACGGGTCAGATGAGGAACACACGGGTCAGATGAGGAACACACGGGTCAGATGAGGAACACACGGGTCAGATGTGGAACACACGGGTCAGATGAGGAACACACGGGTCAGATGAGGAACACACGGGTCAGATGAGGAACACACGGGTCAGATGTGGAACACACGGGTCAGATGAGGAACACACGGGTCAGATGAGGAACACACGGGTCAGATGAGGAACACACGGGTCAGATGAGGAACACACGGGTCAGATGAGGAACACACGGGTCAGATGTGGAACACACGGGTCAGATGTGGAACACACGGGTCAGATGAGGAACACACGGGTCAGATGAGGAACACAGATGAGGAACACACGGGTCAGATGAGGAACACACGGGTCAGATGAGGAACACACGGGTCAGATGAGGAACACACGGGTCAGATGTGGAACACACGGGTCAGATGAGGAACACACGGGTCAGATGAGGAACACACGGGTCAGATGAGGAACACACGGGTCAGATGAGGAACACACGGGTCAGATGTGGAGCGTCCGCCAGTGTCCCGCTGAGTCTGCGGTTCTGGCTCAGTCGGTGTGTACACCAGCAGGTCTGAGCCTCCAGCGGCTGCGGTGAGGAGCATTAGTGAACGCCAGCATTACAGGCCACGGAGAAGACTTTAATAAGCCTGTGGTCTAACCATCAAACCACACGCCAGCTCAGCCAGAGAGAGAGAGCGAGCGCTCCAGACACCAGTGGATCTGCAGAGCGCAGGCTTACAGGAGCACACAGCGGCTCCAACAGCTCAGCGCACGTCTACTCACACAACACAGCTGTTTCAAAGCAGCTTCACAGTAATACACTGGGAAACAACAGAATCGATCCAAACTTTATCAAATATGAGACAAATTCATATTTAGCTAAAAAAAAAAAGCAGCTCAACAAAAGTGTCATTATTCTGATCAAGTTTTTGTTTAACTGAATACAAACATACTGTGTAAAATATATATATATAGCCTACATGATGCCGAACAGAACAGGACGTTTCAGAATAAACAAGTTCTTAATATCAAATGAATATCCACTGATATTATCCTCATGCCAGAGTCCAGAATCTCATAAACGTTTTATTTGAATTGTTCTGGTTTATGTTCTCTTAGGAAGTTATATGGCTCAGCAACACTATCAATACTTAATCCATTAAGAGTTTTTAATATAAACTTATTATAGGTTTTTTAATTGCTTTTTTTTAAGTTGTTACTCACCATGAAAATAGCCAAGGAAGCTGGCATGGAGTTAAAACACCAATCGACCAACTTAAAGTTATCGTAAAATCAAAAATCTTGATATATTGTAGGCTACTATTGAATCCGTGCACATCATTATTGTGTTGTATTCATGTTCCTGTAATCTTGCAGCATCTCTTCTCTTCTCTGATGATGTGGGCGGGGCAACCTGTCACTCACGTGAGATCAGCCAATAGCAAACCACAACCATCCAATCAATTCCCCACAGACACAATCAAGCCCCGCCCACATTGTTTCGCTCAGATATACGGCACAATAAGGAAGACCAACACAACTTCCCTTTCATGACGACTTTAACTGAATACATGACGTTAACTAACCACAAAACTTACTATATTACAGCTGTATATCACTGCCATACTGACACACTCATCTTACTTACTGCCTGTTCATACTGTAAAGCTGCTTTGAAACAATATGTATTGGGAAAAGCGCCATACAAATAAACTTGAATTGAATATGACAGATTGAATTAGACGAATAAGGCCACCTAAAGCACGCTGAGGAATCTACGGCAAGCCTAATGTTTGTTGCACACATGACGGCAGCGCTGAGTTTTCTCAGCTGTGTTACAAACTCACATTCGGCGCAGTTTCTTATAAGGAGAGAAGGCTCCAGGAGGGATGGACTTGATGCCGTTCTGTTCCAGTCGTCTGCAAAAAGAGAAATAGAGAAACACGCAAGCGTTATTGCAACGTTTACATTTCATTGCATCTCTAATAGACACTCTCCCACTCCATGTTACCCGCAATCATGTCGTCAGTCTTGAGTTTAGTCTTCACTAATATGGTAAATGGTAAATGGACTTCATTTATATAGCGCTTTCACAGACCCAATGGCCACCAAAGTGCTTTACATATTGCCTCACATTCACCCATTCACTCACTCATTCATACACCGACAGCAGTGTCAGCCATGCAAGGCACCATCCAGCTCGTCGGGAGCAGCTGGGGTTAGGTGTCTCACACACACACACACAGCTGGGGTTAGGTGTCTTGCTCATGGACACCTCGACACTTGGCCAGGAGGAACCGGGGATTGAACCACCAACCTTCCAATTTGTAGACAACCTACATGAACCACTGAGCCACTGCCGCCCCGTACTCTGTACTCTCTGCCATCAATATTCTCTCTGGATTCTGTATTTGGTTTATTAGCATTATTATTGGACATCATACAGTGCAAATGACTTTCTAGCCACTTAAATGCCAACAATGCATCATAACATCAGGACGCAACTAATGCATCAACTTCTGCAAACATGTTATTCAGATATTGTCTTTCCCAGTGTTGTTTTTTGGTAAATGAGACCTTTTAGCTGTACTCGTATTTGACATGTAGCAGGGTAAGTAATCTGTACCATCAGATGAGTTCAGGCAATGACTGAGGGAGTGTGTGTGCTCTATATACTGCTGGTGATGAGGGCTAGGTGTGTGTGCATAAGTGCCAGGGAGGATGATGGGAAGATCAGACCGAGACATTCCTCCCTTCTCCTGTATGGACACACTTAATATTCAACAATAATTTTGATCTGCCTGCATTGACACCATAATATGAGAACTGAACTGAACTGGACGATGATATCACGGTTTTCTCCAGAGCGGCTATATAAATGAACTAAATTAATAACTTTTTTATAACAAAAAATTAACCATCCCTGAACTTACTTAAGATGCACTATGACGCTATTTTCTTCAAAAAACAAACTTTGTTGCATTATTTTCGTGTTATCACTGTTAAGCTGCTTTGAAACAATCTGTATTGTAAAAAGTTCTATATAAATAAAGGTGACTTGACTTGGTATGGATCCAGTGAGAGTAAGGACAATGGGGGAGCCAGAGGGAAAGAGCCCACTGGTGCCGAAGGGGTGGAGGGAAGAGGTGTAGCCCGAGGACCGGAAGTCCATGGAGTAACCAGGGTAATGACTGACCAAGGTGAAGCCAGAGGGACGAGGGAGCCTGGCGGAGCCTGAGGGATGATGAACTAAGGTGGAGCCGAATGGTTGGAGATCCGAGGTGGAGTCCAGGATTTGGAGGCTAGAGGTTACTCCCCCCTCCTGTACGGCGGCTCCCGACATGACAGAACAGCCCAAGGGAGGGAGTGGAGGGAGGGAAGAGCCAGGGAGGAGATGGAGTGCGTACCATAGTGCGATCCAGAGCAGTGCCAAGACGAAGGCCCACGGGGGGAACTGATGGAGGGAAGGTGGAGCCAACAGCCTGTCCGACTGAGGTGGAGCTGACAGAGGTGGAGACCTAGGCGGAGCAGAGGAGCCGAATGTCTGGAGTGACAATAATGGACTGGAGGGCCGAGGCGAAGACAGCAGACCAGGATTGAGCCAGTGGGAGTAAGGACAATGGTGGAGCCAGAGGGAAAGAAGAGCCCAGTGGTGCCGAAGGGGTGGAGGGAAGAGGTGTAGCCCGAGGACCGGATATCCATGGCACAACCAGGGTGATGATTGACCAAGGTGAAGCCGGAGGGACGAGGGAGCCTGGGGGATGATGGACTAGGTGGAGCTGAGGGAGTATTGAGCCAAGGTGGAGCCGATGGGTTGGAGGGCCAAGGTGGAGTCAGGGGTTGAATGAATGAATGAATGAATGAGGCATTTATATAGCGCTTTCATATGGACTACTGTACACCCAAAGCTCTTCACAATCATGTCAGGAGATCTCTTCTCAATCCACCACCAGTGTGCAGCAACGGCGCCAGTGCGCTCACCACACACCAGCTATAGGTGGAGGAGAGAGAGTGATAGAGCCAATTCAGTGGATGGGGATTATTTCATCCATTGAATAAATGAATGAGGGTTCAGAGGCTAGAGGTGTAGCTGAGGGATCCACACACCAAGCGGAGCTGACGACTGCGTAGCCCAAGGCGAATCCGAGCAGGGCTGTCTTTGGCAGCGGAGGAGGGAGAGGGAGGCTGAGTGGGATCATCCGTGAAGAAGGAGACTTGGGGCTGGGCTTGACCAGCGATAACTTAAACGACTTGGAACTGGGCAGAACCAATGGCAGCGAAGATGACTTGGGACTGAACGGGACCAACGGTGGAGACAGGGCTCAAATGTAGGAGGGAATCAAGGAGTTCACATAAGGAGGTACAGAGTTCAGAGTCCATGTGCAACTCCCCCAGCGCTGGTCAGACTGGGCAGGCTTTGGCTCTGGGTCAGTGCTGGGTGGGTCTGGGTCTCGTAGCAACAAGGCGCATGTTTCTGCCTTAACATACCCATCTTATTTCGCAACACAAATGTAAGCTGTTTATCTGTGAATGTGTGAGATATTAAAGGGAAATAACTAGATAAATAAAGTGCAGTAAATGGTAAAAGTGTTTGCACAACAAACCAATGTGTTTATAATTAAGACAATACATTAAAATAATATGTTAAAAATACCAGTTTGCAATATCAAGCAACATAACAAACTGTTTTGTACATCTAAGCGAATGACACTGGATTCGTTTAACATGTAGAAAGTACAAATGCTCTTATGTTAAACATAAGGTGGATACTGTCAATTTGCAAGTTGCTTTAAGGAGAGTACATTCACAAGCTGATTAAAGTATTTGCTGTGTTTAAGTTAAATGAGTAATTTTAGTGTATAAACAGGTAAATGCTGCATACAGTAATCCTTCCAAAAATAAATGTCTCATGCGTGTATGATTTCTGTGGCCTGGCTGTAACGATCTGTTCATGGCAATACAATCATTCTGTTGTGGCAGAAACTTCGAGAACATCAGCTGTGCTGATAAAGGTGGGACGTGTTCGTCTTTTCGTCTGGTTTTGGATGTCATTAGTGTCTGTGGCGGCTGGTTGTGTTTTTAAGGGTCTGTTTTAATGGCACACCCTGCGGCTTCGGTCCACAGTTCTGTGAAGAAAGCAGTTGTTTTCAGTCTAAACAGCCTCATTTAAAACAGGAAAGTCATTTGTCAGGGTCATTTGGAGCCTTCAGAGCCAGAGGCAATAACAGCTCGACTTAAACACTAGCAGAATTTCCCTTCTCTTCAAACGCAGGAAATATAGAAACACAATTTACATTCTTTGGATTGCAGTGATTCCAGACAGCACATTCCTGTGGTCTGTTCAGTCTCTGTCCAAATACATCTGTCGTAGATCACGTGACTAGAATCCAGAGATTGCAACACTGCACTGCAAAAATCATGTTCTTTCTCAGGGTTTCTGTCTCGTTTTCCAGTATATTGGAAAGTGTTACCAGTATGAATATCTAAACATTCTAAAATTGGCCCATTGGCAGATATTTGTTCTAGTTTTATGCATGAACGCACTTCATTTTGATAATTTTTTCAGAAAACAAGATGTTGAGTAATTATAATCTTGAGTAATTTTGCCTCTCAAGTAAATGTATCTTGCTTTAAAGGGTAACTAAACACTCATTCATTAACTTTTTTTAATGAATGATCTGTAAGATTGGGGCTTTATTAGTGTTCATCATTGATTCGAGTAACTTTTTTGACATTTGGGTATAAAGTGTTTTAATTCTACAATATATGGTGTAAAGACATCTGAGTGCTGCCCTCTTCAGGTTGAACGCTGGCTACTGCAGTTGAATTTTCCTATTGGATGTTTGGGGTAGTTCGTGACGGTAGCGGTGAGAGCTGACGTAAGCAGATTTCAGCTCACCACGCCCTTGGTACGAGCTACCACGTCCATGGCAGTATAAAAACCATATTGTTTCGTCAAAACCACTGTAGCGAGTCAGGAGTTGGAATTGCGAGTATTGAAAACGATCAGGATAGAGTATCCGTTCATCTCCTCTATCTCCGCTGGGCTCCGCCAACATTTTTTCAAATATTGCCAGTGGGTGGAGTCAGGCTCTGACCAGGGGTTTAGTTACCCTTTAAGAATGTGTAAATGTAAGACAAACCTACATTTATACTTATGCATTTTATCCAAAGCGACTTGCATTGCATGTGTGTTTTCCCAGTTTATGGATTCCCTGGGAATTGAACCCTTAACCTTGGCGTTGCTTGCGTCGTGCTCGACTGTTTGCGCTTCAGGAACTTACATCTCCGCCATGCTGTCGGGCAGGTTAGCCGGGATCGCCATCAGTCCTTTCCCTCTGCAGTCCACGATGTTATTACTGCAGGTGCAGACGGCCGGACACGAGCCCGTGGCCAAACTACACGACTGGCCCACCGCGCTCTCAGACTGACCTGAGGACAGGCCAAACCAACGAGAACAGATTGTGAGTAATGGAAAGGAACTGTGCAGATAGCAGTCAAGAACAGCACTATACAATTAGGTTTAGTATTCTAACAATGAAAGAACTAACAAACAACTTCTAAAGCATTTATTTATCTCAACATTCACTAAAACATTATTGAAATACAAAGTTGTATCTGTTGACCTCAGTGGTCACATATTACGTGTCCTTAACTACTATGTACTGACATAAAAATAATTCTTAGGTACAATGTACTTATTGTTCATGTTGCAGAACATGGTATTTCAAGGTGACAGTTACACATTACATGTACTTACTGTAGTAATAATATTTATTTATACATAATTATAAGCAATTAACCCTAAACCAAACCCTAACCTTAACACCCTATTGTACGTACAATGTTCTTACAGGGTTAGGATTAGGGTTTGGTTCAGGGTTTGTTGCATGTAATTATGCATGATTTATAGTTGTTACTATAGTAACTATATGTTACATATGTAAAAGTGACACTGTAAAATAAAGTGTTACCAGATAAAGAGTGAGTGTATGCTGCTGATACGGGCACGGTTAGGACAGGTTTGGTGGGCTGACTCGGGTTATGAGGTCAACAGGGTATTTATAGATGTTAAGTACAGAAATGAATTACAGCTGTAATGACAGGCAGGTATTTTTTAAATGTAGGTACAACATAAAAACAATGTATGTACACAATAAGTGCATTGTATCCAATGATTCATTTAAATGTTAGTACATACTGTAGTATTTTAAGACACCTAATATAAGTGGGACTGCGTTAGTTAATGGACCTTAGCTAACATGAACTGTTGTATTTTTATTGACAAAGATCAATACATACTGTAACAAATGCATTTAATGATAACTAATACATTAACCAATGCTAAATAATTGGACCTTAAGACCCCGATATACTTCAGAGTGAAACTGAAAAGCGAACTGATGCGAATCAGGTCAAACCGAAGTTCGTTTCTGGAGTTTGAAGCCGCTTGTTAAAGCTGATCTTTCTAGAAAAGTTCTCTCCGGCTGGTTAAACACCTTCAAACTCCCATTGGTCAGTGTGTTGATGATGTAATAGGTCGGTGTGTCTCTGAGGCTCCGCCTTCTTCGAGCTGTAAATCTCCATTTCTTCTGTTCTGACGCGAGTAAAAACACGAACACACTGGAGAGCCGCTTTATAGCAGAAACTGAAGCTGTGATTCTAACCGAAAGAGACACTGACACTGTTTGTCATGTTTAATACTGTAAAGCTGCTGCTTTAAATCTATCTATTGTATAAAGTGCTGTATGAATAAACGTGACGTGACTGTAGATCTGAATCTCAGAGCTGGAGCAAACATCTCCACATCACTATGATCAGATGCTTTCTGAACCGCTGTTTTCTCATTGTTATTGTGTGTTTATTCTGTTATTGAGAGGAAAAAGCAGCTCATATTTACATATTAAACGTCGCTCTCAGCAGCGTGTGCGATGTCGGGATGTTTGCTAATAGTATATCACAGTTCGCGTTTATTTCTTTTGACTCCTACATGAAGAATGAAAAAAACTTTGCCGTGAGTATATCGGAGCCTTTATTGTCAAGTGTTACCAACTCGGCTCTAGTAAGTTATTTTGGTAATATATTAATTCAGATCAGTGGAATACAATAGGGGATGGAAGGCAGATTGGTCACAGATTGGTCTTACCTGAACAGCTGAACTCGTGTTTCTGGATCTCGGCTACGTTAATCCCTCGTAGCGGAGCGGGAGAACTGCACTGGGTGAACAGGCCGATGGTCGGACGCTCACGCAACCACTGCGACAACCAGGCAAGATTGCAGTCACAGTTCAGGTTGTTGGAATGTAAACGGCTGAAGGAGGAAACATGCAGAAGTCATTGCAGCATTATCTGGAGGGAACCGGCAGCGAGTCCTCCTGTTGGCTTGTACACATCTGTATCCAGCCAGAGACGGCTCCATTTACAAGCCCGAGAACTGGATTATTTTGAACTGATATTAATATTATATTTTGGAGTTTGAATTAAAAACAAACTTCGATGCATAATAAAAGCTTTAGATTATATAAAGCCTTTAGTCAATCTATTTAAATTATTCATTACATAGATTCACTTGCATTAATATAGTGAAGATATTTTCTTTCAGCTGCCTTTTCAAAAACATTTGTGGTGTTTTTTCTGTCTTGTAAATGTGTTTAAAGAGGATCTATTATAGCCAAAGTCTTGATGTAGTTTCAGGCTCTGCTAGAACAGGTTTTCCTGCTTGAATGTTGATTATTCTCCTCATATTCTCCATTGTTGCGGCTCCTCTCTTCCCAGTCTGTCAGTAACGCTCTGTTTACTTCCTGTCTCTATGAAGCCCCTCCTTCTGAAAAGCACACTGTGCTCTGATTGGTTTTGGCTGGAGCAGTGTGTTGTGATTGGTCGAGCGCTTCGAGTGTGTTTGGGAAATGTCCCGCCCCTTCCCATAACCGCCAGTTTAACACACTACTAACTATCTCAACCAGGCCCCGCCCCTTTATTCTGCGCATTAGTTATTATAATGAGGAATATTGTGACGTGTTCCCGGGAGAAACTCAAGACTACAATGGAGGCGTTTCAGGAGTTCAGAAACACTGACACTCATATAGAGAATAACTGGAACTTTTTCATGATCAAACAGCAACATTACACACTAAAGAAATTATTTAAAAAACAGCAGAATTTGTCTCATATTTGATGAAGTTTACATCATTGATCATTATTTCCCTGTTTATTACTGTGAGGCTGCTTTAGAATATAAAGGTGATTGACTTGATTTGGC
Organism: Tiaroga cobitis; assembly: GCA_030578255.1. Classification (NCBI taxonomy): domain Eukaryota; kingdom Metazoa; phylum Chordata; class Actinopteri; order Cypriniformes; family Leuciscidae; genus Tiaroga; species Tiaroga cobitis. The sequence continues at coordinate 3,657,979 of CM060603.1, read as the reverse complement.
CAATACGCACTATCTTTAACTCCATTATCTGATTAGTAGGGTCTTTTTCTGCTAGGTAAAGCAGGGACGTCTGCTGCGAGATGACGGGACACAAGCTTCAGAATGAACTACAAAAATTATCCTGTTTTACTGCTGCAAACGGTTCAAATTAATAAACAGGGAACGTACAAACTGACTGCAGTCACGTGGATCTGGCTTTCACTCTCTGAAACCTCTAAAACTTTAATCATGTTCTTGACATTCTTTAATGGAAACCTGTAATGTCAGTTTCAAACCATAAATCTGTAACCGTATAAAATAAATAAATAAATAAACCAGAACATCATGAGAAAGAAACTCCATGTGGTAAACCGGTTGAGAAATTCCACAGAAATACCAGAATATACATTTCATAGAAACAGTGTGTGGGGTGTTTATTTCTGGGGGAATTTGCTGTATGTGTGTGTGAATTACGGACTGTGGGTTCTGGCAGAGCCGTGTGGCCTGAGCCGTCCCGCCAAAACTGCATGGAATGACACTGTGTGAGTGTGCGTGCGTGCGTGCGTGCGTGCATGTTTGTGTGTGTGTGTGGGTGTGTGTGTTGGGTGTGCATGCATGGTTTGTGTTTTCTGTGCATGTGTGTGTTACTCACAAGGTCCTGAGCTTGGGCATGTGGTTGAAGCTCGACACTGGAATGCCGCTGATGTTGTTGTTGTTCAGCGTTCTGCAAAATATCAAGACAATTAAACCCTCTGGTGCTCCTCATTTAGGCTCTCACTCACTCATACTCCGGTCAAAAGTGGCCAAACACATTAAATGTAACTTTTTATTTTCTTTCTTTTCAGTAAAAATCAATTAAATAAAAAAGTTAGAAAATGCAATTTTTTTGCATTTGAATGTGCAATTTTTTCCCCCCGACGAATATTCGAAATTTTTATTTTTATTTGACAGCCCTAGTGAGGACCATGGTGGAACTGGAAGGACGGAGGAGCCCGGAGGAGCCTGGAGGAGCCCGGGAAGTGGAAGGTCGATGCGTAGAAGCTGACTCGGAAGTACGAAGTGGAGCCAGAGAGACAGAGGACCCAAGTGGAGCCGGAGGGATGAGGGAGTCGGCGAAGCCTTAGGGATGGCAGTCCATAGTGGAGCCGGAGGAGCGTTGAGTCTGGGGCTCGGAGGCTTGAGGTGGAGCTGAGGGATTCACAAACCAAGGCGGAGCTGATGACTGGGAAATCCATGCAGCAAAGCGTAACCACTGGAGGAGCCCGGGAAGTGGAAGGTCGATGCGTAGAAGCTGACTCGGAAGTACGAAGTGGAGCCAGAGAGACAGAGGACCCAAGTGGAGCCGGAGGGATGAGGGAGCCGGCGAAGCCTTAGGGATGGCAGTCCATAGTGGAGCCGGAGGAGCGTTGAGTCTGGGGCTCGGAGGCTTGAGGTGGAGCCAGAGAGACAGAGGACCCAAGTGGAGCCGGAGGGATGAGGGAGCCGGCGAAGCCTTAGGGATGGCAGTCCATAGTGGAGCCGGAGGAGCGTTGAGTCTGGGGCTCGAGGGAGCCGAGAGGCTGAAGGGAGACAGCGAAGCCGAGGCCAAAGAACTTCGACAGTGGAGGAGAGAGAGGGAGGATGGGCCGGACCATCTGGGATGAATGAGACTTGGAGCTGGGCAACGAAGACTTTTGAGCTGAGCTTAAACAGCAATGACTTGGACGACTTAGAATTGGATGGGAGCACAGGAAACACCTGTTCATTATATAACAGATCTTCTGTAACCCAGCTCTGCGTCTGTACCTCAGCGGTGGCGAGGGGAGGGAGGGTATACTCAAACTCCTCCAACATGTCCTCGATGACCTCAACAGACTCCAGTAAATCAGCCTCCGGCTCTCTTGTCATGCCGGCTCGGGCTCAGAGTCAGCAGTTCTGGCATTCCCGCGGTGGGCATGGCTGACCTCTGGCTGACCGCTGGCTGGGCTCTGGGGCTGGAGCGGGGCTGGCGAGGTCTTCCTCAACGGGGCAGAAGGTGAACGGTGAGATATTGCATGCCTCTGTGGTAGAATATACACAGCGAGCGGTCGGGGTAGTGAATAAGGCATGCCAGGGTGAGGAAGTTCCTCGTGTGGTCCTCGAGGGAGCGACCCCCAGCTCCAGCCGTAAAAATCCCATCTTATGTCTCTCATTCTGTAAGTAGTTGGCTGTGTTGATAATTCAAAGATGATGCGAGATGCAGGATGAACGAATAATTGTAATACTTTTGCTGAACATGAAGATAACACTACACATGCACAACGTAATGTTAACACAAGACAGAACTGAGAAAGACTGAAGGCTTAAATACACGAGGAAGGAGAGCAAAGGAACAGGGAACAGGTGTGACACTAATCAGGGACTATGACAACAAGTGAATGTCACTGATTTAACCTGTTTAACATCATGAATTCAATAGTCTATGATCCTAAAAGAAATCATGAACATTTGCCCATATAGTTGCGAGTAAAATGCTGATGTTTTACATGCTGTCAGGACATTAATAATGTATGTTTTAGTGTCCACGCAAACGTACAAGCAAACGTCACATTTTCATTTGCCACACAACATCACACAGATTAATCCTGGATGGTAAAGACTCACTCTTGTTCGTGCCATAGATTCTGTTCAGTTTCTATTAGGTAATGAGATGCAGTCGGCATGTTTAACTGTGTATGTTTTTATACTCACAGAACTTCAACTCCACGTAACGCACGAAAAGCGCCGTCCTCGATGCAGCTGATGTGATTCTTGTCTAACTGACTGTTAAAACAGAAGGAAATGCTGTTTAGGACATGCTGGAGTCTGATCTGCTGTTCTGTGTCGTGTCGTGAGTCTCACAGGTTCTTGATGTCCGTCGCTCCTCTAAACGCCTTTCGGGGAATCGCCTGGATGAAGTTCTCACTCAAGTCTCTGTAAAAAGACAAAAATATAGGATTAACTAGATGAGTAGAGTTTGAAGACAAACTTTGATGTTGGCTTATTTGAAAGTTTGAAATAAAGTTTTGCTAACATGAAGAAGAAGCTTAAACAGTAGATCCGTATGCTGCCGTTGTCAAGCGAACATAACTACCTTACATAATACACATACATAATGGCATTTCATAAACGACACGCAGCAGTCAGTGCACTTGAGTTAACCGCTTCTACATTTACGTCTCAAAATGTTCATGAGAGACTTATAATTAATGCATCAATGGAATATGGAGATTACCCAGAAACCATTATCCACGCACGCTCTGTTCTGACATCAGGTGTTCAAATAAATGATTTATATAAGGCTATCTTTACTCAATGTTCGTTGAACATTTTGCCAGCTAGTGACGATCAATGTAAGAACTCCCCAAATGCACTGCAAGCCTGAGCAGACTATTGGCCAATACAGCGGCTTTTGGGAAATGTAGCTTTTATATATATATATATATATATATATATATATATATGCCCAGTATGCAAAAAACATAGCACCTACTGTACACTAAACCCTAAACACACCGACAGTGTTAACAAAAGCATTTGCTGAAGCAACCATGCCATTTTACTTTGCTTCTTTGAGTCTCTGAGCTCTTGTATGGGGATCGTATCATAAGTGCAGTGCTGACAAGTTTCTACATCAGAAAAGCCACACTTATCAAGCTGATCATGAGATGCAAATATCATAAAGTATTATCTTACAATGCACTATTGTAAAAGTCTTTTGAGCTCATATAGTATTGAGCTCTATATGTAATCTGCCCCTGTGATCATAATGGACGTCCTTCCCATTCTATGCATACGCACTGTATCTAATTTGCATATTAATGTGTGTTTGGGGCAACATGTAATGAAAAAAAGACGTGTAATAATGGGAGTAATAATTAAGAATATTTTCATAATATTTTATAAGAATATCCAGAATTAAAACAGTGACTGTGAAAAATATTGTCAGAGAAATTCGCTAAAATATAATTCTAAAATTGCTAAAATCTGTTCTGGGTCTCAGGAGGATATTTCTGTGAATCCAGCATTTATACGCAGATGTCACTTCTGAAACTTTGTAGCATGCGATTGGCCGTCGGTCTTCATAGCAGCATGAAAAACAATACTAATATTCAATGGATTTAAACGACTTACTAGTAGACCACTACAGTCACTAAAACACTGTTGCTTTGTCAGTTCATCGCCATCTCACAAAGTTGTGTTATAATAAGCGAAGCTTCCAACACAGTGAATCTCTTTCTACATCGTGTCAACACTGTGTTTGTTAACGAGAGGTTTCGCGAGCTGCACAACTCTGAATAAAACCTCAGACTGACTTAAACACCTCTGATTGGCCATTGGGTTCATGAGATCAACAACTATCTCTGATTGGCTATATTGCTGCAAAAACACGTAAATAGATGCATTTGACGTTCTCCAGAGCGCGAACACAAATATGCACTGGAGCGTTTGCAAATATATTATTACAGTATAAACTGATGGTGTATAAACATGCTCTAACACACCTGTAGAACGAGCCTGAGCGTAACAACATACAAGACTTCGCAAAGAATGACTGAAAACACAGGGCTTAAATAGGCAAGAGTAAACGAGATAATAACACACAGGTGGAAGTAATCAGAACATGATGAGTCCAGGCAATGGATTATGGGAAAAGCAGTCCATGATGTGATAAAGGAAGGAGCGCCCTCTGGTGGAGATCATGGGCACTCAACGCAACACACGTTTACAAGAATATAAAGGTGACACGTTTCTTTCAATAAATATGTAATTTTGGTGATCAAAGATGAGTTTTTAGGGATAAAAAGATTGACTACAGGGGGACTTTAGCTAAAGCCCTGTGAGTACATGAGAAAACTGCAGATATTTGCTTCATGAGCAAATTGTTCTTTTGCGTAAGATGTTTTCAGTTCGCATGGAAAGAGCCGCCAGCGCTCTCCTGTTGTGCACAGCTCATGAAGACATGCAGTCGTACGGGTTTGAAGTGACACGAGGGACAGTTAATGATGGAATGATATTCATTTTTGTGGAATACATAAAACAGCAGGAAAGATAATCTACTTGGAAAAACAAGAGGTGAATGACAGAGCAGACGTGTGCATGACTGACGAACCGTCAGTCTCTGTGTTTGAGATGATCAGGAACACACCGAGGCGTCTCTGCACATCTGGGTGAAGACAGACGTGTCGTAGCAGGACACATCCCAAATCCTGTTTAATGCTTTAAAGTGATCGCCTGCCGAGCACAAAGCTCTCTGGGTAATCTGAGCGGATTACACGCTTGTGTTTAACAGGCTAATTGCAAATCTCTAAACAGAGTAATGAGAGGAAACACACGGCAGATCTTTCACTCTCAGCTGTTTACTGAGCTCTCTCTGGTGTTGACGTGAAGGGCAGTGCTTCTTCTGGCTGTACATTAAGGGTTGAGTGTGTGTGTGTGTGTGTGAGCGATTAAAGCAGGCAGAACTAATGAGTGTTTGTCCGAGTGTCTGGCTGTAAACGGA
>CM060603.1:3552500-3645000 GCA_030578255.1 Tiaroga cobitis | reverse complement strand
AGAGTTCTATATAGACCCCACTGGGTGAAGATAGAGTTCTATATAGAGATACGTTTCTATTCAAAGCACCAGCGTCAGCAGAGAAAACCTCACAACACAATCAATACAAGCCAATCTCAGCGAGAGCCGCCATCGGGGATGGGCGTCGGGTTATCTTTGTTTCCTTCAGGCATTTACAACCTTCAGTGCTGGTGTGTGAAAAGCTCTCAATAAAGCGTGGCCATCATCTGCCCCCCCGCCGTCACACACACACACACACTGACCCCTGCACCTCAGGACTTCCTCAGGCAAACACATCTGACCCATCCATCTCCAGCCGACAGCCGATGGGAACGGCATCTGCACCCCGGGCCAAGGGTGACAGGCTAAATAAAGAGGACCAGGGCTCGTGTCTAAAGCACAATGGGTGCACATTTCTCTCCGGGGTTATTGGAAAACTGCTGTGTAAATGTGTCACAGTCCACCTTCCCAAGAGGACAACCCCTGGAAGATCATCTGCAGAACTACAGCCTTCCCTGTCAGAAGTTACCAGGTCGTTTAGACTACACCGGCGCATTGGAAAAACAAGACTCTACGCACCAATACATACAAATCAATGCAGTTTCCAGCTGAAATAAACGCTAGAGGGAGCAAAACACCAACAACTTCCTTTCCAAGCAAACTGGGAAAATTATCGATTAATAAATACTCATTTTCATGCTTTTCCTTGTACAATACTAAATGATGACCTCAAAACACTTTTACAACAATAGTGTGTAACAAGGTTAGTTGTTCAGGGAAGAAGGAGGTGGGAAACGTTCAAACACACTTTAATGGGGTCCTATTACACCTTTTACGAAGTCTTGATTTCGTTTTTTGGGTGTAGAAGAAGATGTTTTCAGGATTGATTGTTCAAAAACAACATTCTTTTTCACATATTTTTCATTGTCACAGTCTGGTTTAAAGCATCGTTTTCAATGAAGCCCCTCCTTCTGGAATACGAAACGTGCTGTGATTGGTTAGCTGGCCCAGTGTGTGGTGATTGACAGCGCTAAGCGCGTGTTCGGGAAATGTCACGGCCATAATTCACAGCCAGTTCTACTCAGATGTAAAAATGAACAATGGCATCAATTTCAAACCATTTTGAGCCCGATTCAGACCCTGACAATGTTACCGAACGAGAGGATCGTGCTGAACAGATTTTAAGCACAGATTTCACAGGACGTTTCAGAGTGGTATATATATATATATATATATATATATATATAAAAAAAATTTTTTTGTAGATACAAAGTTATCCACCATTTATTAATAATTTTTAGAAAACTATGGTAATACAAACAGTAATCGATCACAAAATCGTGGATCATTTCTCTAAGGGGCGGTGAACAGTCTTACAAAAGCTCCAGGAAACACTACATCAATACTGTGATGTTCAATCTTCAGGAACAGTGTTAAATAAAATAATTTTAACCTCTTTAAGTTCGTCAGCCTTAGGACAAACTTTTTCCAGGGTATAAAAAAAGTGACAGCACACTTCCTCTTCTCTAAAGAACATTTTAGGTTTCGTGATGTCACCAACCCGGGAAGTAGCTCGTTGTAGTCCCTACCACTCGTTTGTTTTAGTCCTTAAAAATCCCAAACACAATCACAGACACATCCGATGAGCGCGTGAGCACAACGGCCAATCAGAGGTGTTTGCGGTTCTGCTCACAGTCACATTTTTAAAATTTCAGACAACTTTTTGACAACTCTGTTCATTGGCAATCGCGCTCCGTTCTCAAGGCTCTCGGCCCCGCCCTGCTCGCCACATAGTGCATGATTGGTAAACATTTGATGATCAGCATCACATTGTCACATGCCTGTCCTGTCTTGTGTTGCACATGGGTGTTTTGTTATTTTGGGCCATGTGCTCTTGTCATTGTCTGATCCCTCCCCCTCGTTACCTGATTATTGTTTGAGTTCTCCCACCTGTCCCCTCTTCATTTGTTCCCTTCTTTAGTCTCCTCTTGTTTGCAGTCCTTGTCGGATCGTTGTCTAATGTCTCCCGTTCCCCGTGATCGTCTGTTCAGGTTCTGTTGTTTTATTTTTATTCATTGTGTTTTTCCCCCTTGTGGGTTTTGGTTTGTGTTTGTTTATTTTATAATTAAAGTATCATTTTCTCCTGCACTTGAGTCCCCACACCTTTTTGTCTTACCCATTCCATCACACACATGATCAGCTCCATTTACTTGTCTTTTTTAAACACAGTAAACGTGCTCAGTAGGTCACCTGGCACAGCATCACTCGTGTACGAGTCCTGTCAAACACAAGCTCAAAGAAGCTTTAAAATGCCATGGTTGCCTCAGCAAATGTGTTTTTATGTCACATTTACTTTTGTTAACGCTAACAGTTCACTAGGCTTCAGTGTTTTCAAACACAATACCGCATTAAGCTTTTAGCGCAAATCACCGGATATTTAATGTCTGAACTGCTGCATTACGTACAACACCCGATGTAATTAAACATTGCCAGATTCATGTTCATCTGTTTCGGCTAAAACAGACATTGCTCTTTGAAAGCGTCGCAAATGTGCGATACGCAATCTAACAGGCACGCTTTTCCAGTGAGCTAGGGCTGCATTTAGAAGCAGTGAATCTGCTTTTCAGATGTACGGACACTTAGAATAGTCTGCAATGTTTTTAGCTGGTGTGATGGACAAGGTTTAAATAAGGTAACCATGCTTCACACGCATCCCTATGAGAACGACGTTGAGAAGGGTTAAGGATGAGTCAGGGAGCCGCTCAGGAATGCCTTTGTGTTGCTTGGCTAATATTTGCACATGGATTTGCCTTTTTCCTCTTTAGCTTTCAATGTTTGCAAAGGCGAATGAAAGGGCGAGAAGGCACCGGGCTACGGAGCAGCATGGGATGGGGAACACTGAATAATCTACAAGGGTAGACGTGGTGACATTTTTGAGAATGTGTTTGTCCGTCTCCTGTTAATTCTTGCACTCGCATGCACATATAAAAGCATACAGGTTAATGCACCATCACACACTTCACTGACTCTTTGCTTCCCGTATGTTTTGAACTGCGGATGGTCTTTCTGAATATGAATTAGGCTGTTTTGTGGTGAAAGTGGTCCCATCCAGTGAGAGTCTGATGGTGTCTGAAGTAGAGCTCAGATAATAATAGGTGCCATTAGTGGAAAAGCAGAAATAACAGCATTCAAGCACTGAAAACGGCCGTGCAATTACATCAAAAGTCAATGATAATGCAATCTGCTCTGCTTCCAGGGCAAATCTGAGTGTCTGGATATCGTCAGTCACATGATCTACACCATCAAGGCTTCACCCGTCTCCGTTTGGACTGTAATGTAGCCCGTTTACTGTGGATCCGCCCGACCGTGACAGCAACATTCACCATTCTCTTTGGTCATCTGGCTGTTGTGTCTCGCTGGGATTCCTCAGCCTTAATGCTCCAAACAGAGTCTCTAAATATTTGAAGACTTTCCTTTCTGTGTAATTAATATCACTCGAGCGTGTTGGCGGTTTGATCAAGGTTAAGTCTGAAAGACTTTCAGAGAAGTGGAACATTAGGACTCGCAGCTCATGTCCTTGTCCTCTCTCTAACACTTCAGAAGTAGGGCAGAATCACTCGTGTTTGCAGAGGGGAAACTGCAGCAAAATGCTCATTACCGAAAGCACTGGAAAACGTGCAATGATGCACAGAGACGTTTTTAATATTTGTTTTGTACATGAGATGCAAGTAAGTTCTCTATTCGGTTGCCTACTTTTGTTATTTCTTATCGCAGTATTTGCTTTTGTGAGTCGAACTAACACAATAAAAGAAAATGTAAGAAACATAAACAATGGGAGGGGAAATAAGTATGAAGGCTTGTTTCTGCGATGGAACTGAAAAAAAAATCATTAAAAAGGACTTCATCTGACAATTTTACCCACAGATCCAAGTTCATATCTAGCAATTCTGACTTTTTCTCAAATTTCTGACTTTTCTCTCGCAATTCTGATTTGTCGCAATTCGGACTTTTTTTCTTGCAATTCTGAATTTATGTCGCATTTCTAACTTGTTTTTTTTACAATTATGAGTTTATATTTCGCAATTAAGACTTTTTTCTTGCAATTCCATGTTTATATGTCACAATTCTGACGTTTTACTTTCAATTCTGATTTGTCGCAATTCTGACTTTTTTCTAGCAATTCCAAGTTTGTCACAATTCTGACTTTTTACTTTTTTCTCGCAATTCTGACTTTCTTCTTTCAATTCTGAGTTTGTCGCTATTGACTTTTTTCTCGCAATTCTGACTTTCTTCTTTCAATTGTGAGTTTATCACAATTGTGACTTTTGTTCTCGCAATTGGGAGTTTACATCTCGCAGTTCTTACTTTTTTCTTGCAATTATGAGTTTATATTTCACAATTCTGACTTTTTTCTTTCAATTCTGAGTTTGTCACTATTGACTTTTTTAATTTACATCTCGCAATTCTACTTTTTTCTTACAATTATGAGTTTTTATCTCGCAATTCAGACTTTTTTTTCTCACAACTCTGACTTTCTTGCAATAACGACTTTTTTATAACTCGCAATTTATAAAGACTGACTTATATCTTATAAACGTATTATATCTCAGAGATATAAAGTCGCAATTCCAATTTGACTTTTTATTCCGTGGAAGAAACAAGCTTCCATAAATAAGAGATCAATAATATTGGTGTGAAATCACCTCTAGGTCTGTCACTTCTCCAGCATCCACTGATGCAGCCCTAGATTAGCCGGTCTCAAAGCAAACCTACAGAGAGCTGCTCTCGTTTCCAAACACAGTTCATTTATTAACCGAAGCTTCATCCGCCTCTCAAGTGTAGATGAGCGACAGAAACTCCACAAGCCACACTGCCACCGTGACTCCACTTCTCCGCCAGTCACTTATCTTTGCAGAATCAATGATGTGTTGGGAAGAACACTTAAAGGGATATTTCACTCATAAATATAAATTCTGTCATCACTTACTCACCCTCATGCCCTTCCAAACCCACAAGGCTTTCGTTTATCTTCAGATCACAAATAAAGATATTTTTATTATTCTCTCATCATTTTTGTCCGCCAATTGAAAGTATATTTCTCAGTGAGGAAATTTCTAATCTGCTTTAGAATTTGCTCTGTCAGCCAAGGCAGTGACATCCACTTCAAAGATATCCATTTTTATTTTATTTTTTATTGTTAGTGTAGTAATATATCTCAGAAAGCTCCTAAACAGCACATGAACAGAATAAATGGCCTTTTTGTGACTAAATATGTGGATCTTTACCAAAATAAGCTGCAATCAGTACACTTTATTAATCATATCACTTTATTTCTCAAACCATGACTGTACATAAGCTGCAACCTATTTTTGCATACATATTAATATTTGTTTTTGCCTAAACATTAAGAACGGTGTGAAATGTTGATGATTTTATGTGTGAGAAGATCAGTTCAAATCTCCCACCTTTCCTGGAGAACTGTTCATATTTGTAATATTTAGCAGATCGTAGTCGATCTAATATTTATTGTTCGGCAGTCCATGTAATATAGTTACTTTACATTCAAGCCATTTGTTCTAACAAGCTGTGAATCTGTAATGAGTTTAACAGCTTAACAACTCATTTGACCTTAACACTTTAAGGTCAAAAGAGTTAAACCTAACAGTTTAAACATTTGGCATAGGGTTAGGGTTAGGCTGAATGAAACTGACACAGATATTAACACTGGCTGCAGGAATAAACATAATCCTCAAATTCATACAAGTATCTTTGATCTACACTGATGTTTATTAACAAACAGACATTTAAACTATTTGGGCAAACGAGTGTCATGTATGGTATCCCTCAAGGTTCTGTCCTAGGACCGCCATTGTTTTTACTCTGAGAAATATAAAGATATACACAGAATTAAACATATGTGACAGACCAGGTGAAGTGAACAGACTTCAGGATAATAAGCAAGACCAGAGAGCAACAGAAAATGAATGTCTGTATGTCATAAAACTCGTAAGCATTTACTGCGACCTGGTTTGTGCACATAAGTAACATCTGTAGAACAGCTTCATTTCACACGGGGAGCAACTCAACGTTCAGGGGCGTATTTTCTGAACATAATAGAGTGGAGAATATAAAACCCCTCAAACGTAATACTTTGATGGCAGGATGTTCCTCTGCATCAAGCGTTTCTGTACCAAATCCAAAGTCAATGAAGCAGGCGCTCACAGACCAGCGTATTTTACACAGATGTCACAGAAGTATGGAAGCTGGAAGCTCAGAATTGCGAGATATAAAGTCAGAATTGCGAAATATAAAGTCAGAATTGCAAAATATAAAGGCAGAATTGAGAAATATAAAGGCAGAATTGCGTGTTATAAAGTCAGAATTGCGAGCTATAAACTCGACTTTTCTTCTCGCAATTGCTTTAACTTTATATTTCGCAATTCTGACTTTATATCTACCAATTGCGTGTTACTAAGTCATAATTGCGAGATATAAACATGCAATTCTGAGGAAAAAAAAGTCAGAATTGCGAGTTTATATCATGCAATTCTGACTTTATATCATACAATATTCTTTTTCAAAAAGTCGCAATTACCTTTTTTATCTTTTACTCTGTGGCGGAAACAAGCTTCCATAAGGGAGAGATCACGCATTAGAATTAAAACATAAATTAGAGTTAAAGAACTAAGATTTTGACAAGAACAAAACATCATGATTGTTCTAAGCCACTTCCTGATCTCAAACAATGCACAACTTTTCCTGATTCCTGTGTTCCTTCTTTTGTGCCTTTTTAAGGCATTTTATTATTAACTCTTCAATGATGTTTTACTGTTTTTTTTTTTTTTAAATAAATTAATTATGAAGCCTGTTAAACAATGTTTCCCCAACAAACCTCTTGTATGCATATCTGAACGTTTCTTTGTTTGGGACTTTCTGAGGGTTAGTGTTGGGTTTAGGTTGAGAGTTGAGAGAAGGTACAGTATCTCTAAATGTTAGAAACTATATTTTCTAGCACAATGATCACTCTCTTTGAAAACAAACTATACTTTGGCCGATACAACACATGTTTAGATCAAGAGGCCTACAATCAAAAAATAAATAAATACAAAACTGAAAGAATCTTGAAATTTTGAATCCAATATTTGCTGATAATATAGCATAATAAGAGATGTATACAGTAAGCTATTTTTTGAAGTCCGGGAATTTTTGGCCCGGGAACAACCCCAAAAAGTACAAAAATTATCCCAAATTTTGGGGATCTTGTTATATCCTGTGAGAGCAAAGTCAGTAAGTTTTAGTCCAATGCCATAAAATGAACTAACATTATTAGGGGAAAAGAAAATTCTCTCTCAACATCAGGTATAAATAGGCTACCTAACCACTGACACATTCAAATATGTTCTCAAAACCTGCAAGAATCGCTAATAAAGGCGTTGATTCTCTGTTTGTTTGTGTGTGTGTGTCATGGAGTAACAAAGGATTGATTTCACAAAAAAAAAATTTTACACAAAAATACCACTTAAATCCGGAACGTTTCCCCAAAGCACTGCAATTAAAGTTGTACCAGGACCGTAAGTCCATTATGTGCATCAACAAACACTGTTTCTCAGAGACAAATGGACACTTCTTAAATCACATTGATGCATTTTAATCAATAAAAGGCATTTGTACATTATTTCATTATTTCAGAGAATAAAAATGTGTTGGTAAAAAACACCCAATTAAAACAATAGCTTCTCCGCAGTGCCACATGATCGGTGTAATCCAGTGGGGTTAGTAGAAATAGTTGACTTATAGTCAGTAGAAAGTATGTTGGTGGAGCATCAAAATAAAGAGTTAGCAGATATTAAGAAAAGCCTAGTAATGCTATAATGACTGCTAGTTGACACGTAGTTGCAAAGATGCTTATAGTCAGTAGAGTGCCTAAAGTGGACTATCGAAATAAAGTCCCAAAATATCCATTAATTTTTTTCTGTAGTCCCGAGTAAACAAATACATAAATATTGGCCATGATTTAATACAAAGTCACATGTATACTGTCAAATAGTTCCCTTCTGTGTTAGGGTCCAGCTGACATATGCATGAACGGTGTTAGCATGCCTTTCCTGGACCAGCTTCTGTATATCCATATACAGACAATAACAGAAGCCTGAGATCCGAAACGGGAATTTATATGACAGTTACAGTACAGAGACACTCGTAAAGGTCATCCGAACTGACATTGCACAGGGTTTTACAATGACGCTTCTCTAACCAGATCCTTCATTAGTTGTGTTTCTGGAAGCTGAGGCCTCAGGATGTTGAGCGGAGGCCAACACACGACACTAAAGCCTCTGCTACGGTTCAGCCCGAGTGTGGAGAATTACAATGATGGGCATCATCGCTGACGCTGTATATCATAAAGGGATTTCATAAATAATCTGGTTTGAGGTCTAAGCATTTTACACTTAAAGGATTAATTCACTTCAGAATTAAAATCTCCTGATAATTCATCATAACGTTATCCAAGATGTTCATGTCTTTCTTTCTTCAGTGGAAAAGAAATGAAGGTTTTTGAGGAACACACTCCAGGATTTCTCCATATAGTGTCTTCAATGGGGTCCAACGGGTCGAAGGTCCAGATGTGAGTTTCAGTGCAGCTTCAAAGTCTCGACACGATCCAGCCGAGGAATAAGAGTCTGATCTAGACAAACCAGCGGACATTTATAACAAAATACACATTTATATACTTTTAACCACTAATGCTGGTCTTGCACGTCCACGACTTGTCGCATTACGTGATCACGTTGGAAAGGTCAGGTGGTCGCCTGATGTAGGCGGGAAATGTATGCAATTTTCTTCCCCGACTTCAAAATCGTCCAACATCGTTGTTTTACCATTTATTTATTTTGTAAAGGGCGTTTGACTCAGTCTTTGCACGTTCTCTTTGTAAACACTGGGTCTGTTCTTACGCCTACGTCACGCTTGACCTTTCACCCTGATTACGTAATGTGTGTCGCATCACAGCTCGTGCAAGACCAGCATTAGTGGTTAAAAGTATATAAATGTGTATTGTGTTATAAATGTCCGCTGGTTTGTCTAGATCAGACTCTTATTCCTCGGCTGGATCGTGTCGAGACTTTGAAGCTGCACTGAAACTCACATCTGGACCTTCGACCCGTTGGACCCCATTGAAGACACTATATGGAGAAACCCTGGAGTGTGTTCCTCAAAAACCTTCATTTCTTTTCCACTGAAGAAAGAAAGACATGAACATCTTGGAGGACGTGGAGGAGAGTAAATCATCAGGAGATTTTAATTCTGAAATTTTAACTAAAGAAACTTTATTGTAAAGTTTTACCCCGTTATGTTGGAAAGAGAGCACAATCCCACAGATCCTCAGACTTCTCCCGTGTGATGGTCTAACCTGTCTTCCTCACGTCTGGCGCTCTTTGCTGGTCTTCATAATGAAGGACGCGAGAGGGGGAAGAATGGGCTCCTAAATGGCGGAGGAGTTTCGGGACATGCCAGGCCTCATTGTGCCATTCTTTATCACGCCTGACCCAAACTCAAACATGCAGGTCCGCGATCTCCTTGGTGACATTGCGAGGTCTATCACTTGGAGACGGAGAACAATGGCAGCCTGGGAAAGCCCACGGCGCGAGGAACGGCCAGTGTCTTTCACTCACACTAGAGTGGCATTGCACTGACTTACAAACGCCAGCAGAAGAGAAGGCTCTTCCTCAGCTAACCCTGGACTCGGGCTCAATTACTTCACAACCTTTTCTTGAAGAATAGTCCTTGTTATTTCAGTTTTCTAACAGTCTTAGCAACTTTCCTTTCAAACCCTTGTTTCTTTTTGAAAGCATGAAGCATATATAAACTGTACGAAGTTGTCATGAAATATACAGTAGTCAACATTTGAAGTGGATCAAAAAAGTGCATCAAAGTTGTCCTAAGACAAGAACGGGTATTGTTTAAAATTCATGTGTAACTTTGATGAAAGGGTTTGATCCACTTCAAATGACTTTCCAACTAAAAGGGAACATTCTCAGAACTTTCTGTTAAGATTCTCTTAAAGTTATGAAGAAGCGTTTTTCAGTTATACATGTTTGTTCAAAGTTATCTGGGCTTTAATAATATTCTCAAAATGTTAGCACAATAACATTATTTATACATCGTTCATGGAACTTTTTTCCTGAAATGTTTAAGTCGGACTTGGTTTTTTAAATGTAACTTGTTTCGGGACGTTGAGAGAACATTCGAAAGCAACGTTCCCACAATGTTTGCAGAACGGAACCTTCGTAAAAGCAAGAACGTTTTTAAAACGTAATAAACTGAACATTCCCAATTCCGTTTGCAGAACTTAATGGGTTGCTAGAACTTTCCCTTGTACATAAATAAACAAATTTAACCTAAAATCATTTTTTACAAATATGAAAATACAAAAACATTCATGGACATGCTATATTTCACTACCCACAGTTTGTGTGTTGTATCCTTCATGAACAGCTCCACTTCTTTCATTTGGAACAGTTACTGTTTTTAAACAGCCATGAAGAGTTTACACCTAGATTAAACTCCTTCTGTGCGAGTAACATTTGACAAATCATCTGAAAGAATCTCAGGGAAAAATTTAAAAACATTTTTTGCCTTCCAATAAATTTAGTATTAAAGCAAAGATTTTTTTTTTTTTACCTGTGTATCTTTTATATTGTTATAATGTCATGATTTTATGTTTGTCTTGTTTGTAAAACACATGTGAAGCCAAAGACATTTATGCACATTATGGACAATATATGTTATACTGAAACTGAATTCGTCGTGTTCTTCTCGAGAAGCTTCTCCACTTCTTGCATCCTTTGTTCCCTAAAATCTGTCTGTGCACACAAGCTCTAATTACACAAAAATACACAATTAATAGCTGAAATAACACTACTAGTGTATTAACACTAAAATACACTTTATTTCAATAGTCCACATTACATATTCTATTAATTATAGGTAACTTAGCAACTTCGTGTCAACTATCTTTCATTACTTTGCAACTTTACAAAGTCAAATAGTCAAGTTGATCTTGAAAACATAAGTCCAGTGAGTTACCGGGCCGTGTAAGAAGTCTTGATAATCTAACATTGCACATCGACTGAAAGAAGGTTTTTGAGCTGAAGTAAGAATACGACTGTTCGGACACCAAATCACGAGTCATCTATGCAAATGAACCCGTTGATAAAACGGACACAGATGTGATGGACAGCAAGGTAAGCAATCCTTTATTCTTCTAAAAGTTCTGGGAAATTTCAACACTAACTTCCAAAAGAACCAAACGAGACCAACAAATGCAAGCAGCAACAATTGCACAGTGAAAAGTCCACTAACTCTCTCTTCTGTATCTTCACCATACATGGCAAACACAAACAACAACTGCAACATCTCATCAAGTGTGCACTCGGACACGCAGAACTGCAGCAACATCTCATACACACGACATGCACATTCAGCCGGATCTCAGCCGGATCTCAGCCTTCTGTTGTTGTCTGTATATATACAGAAGCTGGTCCAGGAAAGGCATGTTAACACAGTTCATACGTCAGCTGGACCCTAAAGAGTGCAGAAGGAAACTATTTGACACCTTCGTATGAAATCTTGGCCAATATTTATTTATTTATTTGTCATGTTAATGGAATATTTACTCTGGACTTCTTTAGTTGACGGTGGAGCCAAATGGTGGAATTGATGGACATTTAGGGATAAGACTTTATTTAGACAGTCGACTTTTGACATTCTACTCACTCACTATAAGTAACTTTGCAACTACTTTGTCAACTAGCAGTCATTAGTAGATCTGCTTAATATATGCCATTTCACTGGTGTGGACATTAGCTAAACTCTTTAACACAAAAGTAGATCAATGCATGAAGGCACATTAAACTTAAACTCCATCATTGGCTCAGTGAACGTCAGAAGATCATCAACAAAATCAGTAACGTAAATATTCAAAAAACCTAACAAACAACAATAAATAAGGCCGTGTGTGTGTGTGTGTGTGTGTGTGTGTGTGTGTGTGTGGGGACGGTTCGGACTATATTGGCTATCTGTAAATCCGGCTGAATTGTTTCCATTTAAATCTAGTGTTTCCACTGGCTTCTGTGAGGGTTATGTTTAGAGAAATAAAAATAGCAATAATCTGGTAGAAAAACAAAAGAAAAATATGACATGTCTTCTCTAATACAGTGAAACAAACACGCGTGTGTTTTCGGGGTTTGAGGAGGAGAGATGAAGGAAGGACAGGTTCAGGCAATGCAGAGACTGTCCTTCATAAAACATCCAGTTCACACTTTATTTCTAATGGGAATACGCCGTCCACAAAGTCCCAGAAACGAGCGAGTAGAAGAAAGCATTCAAAGAAGATATCCGGGAACGAGTCGCTTATGTGTTTGCTTCGTTTGAGATGCCAAACAACACGGCGTGAAAGCAGACGAGAGTCGGCGGCCGAAAGAGAGCTGTCAAGTCGGACGATCAATCTACAGAAATATCACATTCATCTTCTGGGTTCCTGAGTGAATGCATTGTAAATATGGCTGCTTTTGAATAAAGATGCATATGATCAACATTACATTCTAGCTTTATTCATTCTGTTATATCAACACTTGAATGTGGGCACGTTTCATAAAAAAACTAAAAAACATTTTGAACAAAAAGCTGAGAAATCACGCTTCGTCCGGATGGGATAAAGACGATGATGAAGTAGATCGAGAAACACCCCCAAAGCTTCACAGTTGTTTCCTCTTCATGGCTTCGGGAAATACTCATCTATGTCGAGGAAGCATTGTGTCATAAACTCATCTTTGATCACCAAAATGACAACGGTTTTTCGTCATGGCTTCAAATATTTTGAATGTAACTCGACACCCTCGCCTCATTTAGTATGCGCGGTTCTATGAATATGCAAATGAGCCCCGCCTCCACTCACTCACTCAGCTCAGAGATCCACTGGTTGACGATCACACGTTGATCTGATTGGTTACAAGGTCGTTTGTGACGTCAGAAACACCAGCGATTTCAAACCGTGTGTTTGAGACTGTCTTTGGTTCACTGCAGTTTTAAGCAGGAAATACTCAGCAATGCTGTCGACTTATGAACTTACACACGGTGTGTCTTGAAGCGTATTAAAAACACCACATAGACACATAAACAACATTAAACGCTGGGTTTACCCCACAACAAACCCTTCTAAACCATTCCCGTAGGATAAACCACACACACGCTTTTTGCAATCAGTGCACATCTACATACTAATGTGTAACACAGAGACGTGTTTTGTGCCGCTCGGAAGGAATGATTTTTTATAATTGGAATCTTGCCATAATTTCTGCCATAAGCCTCAGCCAAGAAGGCAGACTCAATCGTTTCTCCAGTATCTTTTACCTTCAGAGATTTCTGGAAGCCAGTCGCCCGTGGAAACTTTCCCCTGGATTCGTTCCAGCTCCACATGAACAGTTTGTGAGTATGAATAGCACACATCTAACCTCTCGAACACGTCGATCATCTCCGAGCCGCAGGGGCCGCGAGCGCTTCAGGATCTTACATCACAATATCCGGACCGAACACATTCAGTCTGTTGGGGAGAATAGCGTGCGTTCTTCATCTCTGCTGCACATTCACAGCGGATTGAGTCGAAGCCACTGCTTTCCAGTGTAACTGGGCCAAGAACAAGGGCACGTTATTCCAGCCGCGGGAAGATGTGTGTGTGGCCGCCAGACTCACACACACACGCACTGAAGCCAGAGACCGCAGTGATACGCCATCACAACATGCTAACAACCACAAACACCTTGTTCTTCGTGTTACGGTGTCTTTTCCTCTGCTATCATGAGGTCTGACTCAAGAATGCTTGCTACTAATGCTCTTCCAGCTCAGGGTGTGTGACTAAACCCAGCGTTTAATGTTGTTTATGTGTCTATGTGTGTTATTAATCTCCTTTAAGACACACCGTGTGTAAGTTCATAAGTCGACAGCATTGCTGAGTATTTCCTGCTTAAAACTGCAGTGAACCAAAGACAGTCTCAAACACACGGTTTGAAATCGCTGGTGTTTCTGACGTCACAAACGACCTTGTAACCAATCAGATCAACGTGTGATCGTCAACCAGTGGATCTCTGAGCTGAGTGAGTGAGTGGAGGCGGGGCTCATTTGCATATTCATAGAACCACGCATACTAAATGAGGCGAGGGTGTCGAGTTACATTCAAGATATTTTAAGACATGAAGAATTTTTTTCACAGGATTTTTTTAAATATGTCATTTTGGTGATCAAAGATGAGTTTTAAGGGATAAAATGATCAACTACAGGGCGACTTTAAACTAAAAAATCTGACTTATTTGACTGAAACAACAGAAAAGCAAAGTACACTAGAATATGATTTGGTCATAAACACAGATAAAACAACCACAGACCAGTGAAAGAGATCTGCATCTGAGACCCTGAGACATTAGGAGGAGATTCTCCCAAAGTGTAACAAATAATTTGCCCTGAATTTAGAAACAATAGTGCATTAGTGCCTGCCTACTTTTACAGCGTCGTTTGTGATTTTTCCCATAAATTTTTCCCATTGGCATTTTAAAAAAAGTGTTCATTATAAGCCATGAATCAATCTAACCAGCTACGAGGAGAATCACGACATTACACATTTTGAAAATTTGAAAATCAGACAAAAAAGCAAAGGTTCAAGAACTTAATGACTTTAGTGAGGAAACGTATTTTTGTTCCGTTTGTTCTCACAAATACTTTATCAATACACTGTAACAATTGTCATGGGTTCTTCTCTATATGAGTGTCAGTGTTTCTGAACGCCTGAAACGCCTCCATTGTAGTCTTGAGTTTCTTCTGGGAACGAACACGTCACAATATTCCTCATTATAATAATTCATACGCAGAATAAAGGGGGCGGGGCCTGGTTGAGTTAGTTAGTAGTGTGTTAAACTGGCGGTTATGGAAAGGGGCGGGACATTTCCCAAACACACTCGAAGCGCTCGACCAATCACAACACACTGCTCCAGCCGACCAATCAGAGCACAGTGTGCTTTCAGAAGGAGGGGCTTCATAGAGACAGGAAGTAAACCGAGCGTTACTGACAGACTGGGAAGAGAGGAGCCGCAACAATGGAGAATATGAGGAGAATAATCAACATTCAAGCAGGAAAACCTGTTCTAGCAGAGCCTGAAACTACAGCAAGACTTTGGCTATAATAGATCCTCTTTAAACACATTTACAAGACAGAAAAAACACCACAAATGTTTTTGAAAAGGCAGCTGAAAGAAAATATCTTCACTATATTAATGCAAGTGAATCTATGTAATGAATAATTTAAATAGATTGACTAAAGGCTTTATATAATCTAAAGCTTTTATTATGCATCGAAGTTTGTTTTTAATTCAAACTCCAAAATATAATATTAATATCAGTTCAAAATAATCCAGTTCTCGGGCTTGTAAATGGAGCCGTCTCTGGCTGGATACAGATGTGTACAAGCCAACAGGAGGACTCGCTGCCGGTTCCCTCCAGATAATGCTGCAATGACTTCTGCATGTCACATCCATCCATCACTTCTGGAGGAAGGTGTGTAACGGGACAGGTTATTATGAGGAGGAGCGTTTCTGCTGCTCTGAAGGAGCGTCACTCGGCTGACGGCTCTTCATTGTGAATATTTCACACAGCTTCTCCTGTATGAATAATGGATGACAGCGAAATATAGAATCGCTTGTACATACATGGAGAATTCTGTCTGTGTTTGTCCTCTTTTCATCTCTCTCTCTCTCTCTCTCTCTGTCCCTGTTGTTCATTTCCACGTCCCACTCGTTCTGAATATTTCAGCATGTTTTTAGAAATGTCTCTTTGGCTTCCCTCAGATGGGCTTGTGGAGTCTCTGCGGCGTAAATCATTGAAAAACACCAACAACATAAAGATCCACCTTGAACGGCTGGAAACAGGAACAGAGATGCGGATCAGACTCTCTGATTAAACACATCCACGCAGAATCGCTCTCATCAACACGAGCAGTGCAGTGACTACAGCAAACCGACACGCATCAGCGAGCTCCACGCTATTCTCTCATGTCAAACCGATGTAAAAGGTTCATACACTAAACCTTAAAGTTGATGTCAATGGCCTGAATCTGCTCATTTAGATGAAGTCTGTGCTTATAAACTGTTACATGCTTTATCTCATGTTTTGTTCTCGTTCTTGTTCGGTCATTGAAAAACAACCGAGGTTGACCAAATTGCTTTACATCAAAATAAAAAGAATAAAAGATAGACGTTTTCTCTGAGCGCACACAAAAGCAAATCGCCTGAATGAATGGCATGAAGACAAAAACAGCTTAAAAAGTCACACACAAACCTCAACCTCTGGAAACTATACGACTGCTCATTTTAAACAGGGAATCAAATTCTGATATTTTGACATATTTGTTGTATTATGAAGACATGATTTATGATCATCTTTGTCACACGTCTCGCCATTTGTCGTACAGATTATTGTCAAATATATTCAACAGTTTGGAGTCTGGGGTTAAAAATGTATTAAAAGTGACTGTAACAAAATGTATAATGTTACAAAAGATTCTGTTCATCAGAGAATCCTGAAAGAAACTGTATGAAGGTTCCCACAGAAACACGAAGAGCACGACTGATTTCAACACTGATCATAATCATAAATGTTATTTCGAGCATCAGATCCTCATATTAGAGTGATTTCTGAAGGGTCATGTGACTCTGAAGACTGGATGATGCTGGAAATTCAGGAATACATTTGCTGTATATTCACATAGAGAACAGCTGATTTACATCGTAACTTAAATGGTGTTTTTACTGTATTTCTGATCAAATAAATGCAGCTTTGATGAGCAGAACTTTTATTTCTTTTATCTTCTATTAGTCCAACTCACTGCTATACTCGCTAATACAACTAAAAATCGTAATATTAATAATACAACTGCATCAAAATACATAATTTCCCAAAAATTGTTAAAAAATTCAGAATAGTAAGTAAATGTTTGGTCATTTCTTTCAGCATTGTTTAATTGACTATGATTTTCCATTTTTATAGTGTACAGATATTTCTGGAGAGATCAGACATATAATTATCTTATTTTGGTGATCTAAAGCCTCAGCCCAGACAAATATTAGTTTTAAAACATAATCATTCCCCTTGATTGCACATTGTAAGTGTATTCAGTGAATTGGAGCCATAAAGTGAAGCCGTTTGTGTCATCGTCGTAAAGAATATCTCGAGCACTTTGGCGATGATGATCATGGATAATGATCATTAAACTCAGCGATTATTCTGAATATTCAACACTGAGAAAGAAGAATCTTTTCCTTGCAAATCCAACTTTAGGCCCAAAACAATAAAGACATTGAACTTGCTTAAATCCAGTCTAACATGATGACTTCAAAATCATTCATCCTTCCACCAAAATCCCTCACAACACAATCCCAATGCCAGACATGAAGAGTCCGAGAACAGGTTTGACACCGCAGGTTTTGATCAGCCGGATTCTCACAGCACAAGAACTGCCTAAACCAAAAGCCTAAATGTGAATGTGGACTCATTGTGTGATTCTCCCAACGCATCCTAGCAATTCCATGAGAACCAAGCCAGAATCAGCCGAAGGGACTTACAGTCGGGACAGAGCGGCGTTCTTCTGGAACAGGAGCTCTGGAAGCTGGTGGAGCTGGTTCCTGTTCAGGCGTCTGAGAGGAGACAAGACACACACACACACTCGTGAGATCAGCACACTCACGAACACATCCATCATGAACACTTAACATCAGGTACAACAGGAGAGTAAGATGCTTTACACTGAAATATCGTGAGGAAACCTGGAAACGGTTTAAGCCTGGGAATCTCTGCCTAATTCTGCTAGTAAACAAGTGAAACAACATCTAGAGCTGACGTGTCCATGCGTTCCTCTAACAGTTCATGCTCCATAACCCTAACCAGTTCTGTGTGACTGTGCCTCATACCAACTTACTGTATTAACTAGGGGTGGAATAATATATCGCAATGCAAAAATGCATTAATATGAATCGTGGATAGTGTCAATATGTATTGTGGTAGTTCACCCAAAATAAAAATAACTGTGAGAAAGAATTTAAGTTTTCAGAGTTTTAGTGTCATTAAACTGCTATGTTGAATATAGTGTATAATAATGCAATGGGGGAATGTTTGTGTGTCCTGATAATGCCAGATGTCTGATGTTACCAGTAAAAAATGGCCTATTATTTTATATCTAGTCAGTGACAGTGAAAGCATATTATTCTAATAAATTCTGTATTTTCAGCTTCAGAATCATGAATATTGTTATTCTGGTGTCTCTATTGTCCTGTGCTTTGGGTTTCAGCACCAAGTCCAACACTATTCATTTACACACACAATGTAATACCAAATTTATCATTTTAATCAACAGTTGATTTTCTGTTACTTTTTACCAAATGTCTTGGAGTATCGCAATAATATCATATCGTGAGTTCAGTATCGTGATATGTGTCGAATCGTGATATAGGGTCTCATTACACACCTAGTATTAACAAAAACTAGTTTGGCAGTGCTGTTTAATAGCCTTACCTTATAGTGTCTATTCATCAGTGTTAGTGATACTCTTACTATGTATGTGTATGTTAAAGGTGCAGTAAGTGATTCGCACAGAGTGTCCACTGGTTAGGGGGAGGAGCCTGTGTTGCGTAACGTGCTTGTGATTTAGGGGCGGGGCTATGAAGATAGAGGCGTGGTTCTTTTGGGCAAGGGGGTTTGTTTTAGTGATGATGCTTATCTGTGTGTGTCAAACATTTATGTGAAATAAATTAGCTTGGTTCAAATTCCTAAAAACTTGAGTCGCAGTTCAATAACCACTGGGGAAATGTGGGTCCCAAAGCCAAATGCAGAATATCCAGAGATGCAAACTACTCAACTCTTTGTCATATTTCTCCATTTTGAATAGCCTTATTGAAATTAAATTAATCATGGGTCATGTAATTTTCATAAAAGAAATTAAGGTGATAGTAAAATATACGCAATATTTTTAATTAAGAAAATTGTGGTTTAGTGTTGTATAGAAAATACTGAGAACATTTCACTAATAAAACCAAGAGACACATTTTCCTCTTGTTTTAAGGAAACGCACAGTTTTGAGGCTTGAATTGAGGAACCGATTAAGCTGATAAAATCAAGGAAAAAAGCCTAGCAATTCATTTTAAGTGAATTAGTTCAATTATGCGGTTTTATTTAGGGACACCATTGTTAGTTCCCAGCATGCTTTGCACATCACAGGAAACGGAGAGTAAATATAGAAATTAAGTGTAATTTATTTAAGTGTAGATTTAATTTAAGTGTAAACTGTACGTGTTTTTTGAGTAAATGGAAAAATCTGTTAATGTTTAATGTTCAGTTATGTTTGACATTTGGAAGAGTTTCTATCATGTTGAAGTTTTGATGGTACCATTGTGCAGAAGAGTAGGGCTTATGGTTATGTTGTGAATAACTGCACACAAATAAACGTATTAATACTCTGAAGCATGTTGCTTTGATCATTGAGCTATAACTTTGCTCAATAACTATAACTAGAATCATATAACTAGTGCAGTAAAAAGTTTGTTTCTGAGCTGTGCTAACAACACTGTCTTTTTTCATTATAAAATATAGCTCCAAGTCAAATATAAGTAGGTTATTTCTAAAAGTTTCACACTTCTAAGAAATAAAAAAGCATATTCAACTAAAAATATTAAATTCATTGTGTCATAGACTAAATAATTTAGGGTTTTTTACATGATTTATTCAGATTCCATGAAACTACTCAAAAATATCATGTGTAATATTGTTCCCACATTTGTTTTAAGTAAAGAGCACATGGCATTTGCAGATGATGCAGTGACACGTGTGTCTCCTGATAGCGGACTAGTGTTGCACACTCACAGTCTCTCCAGCTCTCTCATGTCATCGAACGCTCCTCGCTCCACCGTTCCTATCTGGTTCTCCATCAGCTGCCTGTTCACAAACACCAAACAGCACATCACTCACAAACACAGTCTCCGGCTCGGGTGCAAGCTGCCTAAATCATGATTCTGGAAACTAAAAATGGTCAACGTTGAGCACCATTTACTTGCTTTAGATGGAGAAAAATCCTGGAATGTTTCCCTCTAAAAGCTTGATTTCTCTTTGGCCGAGTACAGAAAGGCACACACATCTTAGATGGCCTCGGGGTGAGTAAATAAACAGGACATTTGTGTGTGAACTACTCCTTTAAAACGAGATCTGAGGACAGGTTTGAGGGAGTGGAGCGTGTGCTTGAAGACACAAGAGAATGTAATTCATCATAACTTGAGGAGATTTACAGCACATTTACACCCAAATGATAGCAAATATACCCAGAACTGACCCAAAACCTCACAGTCTGGCTGTAAACTGCTTAAATCGTCTCCATAGGGTTGATTTAAAGTGCCATTTGACGGCCTATGAGATTTTGTGGATCATTATTAATGTGAACCGACAATAATCAGTTAAATAACGTTAAAAATATTATTGAATAGGTTAATGAATGTATTGCTTGTTGTTAATGCATTGACTAATGTTAAATGATGGGACTTTATTGTAAGATGCACAATAATCGTCACGCAATAAGAAGCATCCGCTCTTAAGATGATTATCACATATTTAGTATATACAAAATAAGAAGTAAATGCAGAACTCACAAAACTCGAAGATACTTGAGTCCAGAAAAGTCATTTCTGTTGATGCGTGTGAGGTTGTTTCCATTCAGTTCCCTAGAAAAAGAAACAAGAGTTATGGGTAAGTTTATGAATACAGCATCGCTGTAATGACTTATTTAGCTCAACAAGTGTCATAAACCAGAGACAATATACACATATATACGGCCCTCTATAACTGTACAACACCAGGTGGATAAATTGCTGCTGTAAAATACTGTGTGGGTTCTTTGCAAATGTCTGCTCATTATTGCGAACATGTGTTTCTTTTTCGTCCCCAATCACTGAGAGAAACACACTTACACACAAATCTCCCATGAATACTGGATACAAAGCCATGTACTTTCTGTTGTTTGTAATGAGCACTCGTGGGAGCCCAGCGCACAGAGACGGGGATCGCAGACAGATGTTCACACACACAGCGACGGGGATCGCAGACAGATGTTCACACAGGTGCGCACAGAAATAATGCACTGCTATTTATCAGACACCACCTGTAGATGCGCCGTGCTGCGCCTGAGATCGGATCTGCGCTTGAAGAAGTTGGTGACAAATGTTCTTAAGAGAAACTCTTGATCAGTAACACTTTATTTCTTTGCATGTCAACTAGCAGTCATTATAGCATTACTAGACTGTTTTCTTAATATCTGCTAACTCTTTATTTTGATGCTCCACCACAAACATACATGGGAATATATTGCAAAATATAATGCAATATATACTATATATGGGAAACGTCTCAGGTTACGACTGTAACCTATGTTCTCTGAGAACAGGGAATGAGACAATGCGTCGATTGACGCTAGGGGAACGCCTCAGGCGTGACAAGTGTCTGAAATCACTATCAAATCACGGCAATCACATTGACCGGCGACAGCCCATGAATCATTATGTGAACGATTAACGTGTGACCTGGAAGTATAAAAGGGCGCCTTGCAAACAAGACAATCATCCTTTCGTCTGAAGGGACTGTTTGGTATGAGGAATGGCAAGGAGACGCAGTCCTGTCTGTCCGAAGACAGAGCCTCTGGGCACTTGCATTTAGGTAAGGCATCCATCCCGAGGGACTGCGAAGCTGGCAGTGAACCACTCGGCCCGGATCTCAGAGACGGGGTATCCCGGAGAGCATGACTCAGCATTTTGCTTGAAACCCTTGCAAGCGAGGGGAGTTACTCTGCTCGATCCACTGATCTACCCAGTGCTTATGTTTCAAAGCACTGAGGAGGCCTGAGAAGGCCTAAGGACTGATCTAACTGGGAAGCCTCACGAGAGGCCTACGACCGTCTGATCAGACTCAGGAGTCCGTGTACTCATAGAGACCCTCGGTGAGAGGAGCACATGGTCCGCCAGGCAAACCAGGCTGTAGGCAGGAAAAAGAGGTTCTGGGAACCAGTAGCAGAGAAAGAACACTTTAGTCGAGCCAGGGCGCAAGCTCGCCTTCAGCAGTTGAGACCAGCTGAACTGATAGCAAGCGGCCACCAGCTTCCTAATCCCAGCACCGCTGGGAAACCACTCACAGGGAGGCCTGGTAAGGCCTACTACCTGATAACCACAATATGTGGGAGCTCACCTTCAGGGAGGCCTGGTGAGGCCTACTACCCGATAGCAAGTCAGGCTAGCTGTCCAGTTGCCTGTCCTTGTGGCTTTGCCTTCAGGGAGGCCTGGTGAGGCCTACTACCTTATAGCCACCATATGTGGGAATTCACCCTCAGGGAGGCCTGGTGAGGCCTACTACCCGATAACCATCCTAAGTGGGAATTCACCTCCAATCTTAGCAACTGGTTGCTATGAGCATGTAATCCGGGTGATCCAAGCCAGCCAGTCCTGGGGCCCAGTCTCGGAGCGGCCTGTTTAGCCTCCTGAAAGTCTTCTTATGAGGGAGACTAACTACCACGGAGAAGAGAGGTCGGGGACTGAGCTACATTGCTGGGACTCACCTATCAGGGAGCAGGCCCAACCAGGGAGGCCTGGTCGGGCCTACTAGCTGATAGCAAGTCTTTTCTGCTACAACATACACTGTTGGGAACCATACTATTTTAACATAACTATTGAGCCCACCCACAGGAGGCCTAATAAGGCTAGCTACCTGGTTGTGGCCATAATATATGTCCCACAATTTTGGGACCCACCTCTGAGGCGGCCTGTTAAGGCCTACTACCCATCAGTGAGTCTACTGCATGAACTACTAAGGCCAACCACCTGAGGTAAGCTAGCCTAAAGAGCCCTCTTGGGAGCTGCCCGGGCAAGGAGTCCGGCTAACGCCGCCTTCACACTGGCAGTTGAAATCAGCTCCGATACGGCACCGAAACGACCGGAAGTCATTCATTTCCTATGGAGATTCGCAGACCGCATGCGAATGGGTCCGAAACGGGTCCGACAGAGTGCGGTGCGAAGAAAATCGCGTCCGTTGGTCATCCGGATGCGTTCAAAAAATTGAACTCTTGCGAAAAGCTACGGACGGTTCCTATCCGACAATTCCAGCGGAAGTTGAGCGTTGCTATGGTACTGATAAACAAACCTGATTTCTAAACTTTTCATACAATAAATAATGATTTTAGAACGATAAGTTGTCATGTCATTTTTTTTATTTTCATGACTTAACGTTATTTAAATTTATGTTCATTAGTAAAAACTTTTTGAAAAAAAGTAACAACCTTATTTTTATTTGGTAAAATGTAATCTGACTTTTTGAGTTTTATTCAAATTAACCTTTGGTCATCCAGTATCATGCATTTTAGATCATGATAACCACAAATAAAACCATGCATAGCCTATAGCACCTCACTATCATGGCAAAATGTAACTGTATGGTTTCTATGGTATTTGTATGAAAAACAGTAGCCTAACAATACATTAAATACTGTAATTTTATTACATTAGTCCTTTAATACATTGTCTACATTAATAATATAATACAATTCAATATGTATATCCCACATTTCATGGTGGAAATAATATAATAGGCTATAACGTTACAGTAAATCCATGGTAAATGAAGGGAATTTGTAGACGGAAAAGTTTTCTGTATCGTTGCGCACAGTGACAGACATCGAACTATTGACATTATACCACTAAAATATCACATTTTTTAGCCGACCTGACATCTCAACGTCCTGAGCGACTTTCCTCCACGCAGCAGCCTTCCTATTAATATCTCTGTAGCCCTCATCAGAGAGATCATACAGAATCGTACATTCTGACACGGACAAAATCAACCTTTCTAATCTCTCCGCCATTTTTGTTCTACCCGCTTCCGACGCTTTTCGCGGTGTAGTACGACGTCCGCTGGGGGCGTATTGCGAATTACGGAGCTGATTTCAACTGCCAGTGTGAAGGCGGCGTAAGGCCTACTACCTAACCACGCAGCCTTAGTTGCCAGAAAAGCTGTTTAAACAGCCACTCTGCCTCAGTGGAGGCCCCAGATTGAGGGGCCTACTATCTATATGCATGGGCGTCAGCTCATGGCAATGCTCTGGCTTCAGAGAAGCGTAATTTTAAAAACTCTTTTTAGAACTCTCCGCTCAACCTGAGCCATCGTGGTGTGAGGTAGATTGATACAGAGCTGAGAATGGAGTACTAAGAACTACCCTGAGTCAACGGGGGAGTAACAACCATCTGCCCCTGGTCATTTTAACAGGGTGCAGGCCTGCCAGTAGCTCTAGAGGTGACAGGGATTCTCCTGTGCCCAGCCTAGGTGAGTGGGGCTCGCTTGCAAGCCAACCACCTAAACCCATCGCTTGAGCAGTAGCTCAGCGAGCTGAGTGGAGCCAACTCTGGAGGCCCAAGTCCATATGCTAGCTCTGTATGGCAGGGTCTGGCAAAAAACGATCTCTTCGCAGAGGGAAAGATGACCTAGCCCTGCCCGAAAGACCCATAGTAATGGGGAGGCTTTACTGGAGGCCTAACCCTAGATCTTTAACAATCATGCCTCGACTACCAACCTGCATTACTCTTAGCACCCCTGAATGCAGAGAAGGGGGCGGGCCTTGGCCGAACGACTCCCTATTATGGGAGGAGGCTGTAATCTAGGGAAGAAGGAAGCCTAAGCTCACGTAGTGAAAGGCCAGAGGCAGAAATGCTTCAGCAGAACGCCGACACTATCCCTAGCGTAGCCTAGGCCAGCTACAGAGAAGGCCCTGGTGAGGGTCAGCCTGTACTCATAGACCTACCTGAGGGCTCAGAGGAACCACAGCCTTAAAAAAACTATTATAATTTTTTCAAGGGTCTGTAGAACCGCTCAGCCTACTGAAAACCCAAACAGAGCTCAAAGGGGCGATGTACTCAGAACAAAAAACGTCAGACGGTCCCGTGGGCCGGACATAAGATCTATCTGAAGCACCAGCGTCAGTCTCTACTCCAAAACAATTTTTTTTTATTTTGAGAGAGAGAGACCAACTACTCTACCCTGAGGTGGCTAATAGCCCGAGGGCTAACATAGATGTGTGTTGAAAAAACATAGTTTACAACTAGAATGAGCGGTGGCACACCTCGCTTTATCTTACATATGACAACAAGGGAAGCCATACTCACAAAAGAAGCACATACAACTGGTGCTTCTCTCTATCGTTCTAGCCACATAACAGGGGAACTTCAGGGCCCTAATAATCCAAACATTTTTTACCTTATCTTTGACACTGACATGACCCCCTAGCTCTATACAGGGAACAAGGTCTGTAGAGCTTTTCTTTTAGATACATTTCAAAAGCAATCAGCTCACCTGCAGCGTGCGGAGTGAAGACTCACCAGATAGTTCTCTATGAACCTGGGGTCCACCACTTTACATGCCTGAAAGAGGCGTTCACACTAACCAAGCCGAGGCGGGCCATCAGAACATAGTTCTCATCAAAAACCTTGGGCATGGGTCACCACACTTCAGAAAACAATTCTGCCTTTCATGCCTTCGCCGTGCCTTTCATAATAATTCTCTTACTGTTAATCCTCTTTAGCGTGTGTTTAATGATTCACGGGCTGTCGCCGGTCAATGTGATTGCCGTGATTTGATAGTGATTTCAGACACCTGTCACGCCTGAGGCGTTCCCCAAGTGTCATTCGACGCAGTGCAAGTTCCCTTTCGAAAGGTTATTTTTAAAATATTTATAAATGAAGACAAAAATAGCATTACATGTAATATTCACAAAATTTTATCCTTTATTGTGTACATATATTGCACATACATGTTCCCATATAAATGTGAATGTATGTTCACACACACATATATATACACACACACACACACACACACACGGAATGAGTTACATCAGATTTAGTTCCCAGCATCCTTTGCCTCTGACTGTTAAAGGAGAGTAAATGTTAAAATTAAGTGTTATTTAATGTTTTGCACAATATTAATATAAGGGGGGTCTGTTAGTTTTTAATGCTCTATTATTTTTTTATTTAAAAAGGTTTTCTGGTATGTGTGATTTTTTGGGGTCGTTGTTCTGAAGAGTCGAGCCTGTGGGTCGGTTGACCATTGGCCGAAACCCATTAATACTAATTACTATATTTTATAAGTAGTGACTGTGCACTCCTCAGTACAGAGATAGTCTCTTGGCTAAAAACTACATTATATTACACTATATATTTCTAAATAAACATATCTGCAATATACAGTATTACATGTGAAGTACCATATCTGATCACATATACATCTACTGTAGATATTATGAAGTATGTAATATACTTCATAATATAAATATAAAATTACATACATTATGATATATTAGTAAATAAATGGTCACATATTTTTCAATATATAAAAAGCAGCAATTCCTTATGTATTATTTAATATATTGTAATATATTAACACAATATATTATTCTATATATTTTCAAATATACAGTTAAACCATTTAATATATTGATAATTCATATATAGGAAATGTATTTTCGTTCCGTAAGGGACCAACAGACTTTCTGCCATCTACAAGTAACTTTTTACATGTCAACTTATTCTACTAACCCGAACATCTACTAATACTCTAATGAGAGTTAGCTGACATTTAGCTGCAAAGTTACTTTTAATGAGTTAAAGTCTAAAGTGGACTTACACAATGAAGTGTAACGATATCAACCAAGTGCATCTGAAACTGACGTAAAACAACTGTCTCATGTCTCAAACTCAGTGATGTCGTACAGTAAACCGAACTAGTTAACTTGCCTAAACTTGCTTGGCTGCTTGAACTAAACACACCGGTGACGGTCTAGTCTTCGTCATGCTGAGCTCAGGGGTTTATCCCAATGCTGGAAGCTCCTCCAACCAGCACACACACCGCCGTTTCCAGATCAGATCTCTATTAAGATCTAAATTAAAAATGATCCATCCAGGACGACTGCCATACATATTCCCTTACTCACAGGTCCCTATAAGAAGTGTTTGTCGTCTGAAGCTGAAATGCCTAACATCAGTCAGTGCTTCCGTTAGTTTTAACCCCTCGTCTCCTGCACGGCAGAGAAGCAAGTCTGTTATATACAGCCGTTTAAAACTAGCATGTAGTGCTGAAAGTGAAAGAAAAATAAGTGCAACTAACCATTTTTATTTCCAGAAACCAAAATTCCATTCACACTTTTTACATTTATAAAACATGAAAGTTATTTTAATCAAGCATTATTTGCGTTGTGGATGGATTCTTTTGAACTTGCCTTTTTTTATTATATGAAATGACTGCTTCTCTGTGATCTGTACATTAAAGGAATGTGTGCGACTCAAGCACAGCCGAGTGTGTTCTAACGAACCCGGTAAAACATAAAGCTCGTTACAGCTCGCTCAGACCGCTGAAACCTGACTGTGATGAGAGTTTAAAGAGCAAACTCTACTCCTGGCAAAGTGCCACAACCCTTTCTGCCTGAACACAGTTGAGTTTGGGGGAAACCACCACTCATTAA
This sequence comes from Tiaroga cobitis, assembly GCA_030578255.1. NCBI lineage: Eukaryota > Metazoa > Chordata > Actinopteri > Cypriniformes > Leuciscidae > Tiaroga > Tiaroga cobitis. The sequence goes on along the minus strand of CM060603.1, from coordinate 3,617,378 downwards.
CCAGCTAATGAATTTAAAGAGAAAAAGCAGATTTCAGGGAAACCCTTTGATGCTGTACAGCAGGGCTTGGTGGGCCGTTATGAGCTTTAATGAGTCTGATCCATCAAGAAGCCGAAACGCAAGGTCAAGAAGAGGTTAATCAATGAGGGTTAATAAACAGCTCCTGTCATTAGATTATTCCCATTATTATTTTTCATAATGTTTGCATTGTATAGCCCGAATAGGCCAATCTTGTTCATCATTTCCTCACTGCTCAATTAGACTTGATGAGCATTTAAATTGGAGGAAGCCAAAGCATTTAAACATGCTGTTTCAAACGCACGAGGCCTTCTCTTTGCTCCAATGCGTCTGCGGGCGTTTGTTTTGGCCATATACCGTATGAGTCCACGCTCAGATCCGCACCATATTTGGTGTATTAACAAATTTTGTGGAAGCGAACTGAACCAAGAAGAAATTCCAACATCATAACAATTTTAATCCCTGTTTTGTGAACAAAGCAAACAATCTAAAGGTCTGAAAACGCTAAGTTTAAGACATTTAAGAATCACCATGCACTGCATTTCTACTTTAAAGTCCCCCTGTAGTCAATAATTGTATCCCCTAAAACTCATCTCATCACCAAAGTTTACATATTTAAACGTTTTTTTTTCCATCAAAAATGTCTTCATGTCTTAAAATATCTTGAATGTAACTCGACACCCTTGCCTCATTTAGTATGCGCGGTTCTATGAATATGCAAATGAGCCCCGCCTCCACTCACTCACTCAGCTCAGAGATCCACTGGTTGACGATCACACGTTGATCTGATTGGTTACAAGGTCGTTTGTGACGTCAGAAACACCAGCGATTTCAAACCGTGTGTTTGAGACTGTCTTTGGTTCACTGCAGTTTTAAGCAGGAAATACTCAGCAATGCTGTCGACTTATGAACTTACACACGGTGTGTCTCTCTTAAAGCGTATTAAACACCACATACACACATAAACAACATTAAACGCTGGATTTAAATTTTCACTTTAACATACACATAAACATATTCATCTGTACTGCTATGTGACTGTCATCACAAAGAGCTCTAAAAGCTCTACATTCACAAGCTAATCTTCTATTGGTGTTTATGAGATTTATCACTGGGATCCAGCTATAGAGTTTCTCGCTCTGAGCCGCCGTCCACTTTCCAGACAATCAATAAGCAATCAGTGGAAGCTCACGGGGACGTTTGGCCTGCGAGAGGAATTCTTGAGTACATGCGAGCTGGAGTTCACAGCGCGAGCGGCCGATCCTCCGAGTTTAAAGAGAATTCTCAATCAGATCCTCATCAGCGGCGTTTGATCTGCGGCTCAGCGGCTTCCGGAGACAGTATAAATAGATGCACTAGCATAGATAAAATAAGAAGGGTCGAGTCTCTGGACGTCTGAAGATGAACGCCGGGTACATACGAAATGACTGAGATTATTCATTTAAAGAACAGAGAGCCTCAGAGCGCATTAAATAATCTGTCTGCTTTAAACCGTTACGCTGGACGCATGATATCTGCACATCAGAGAGCAGAGAAGGGGGCGTTTACTTTTGCACTACTCACTTTAGATGCATAGTCTTTAAGGGGGTCCTATAATGCCCTTTTCACTAATGTAAAATACGTCTCTGATGTCCCCAGAGAGTGTGTGTGTGTGTGTGTGAAGCTTTAGCTAAAATACCCCACAGATATTTTTTACAGCATGTTAAAATTGTCACTTTTTGAGAGTGAGCAAAAACGTGTGTCCCTTTAAATGCAAATAAGCTGCTGCTCCCGGCACAGGGGGCGGAGCTACAAGAGCTGGTGTGTGTTTGAGTGTGTTAGCAGATCCGATTACCACACACACACGCACTAAACATTTCAAATCTTTTAGCCTTTTATGTTCAAACCGGACTCAGAAAGATGGAGAGACTCAAGAAGAAGTGACGAGACATTTCTGAATGGTTAGTTGATGAGTTTATGCAGCTGATGTGGAGTCAACTATCTTCTAGTCTTTGATTAGCATATTCTGTCATGATAATCTATAAATCGTGTCCCGGGGGCGGGGTTTATGTAAATTCTAGGGTTTGTGATGTCACTAACCCAGGAGGAAGCTCGTGTAGTTCCTGCCAGCCGTTTGTTGTAGTCCTTAAAAACTGATTTCTGTAAAAGCAAATCTCTTCCTTTGCTCTGAACTTCGAGCGTCGTAACAGATGTTGTTTATGCTCAAACGGCAACATTACACACTAACTACAGTTAGAAAAGGGAAATCATAATCAAGGACCCTAGTAAAAACGTTTGCATAAGGCAGAAGCACAGAAAACGTTGTTCTGTGAGCGAGTGTGTCAGGTCTGAACCGTGGGTTAATGGGGAAAGCTGGGGGGGGAGGGGGGGTGTGATTTTCACACTTACTGAACACACAGTCATTACAGAATCCATCAAAGACATCCTGAAGCCTGGATGTGATAGAAATGCCCTTTGACAAGTGCAAAGAGATTGGTTTTGTTCATCCACCCCCCCATGATCAGCCGGTGTGGAGACGGTAGAGACTCGAGTACACACACACACACACTCTCGAGTACACACACACTCCAGAGACTTCCGTCCGAATGCGACTGTGTGGAAGTGAAGTTCGAAACAATGAACCACTGATAACAAACTATCCTACCGCTGATGTAGTTCACATATAATATTAAACTAGCTGGGGCTTGAAATCAATATAAAACATGAATTCCTTCAAATCTCAAGGTGTTTCTGACATGTATAATTCATCAGAGACGTCCTCATTCAAATCTATTCACATTTATTTGTATAACGCTTTTCACAATACACATCGTTTCAAAGCAGCTTTACAGAAAATGCACGAGTCCACATTACAATGAAGAGTGATCTGGTGTCAGAGGAGACTGTCCAAGTTATGCATTTCAGAAATGTACATCTACAAAACACAGTTAGATAAAAATGTATGAACAATGTAATAACTTAAGGCAGAAACAATGAGCGATTCATTGGAGTAATGAATACTTGTTTGTTCACAAATGATTATTTGCAGAAGTATAGAGAACGGGTAAACCCCACAGAGATGCTCTCGTCTGGCCGGAGGAAGAGTGAAGGAAGAGCGAGCTGAAGGAGTGATAGTAGAAAAGTGGAGTGGGTTTTACTTCATTTTATATCGTTGATTCTTACGCTTTAATTTCTACAAGCTTCAATTGAATACTAATATGGGATTTACTTTGTTTTTTTAATTCTTGCCTGAACTAACTTTTTCATGTAGAAATTGCATTTGTTTTTTCTGTAGCATTTACTTCACCACAGAATCCTTTTTATCAGTGTATAATATTAAACAAGCTGATTTATAACACGAATTCCTTCAAATCTCAAGGCTGTTCTGACATGTTTAATTCATCAGAGACTTCCTCATTTAATTCAATTCACATTTATTTGTATAGCGCTTTTTTCCCCCCACATTACAATGTAGAGTGATCTGGTATCAGAGGGAACTGTCTAAGTTATGTATTTCAGAAATGTTCATATACAAATTTCACAGTTAGATAAAAATGTATAAACAATTCAATAATTTATGCAACAAAAAAAATGCATTTAAACAATGTAATAATTTAAGGCAGAAACAATGAGCTCATTGAAGTAATGAATACTTGTTTGTTAACAAATTATTAGAACTATTGCATTTTAGAGAATGACTATACAATTCTATATAAAGCAATAGTGGGATTAACATCAAAATGTATTGTCTAATGTTAAAAGTATGTTTATAACGTAACCTTCTCCCTTTAAATGGTTTGGTCATTTTAAGAATAATTCATGCAATTTTATAGTATTTATTTTCAAGAATTAAAAGAGCAGTTTCGAGTTTATCCTTGTATTGTTCAACTGATGGATGTTGATATGGGATTTAGAAAGTAATTAGTAATACGCAATTAAATACTTTTTAGAGAGAGTAATTAGTACAGTAATCTAATTACACTGCTGAAGACGTAATTAGTAACTAGTAATTAATTTTTTAGAGTAAAGGTCCTTGCACACTGTGTTGGAAATTTCCGCACGTTAAAAAATAAATACGACCTCACGTTGTGTCAATCACGTTTACACACTCCCTGCGAAACTTTCGTCCGTCATGAAAAAATTCGGATCCGTAGCTCAAGCATTTTGAGAGGTTTTTGACAACACAGAGCCACCGAATGACGAATACGAAAGAATGCATACGAACATTTCAGACCCAGTGTGCAAGAACCTTAACTTACCCAACACTGGAAGTAATGAATGCCTGTTTGTGCACAAATGATTATTTGCAGAACTCTAGAGAATGACTAACCCCGTGCACAGAGATCGTCTCGTCTGGACGTGACCGGGGAGAGGGAAGGGAGAAGGGAAAGTTCTGAAGAGCGAGCTGAAGGAGTGATAGGAAGTTTCTCCTCATGTCAACATCACGTCTGACTGTACCTGTCCAGGACGGCAGTGCCTCATTCAGCTATTGTTCTCATTGAATTCCTCCCGGTAATGATGCACACACACACACACCCCCTCCTCCCCAACACCTACACACACAGATGGACGTGAAGTGTGTACTCACAGCCTCTCAGCGTTTCGGGGGATGTTCCTGGGCATGGTTCTGAGCCCGAGCCCGTGGCAGTCCACAGTGGTGCCGCTGCACGTGCAGAGCGCCGGACACGCCGCGGCCGCCTCACACACCAGCAGGATCCACACACACACCTCCACCAGCCTCGCAGAGTATCCGTATCCTCCTCTCATGATCTCTGAGAACGTTTCCAGAGGGAGAAAAAAAGCGGCCGCTTCACTTTCCGCACAAACTCTCCTTTTCCTCTTCTTCTTGGAGGAGTTGCTTGGTCGCTTGTGTGCGTAACGCGCTCCACGACTAAAGAAAGGGGATACGGGGAACAAAAAATCTCTATCCTCTCTCACTCACACACACGGCAGTAATCCATCACAAGGATCTACAAATAGCAGTTCCCGGACTCCTCCCTCCTCTCTCTCTCTCTCTCTCTCTCTCTCTCTCTCTCTCTCTCTCTCTCGCACCCCTCCCTATCCTCTCTCGCCCCCACCCCTGGCAGAACCTTAAACTCCCTCTCTCTCTCTCTCTCTCTCTCTCTCTCTCTCTCTCTCTCTCTCTCAGACGGCACATGGCACGCCGCCGCCCGTCCTCAGGCAAAGGCCCCTGTGAAGAGAGGGGTCCGAACCCCCACGGCCCTCCCCTCCCCAAAACAGCCCTGTATAATCATGCTTCGGGATGGGGGAAGGTTAGCAATGCAGAGAGCAAAATGACACAGCCTTTGTGAAAAGCATGTGGACTTTTTTTTTTGTCGCTTGACTTCTTTATTGAAATCCAAACCTTGGCTGAAGAGAGCAAGAGAAAAAAATCTGAATCTTGTTTGTTTGCACAGTCATTTCTCTGCCTCTGATGATGACGTAGATTGTCTCGGCATTGTACTTTGATTGAAGTTGTCTCTATTTTATCACATGAACTATTCAACAGCCATTCTTTTGGAGAAAGTCATAGTTAATTAAATGGTGTTTTGCAACATTAAACTTGGAATGCAATCCTCCAGAGTTTCACAGACACCAGCAAAAGGTCTAATAGTGGATATCAGGGAGTAACAATGAAAATATGCAGCCTTCACCACAGTGAATATGAATTCCTACAATGTTTGCAAACAGAACCATGAAAATTAAAATATATAGAGCATTAAGCATGTTAAAAGGTCATGCATTCCAACCATGTTTTTGTATTGGGTTTTATTGGTGTTCTTGTGCGCAACCAAATATATTTTTTTACAGTGCAAAGATGAATAAACATAATGACAGAATGTTGCGTATCCTTCCAGAGTAAAGTGTCAGCAACAATAACAATAACAATGTGTCCATCTGAATGAAAGGTTTTTTGGACAAAAGGATATGCTGAAAAGACTTCTCCACACTTGGCATCTGATTTACTTCACACACATTCCTCCACTGCTCCCCCTTGTGGATAAAATTACATGGCAAAACTTTGTTTCATGCATTTCTCTATACTAAATCTAACGCTAAACAATGACATCCACCTGATTTCATTTCATCTAAAACCACCGAAAGGCCTCGGTTATGACTGTAACCTCAGTTCCCTGAAGAGGGAACAAGACGTTGCGTCGATTGACGCTGTGGGAACGCTCTGCGTGATTGCGTCGTGAAGCGCAAATGAAATCAGTCTAATAGTGTGACGCGACATCGGAGGCGGGTGACGTCACCAACCAGGAAACTATAAAGCCTGCCCAAACAGTGTAACGCTAGCTCTAATAGGCTGAAGCAAGTCGCCAACACGCATGCAGGGAGTATGGCAGGGCTACGCAACGTCTCGTTCCCTCTTCAGGGAACCAAGGTTACAGTCGTAACCGAGGCGTTCCCTTTAGAGGGAACTCACGTTGCGTCGATTGGCGCTGTGGGAGCGTCTATACCCATGCCGCCATAATGACCAGTGACTGTCTAGTGTGAATCGAGAATGCACTAGGATGAGAGCACCTGAGCCCCAGGTGTGGAGCCCAAGTCTAGGTCATAAAACCTCACGAATGTCTGCGGTGGGGACCAGCCCGACGCATCACAAACATCTTGAAGTGAAACTCCTGACACTAAGCCCTTAGAGGCAGCCATACTCCAAGTTGAATGAGTCAGTTCTGCCAAACGGGTAGGCCATACTCTGCCCGGCCACCTTGGAGCAATCAAGGTGAGCCGAACTTTGTCCTGGCGAACTCTCTTCAGAACCCCCGGGAGCAGAGCGATCGGGTGAAAAGCGTACAGACGTAGCCTAGGCCACATCTGAACCATCTCATCCAGTCCCAGAGGAAAACCAGAGTGGACAGAGAGACGTCTCTCGAGACGCAAACAGATCCACTTGAGCTGGGCCAAACATTTCCCATATCTGCTGCACCACTTTGGGGTGGAGCCTCCATTCCCCAGGCCTTAGCCCCTGCATGTAACAAGTGACAACAGCTTCCCCTGGGACCACAGGAGGATTTGGTGCGCCAGTTTGCAGAGTGGACGCGAGCATAAACCCCCCTGGTGATTTTCATAGGTGACCACCGATGTGTTGTCTGAGCGGACGAGCACATGGTGGCCCCTGAGGTCTGGGTGGAAATTCTTGAGAGCAAGAAAGACAGCCATCAATTCCAGACAGTTGATGTGCCAGGAAAGATGGTGTCCCCTCCACAGACCTTGAGTCGAGTGACCCTCTAGGATCGCTCCCCAACATGTGAGGGACGCATCCCTTGTTGGCATTTTGCGATGACAAAGAGCTCCCAGCACGGGACCTTGGGATAGGAACCAGGGTTTCTTTCACATAACCAAGGCAGGTAAGCATCGTCGCGTGACCTTGATCATGCGAAAAGGATTGCCCCTCTGGGAAAACCCCCTGGTCCTGAGCCACCACTGCAGGGGTCTCCTGTGCAACAGGCCAAAGGGTATTACGTTAGACGCTGCAGCCATCAGACCTAACAGTCTCTGAAACAGCTTGACAGTGAGTGACTGGCCTAGCTTTAATCGGTTTACTGATGTTAGGATCGACTCGATGCGTGCCAGAGAGAGAGGTGCTTGCATTGTTGTCGAATCCTAAACTACACCTTGAAAAGTGGTTCTCTGAACTGGAGAAAGTACACTCCTTTTGGCGTTCAACCTCAACCCCAATCTTTCCATGTATGTGAGAACGACACCTCGATGTCGAACCGCTAGCTGATGCTAAAATCAACCAATCGTCGATGTAGTTTAATATGCTTATGCCTTGTAGACGCAATGGGGCTAGTGCTGCGTCCATCCATGCATTTGGTGAAAGTGTGGGGTGATAAAGCTAGACCGAATGGAAGAACCTGATACTGGTAAGCTTTGCCCCTGAAAGCCAACCTAAAGAAATTCCTGTGTTGTGGATGGATGGAAACGTGGAAATATGCGTCTTTGAGGTCTATCGTAATCAAACCAGTCCTCTAATATGATCTGTGGAACGATCTGCCTCAAAGTTAACATTTTGAATTTGAGTTGCATGACCGACTGATTCAGAAGGCGCAGATCCAGAATGAGACGCAGCCCCCCATCCTTCTTTGGATCAATAAAGTAACGGCTGTAAAAAAAAAAACGGGTTCCCTGTCGGGCAGAGGTACACATACTATGGCCCCTTTCACCAGCAAAGTCTTCACTTCCTGTTCCATGACCAGAGCCCGCTCGGGGGCCACCACTGTGTGTAGGACCCCATGAACCTGGGTGGGCGAGACCCGAACTGAATGGTGTAACCCTTTTCATTGTACGCGGCTCTGAAACCCTCCTCAGAGGGAGCAAGCATCCCAGGCCCGCTACGTTTCCGGGCGGTTTCTGAGATATGTGCTCTCTGGAGACCGCTGCGCCCTGAAGCACACGAGGTGGCAGGGTTGGCAGAACGGCCCCCTGAGGGCACAGAAGAGAAATGGGCATCTCTTTCACGCAGCTTTATTGACCCCCCAGAGACGTGGGGAGCACTTTTATCATGGATGGATGCACTTTTATCATGGATGGACGCACTTTTATCATGGATGGATGCACTTTTATCATGGATGGATGCACTTTTATCATGGATAGATGCACTTTTATCATTGATAGATGCACTTTTATCATGGATGGATGCACTTTTATCATGGATGGATGCACTTTTATCATTGATGGATGCACTTTTATCATGGATAGATGCACTTTTATCATGGATGGATGCACTTTTATCATGGATAGATGCACTTTTATCATGGATGGATGCACTTTTATCATGGATAGATGCACTTTTATCATGGATGGACGCACTTTTATCATGGATGGACGCACTTTTATCATGGATGGACGCACTTTTATCATGGATGGACGCACTTTTATCATTGATAGATGCACTTTTATCATGGATGGATGCACTTTTATCATGGATGGATGCACTTTTATCATGGATGGACGCACTTTTATCATGGATGGACGCACTTTTATCATGGATGGACGCACTTTTATCATGGATGGACGCACTTTCATCATGGATGGACGCACTTTTATCATGGATGGACGCACTTTTATCATGGATGGATGCACTTTTATCATGGATGGACGCACTTTTATCATGGATGGATGCACTTTTATCATGGATGGATGCACTTTTATCATTGATGGATGCACTTTTATCATGGATGGACGCACTTTTATCATGGATGGACACACTTTTATCATGGATGGACGCACTTTTATCATGGATGGATGCACTTTTATCATGGATGGACGCACTTTTATCATGGATGGATGCACTTTTATCATTGATGGATGCACTTTTATCATGGATGGACGCACTTTTATCATGGATGGACGCACTTTTATCATGGATGGATGCACTTTTATCATGGATGGACGCACTTTTATCATGGATGGACGCACTTTTATCATGGATGGACGCACTTTTATCATGGATGGATGCACTTTTATCATTGATAGATGCACTTTTATCATGGATGGACGCACTTTTATCATGGATGGATGCACTTTTATCATGGATGGACGCACTTTTATCATGGATGGACGCATTTTTATGATGGATGGACGCACTTTTATCATGGATGGATGCACTTTTATCATTGATAGATGCACTTTTATCATGGATGGATGCACTTTTATCATGGATGCACTTTTATCATGGATGGACAAATGCACTTTTATCATGGATGGATGCACTTTTATTAACTTCAAAACAGAAACGGACATTTACTGCCATTATAAAGCTTGGAAGAGCCAGGAAATTTTTTAAATATAACCCTGATTGTATTCGTCTGAAAGAAGAATGGCATACACCTAGGATGGCTTGAGAGTGGGTAAATCATGAGGTCATTTTAATTTTTGTGTGAACCATCCCTTTAAGGTCTCCTAACATTTCTGCCTGGAAGACCTGCAGCATGCCCATAGTGTAGAGACATGACCAGAGGCAGCATAAGCTTTGGCCACCAGCGCCGATGTTGTTCTGACCGGTTTGGTGGGCAGCACCGGGGTCTTTAGGAACGATGCAGACTGAGGGGAGATCTCATGAAAGTGCGTATCTTTAGCATCGTGCCATTTATACGCCAAAAATAGTTTTTGCGTGCAAATGATGTGCACTAAACCCCTTGGGTAGGATTAGGGGTGTGGAGTGCGTGTGTATTACACGCAAAAATTATTTTGGCATACGAGAAATAAAATTTGTGCTATAGATACAGGCTACGCACTTTCATGAGATAGGGCTGGATCGGGTGAAAGCACACTTTAAACAAGGGAAGACTTATTCACACACGCAATCGCTCTCACTTATGCATTGCATTTAAACAAATGTAATCTTACAGTGCTGTCTGTATTTGATTTCGAATGAGCAGAAATCTGCAAAAAATTTAGCGACCCGTAGATAAAATAACTGATAACTAGCATTACACAAAATGTGCATTGCAAAAAGCAGCAATGATATTTAACTTTTAATGCTGATAACCATGTAATAAGCTTAGCATGTCATAGGAAAAGTTTGCACACGATCCAATAAACCACATTGAAACTATTCTCCTAGTATTGTTTATTTTATGTTTTCATTTAATATGCCTATATATTATGAGCAGAACTTTTGAGAGATTTCAAAGCATACATATACTAAATTCGCAATTTCCTTGATTTTGGATCGAGTCCATCGACAGTCTTCACAGTCGTTTCCTCTTCATGGGTTCAACATTTCATTCAGAAACATTAGACAGTTTTGATTTATGATGATCTGGTGATATAATTTACATGTGCGTCAGCAATGCTATCGCTTGTTTCTGCTTCTTCTTCGCCTGTGTTTTGATCAGGAGATTCATTGCTCTTTCAGAAGATGTGTAACAGCGCCCCCTACTGAGTAACAGCAAATCGTGGATCGCCCCATCACTGGCAGGGAAAGAGTTAATCTGCATTGGGATTCATCTCTCCTTGGTTTCTGAGTTCTTCATTCCTCCATTCATTTTCTGCATTGCTTGGTTTCTGTTTACACCAAATCCACCTCTAGTTTGTTTTCTGAAAAGCTCTATTTTGTCTCATTTGACCAAAGAAGTCGAGGTTACGTAGTGCTGTCTGATCACAGTTGTGGGGATTAGTGTTCCTAATTTAAAAGCATACAAATATACTTCCGTTAGGTTTTTACTCATGACAATTTCTAGGGATGCCAATAATTGTGGCACATGTTTTGGAGGGGAAAAAGTTTTCTTTTTACATTATTTTTGTAATGTGCTGATATTGGTTGCATTATAAGTTTGTCACCTTCACATGCTATTATTACATGGCAGACACAGATTCAACATTCAACCAACAATACAATAAATACATTTAATAAAATTTAGCGTAGAAAAATAAGTAGGAAGTAGTAGGTTATCCGGGAACTTTTCGCCTACTATATAGAAGGGAAGTGTGCGATTTCGGACGCTGCCTTGGAATCCAACTTAAAATGATGCTGTAATTGAGTCTCCATAACTGATTTGCTTTGATTAATATGTCAGCAAATATTGGTTGATTTAAATAAAAAATTCCCGAGTTTGAAGGCAGGATTTTGAGTCAATAAACTGTGGTTCAAATAGGCCCAACGTGGCGTGCATATGATACACAGTAGGCCCAACGATACATGTAAAAACAAACAAGAAAACATAACCTATATTAATGATGATATACGTTCTCAACAGACATAGATGTCATTTTTTATATCAAGTTCTGTGCTCTCTTGTTTATTTTAATCATTTCGTTTGAAAAATGCGTTTACCTGAGTCATTCACAAACTGCAGGCTGATGTTAATAAACATCTTCTTCATCGCTGGAACACGTCACGCGCGTTTCAGGCTCGTTTTCAATGGATTGTAGTTTTTCCAATTTATAATATTATAACATTCCAATTTATCCAGCGTTTTTGTACTTCGTGTTCGTTACAACGAGTCAAATGATTCAGTCCGCGCATGAACTGTCCAAATGAATCAAGAACCGATTAAACAGTTTTGACCGATTCATTGAACAGAACCGACTCAAACAAGTGAATCGTTGACCCGTCGGGCTTTGCAGTTCACAGACTTTACAGTAAACACACAGTGAATTGCGCCACCGTCTGGCTTCGCTTGACATGACAAGTGCTCTTAAAAAAATATTAGTTGGAAAACTTAAATTAAACGAAAATTGGAAAGATTGCCTTGGAAATAAACTGAAATACATAGCAATAACTTATAAAATGACAAAAGCACATAACGGCTCAAAATTAAACTAAAATTAACATAAAAGCTAAAAATATAAAAATAAAAGCTAATTCTTAATATTAATAAAACTATGATAAAACTAAAATAACACTGCTATAAATAGCATTAAATCATAAAATGTTTACATATATTCTGTAGGGTGAAAGCTATTTAAAATTTATATTTATTTATTTTTGTTGAATTCATGTGTAAAAAAAATCTTGGCATGTAATTCTAACAAAATACAATTTTGAAAGTGGTTAACGTTGGGTTGTTAAAAAAATCACTATTTATCATATTTTAAGTGTGATCTGAGGTCTTTGTTATGAATTTAATTAATTTTGCTACATTTCTGACAATTTCATGTGTCACTTTACACTGATAATTTGCTAATTAAGAATTTTACTCTAAGTTGAATAGACACAGCAGTTCACACCAGTGAATAAAATTAGTTAAAAATCTATTTTTTTGCTGGCTATGGCATGCCTATTAAACATATTGGCCTGCAACTGTGATTTTGGCAAAGCAAGTAATAAACACACAAAGCCAGTGCCAAGTTTATACTGTAGCTTTACAGATTTGCTTTAAATGACAAAGGTGCAACCAAAAATTAACAGTCGTGGCAGAATCTGAACTCCATAGAAACTCTCAGATTTTACAAAAAGCTATGTTAAACTTAGCCTATATGTAGAATTAATGAACATGTTAAAAGTATGTGGAAACATGTGGGTTTGGGGCCATAAATGAATCGTTGCAGTTGCATGTCTTCGCCAGCAGGTGACGACAGCGCGCGTAGTATCGAGCCCTTCCAAACGTTTTGCAAGTGATTCAACTGTTTTGAAGTTGCGAAAAATCCCCGCTTCTCCCATCAACTACTTGTATCCTTACATTACATACTACTGAACTGGTATACAACAAGACATATATTTTTTTCTAAGGACAAAAAACAACATGCCGCCATCTTGGCTCGAGTTTTCCAGGGGGATGAGCTTCCTGTGCGTGACGTCACGCGCTCCTCAGCAGCAACAGGCGTCAGAACGGGAGCGGAGAGCGAGAGAAACATCGCAAGCAACAAACAAACACTTCGGACTGTAATAAGAGACACTGAAAATTCTCTTCCGCGTGAACATTTGATCGCTTCTGTGGGAAATAAAACAATATTTGACATTCGTGATCGGTCGTCCGATGTTCGCCAACAGAAACTCTCGCCGATGGAAAGTTTGGGAAGGCCTCTGACGTCACACGCTTCGGCACTGGTTTTATCTGATAGGAAACTGGTGTTTGTCTCTAACATCTTCCTTGATTTATAACTTTACTAAAACAATCAGCGAACAATCACACATTCCGATCCCGGGCTGGTAAAGATCCTCAGGCGCGACGCGAAAATGATGCCGGTGAGTGAGTGAACTGGTTTGTTTTCATTTAACGTTAACTTACTTGTTTGTATACGATCATAAAAGCTCAGTATGTTTTCTTCTTTAATGTCTCATCTGCACTGTAACGTTATATATATTATTATTATTATGTGTAATGTTGCCACTCATTGCGCATGTGACTGTTAGATTAATGTTCATCGATCTCAGAAAGTACCATGGTTAATATAAGCATAATCTTTCTGATCTTTTTAAGTCATTATTTCCGGCACAAAAAAAAAATCATGCTTTTGTAAATCATAATTATGACATAAAAGTCAGTCACAATTTTGACTTTTTAATCTATTAAGCCTTTGTCATAATTATAATAAAGATTTGTCAACGAAAAAAAGGAACATGTTTATTAATAATGATTATTATTAAGATTAATAATGGAACGTTATCAAGTCAAAACTAGTTTTAATTGGAGTTGTTTACTAACATTGTGGGCTTCTATATTAATATAACTAATAATAATTATGATTATTTTATTATTTCGTTGGACAGGTTTGTAAACGCATCTCATAAGTTTGGGGAGATGTTTTACGTGTTGCTTGTTCAAATGCACGTCATAACTCGCAGTGCTTTCAGAGACGGAGCAGCGTTACTGCGGATCACTGAGCCGCTCTTCACAGACAGATATTAGCTGATATTTATTTCTTTAAAATGTAAAAAAATCGCACCAAGCCGAATGGTGATTGCGGGTCGATTTGGATGAATCGTGCAGCCCTACAGCAGGAAAATCAGTGCTGTCACTTTAAGACTGAATGCACTGATCTAATGTACTGATACACGTGCGTTTTCTTTCTCCGCTGTTTGCGTTCACTTATGACATAACCAGCTATGTTTACTAGGATACTCGCTATTTTTTGTATAATTGTGTGTGGGTTTGTCCGCTGGAGTGCCAGAAGACGTGAGAGAGCTCAGTGTAGTGTTTGTGCGAGCTTCAGATGTTTGCGCACACAAGACTTTCCACACAAACTTCCTTTCCTGTCGTCTTGAATATTGTCAAGGCTTAAACTAAACCACAGAAACGCCACAGTTTATCAAGAGCTTGAAGCAGAACTGAGGAGAATCTCCCAGAAACTCCTCACACGAGCCGCTCACAGTCTAAGAGTCTCTCCTTGGCCTTTAATGTTCAATAACACACACACACACACACGTCTCCATCCGTTAATAATGTCTAGTGTGGTGGCTGAGATGTACATACACCGACTAACATCCGTCGCCATGATCTTTGCAATGATATATATATCACACACTATGCTAGTATTATTTTTAAATTGTAACAGCTCAACCTAATCAGAGCAAAACATGCAAAAGAATCATCAGGAATAAACAAATATTCTCTGAAAACATTGGACACTATACAATATTTTCAGTATTATATACAGTAGGCCTATTTTAATGTACAATTGCACCTGAATAGACTGAATAGATCTCTTGCACTCCTAAAAGCTTCTGTTGACAAAGGAGTAGCAACAGGTAAATACAGATAAAATTCAAAAACAAACGCAACTTAATATCAGTAAAATGAAACAGAAAGCTGTGCTTACAGACGCTCACATTCAAACATGTAAACACAACACTGACGTCTTCACTTCCAGGTCAAGAAGGTGCTGTCAATCAAAAACTCAGTAGCCAATGAGAACACACTGCTACTAGCCCCGCCCCCACGAGAGATATGTGTCAGAACTGCGAACGAAAACTCAGGGAGCGTAACTGAAAACTCTGGAAGCGCATTTGTAAGTTCAGATCAGCGAAAGAAATATGAGGAATAGTTAGCAAAACATGCAGTGTATTAAGAACGAAGTAAAAAAAAATGTGCCCGCGATTTATTCTTTTTCGGTTTCAAAGATATTTTTTTCAGTTTCAATTTATATTTTCATTCGTTTCTTGAAAAGTGCTTTCATTATTATTGGCACAAAAGTAATTCCATAGAAAAGACAAAGAAAGTTAGTAAAATGAACTTCACCTGTCAGAAGGACGGCTCATGAAGAACCAATCATGTACAGAAAGGAGTGTTTAAATTCAGAGGAACAGTTCAGAAGAAACGGTAATAATAAAGATGGAGAAGATTGGATCAGTTGTGCTCCTGAACCCAGCCTGACCCCGACTCCCCCTCCAGCGGCCCGCAGTTAAGCTGAGACCCCTGCTTTAGGCGGAGTGTGTGCCGAGTGTGTGTGAATGTGTCGGCAGCTCACTAGTGTTCGTGTGTATAACCGTGCCTGTGCTGTGGTGTGTGGAGTGTGTATAACCGTGTGTGTGGTGTGTGGAGTGTGTATAACCGTGTGTGTGGTGTGTGGAGTGTGTATAACCGTGTGTGTGGTGTGTGGAGTGTGGAGTGTGTGTGGAGTGTGTGTAACCGTGCCTGTGCTGTGGAGTGTGTATAACCGTGTGTGTGGTGTGTGGAGTGTGTATAACCGTGTGTGTGGAGTGTGGAGTGTGTGGAGTGTGTGTAACCGTGCCTGTGCTGTGGAGTGTGGAGTGTGTATAACCGTGTGTGTGGAGTGTGTGGAGTGTGTGTAACCGTGCCTGTGCTGTGGAGTGTGTGTAACCGTGCCTGTGCTGTGGAGTGTGGAGTGTGTATAACCGTGTGTGTGGAGTGTGGAGTGTGTATAACCGTGTGTGTGGAGTGTGTGGAGTGTGTGTAACCATGTGTGGAGTGTGTATAACCGTGTGTGTGGAGTGTGGAGTGTGTGGAGTGTGTGTAACCGTGCCTGTGCTGTGGAGTGTGGAGTGTGTATAACCGTGTGTGTGGAGTGTGGAGTGTGTGGAGTGTGTGTAACCGTGCCTGTGCTGTGGAGTGTGGAGTGTGTATAACCGTGTGTGTGGAGTGTGGAGTGTGTGTAACCGTGTGTGGAGTGTGTAACCGTGTGTGGAGTGTGTGTAACCGTGCCTGTGCTGTGGAGTGTGGAGTGTGTATAACCGTGTGTGTGGAGTGTGGAGTGTGTGTGGAGTGTGTGTAACCGTGCCTGTGCTGTGGAGTGTGGAGTGTGTATAACCGTGTGTGTGGAGTGTGGAGTGTGTGTGGAGTGTGTATAACCGTGTGTGTGGAGTGTGTGTAACCGTGCCTGTGCTGTGGAGTGTGTGTAACCGTGCCTGTGCTGTGGAGTGTGTGTAACCGTGCCTGTGCTGTGGTGTGTGGAGTGTGTGTGGAGTGTGTGTAACCGTGCCTGTGCTGTGGTGTGTGTGTGGAGTGTGTATAACCGTGTGTGTGGAGTGTGGAGTGTGTATAACCGTGTGTGTGGAGTGTGTGTAACCGTGCCTGTGCTGTGGAGTGTGGAGTGTGTGTAACCGTGCCTGTGCTGTGGTGTGTGTGTGGAGTGTGTATAACCGTGTGTGTGGAGTGTGGAGTGTGTATAACCGTGTGTGTGGAGTGTGTGTAACCGTGCCTGTGCTGTGGAGTGTGTGTAACCGTGCCTGTGCTGTGGTGTGTGTGTGGAGTGTGTATAACCGTGTGTGTGGAGTGTGGAGTGTGTATAACCGTGTGTGTGGAGTGTGTGTAACCGTGCCTGTGCTGTGCTCCAGATGTTCCTGACGGTGTACCTCAGTAATAACGACCAGCACTTCAGCGAGGTGCCGATCACGCCGGAGACGGTGTGTGCTGATGTGCTGGAGCTGTGCCGAGGCCCCGGGGACAGCAGCTGCTATCTGGCGGAGGTGTGGCGAGGCTCTGGTGAGAACCGCTGCGCACACACACACACACACACACACAGGGTTTGAGATCAGCTGGCGGGAAACGCTGTGAAATCACGAGCCAGTTTGGCGTTACTTATTATGTTTACTCGCTTTGCTGGGGAAGTTCGAGTAAGACAAATCATAACACACACACACACACACACCTGAGGGGGTTTATTCTGAGATCACACACACACACACACCTGAGGGTTTTTTTTCTGAGATCACACACACACACACACCTGAGGGGGTTTATTCTGACATAACACACACACACACACACCTGAGGGGGTTTATTCTGACATAACACACACACACACCTGAGGGGGTTTATTCTGACATAACACACACACACACACACCTGAGGGGGTTTATTCTGAGATAACACACACACACACACACACCTGAGGGGGTTTATTCTGACATAACACACACACACACACACCTGAGGGGGTTTATTCTGACATAACACACACACACACACCTGAGGGGGTTTATTCTGACATAACACACACACACACACACACCTGAGGGGGTTTATTCTGACATAACACACACACACACACACCTGAGGGGGTTTATTCTGACATAACACACACACACACACACCTGAGGGGGTTTATTCTGACATAACACACACACACACACACACACCTGAGGGGGTTTATTCTGACATAACACACACACACACACACCTGAGGGGGTTTATTCTGACATAACACACACACACACACACACACACCTGAGGGGGTTTATTCTGACATAACACACACACACACACACCTGAGGGGGTTTATTCTGACATAACACACACACACACACACACCTGAGGGGGTTTATTCTGACATAACACACACACCTGAGGGGGTTTATTCTGACATAACACACACACACACACACCTGAGGGGGTTTATTCTGACATAACACACACACACACACACACCTGAGGGGGTTTATTCTGACATAACACACACACACCTGAGGGGGTTTATTCTGACATAACACACACACACACACACACACACACACACACCTGAGGGGGTTTATTCTGACATAACACACACACACACACACACCTGAGGGGGTTTATTCTGACATAACACACACACACACACACCTGAGGGGGTTTATTCTGACATAACACACACACACACACACACCTGAGGGGGTTTATTCTGACATAACACACACACACCTGAGGGGGTTTATTCTGACATAACACACACACACACACACACACACACACACACCTGAGGGGGTTTATTCTGACATAACACACACACACACACACACCTGAGGGGGTTTATTCTGACATAACACACACACACACACACCTGAGGGGGTTTATTCTGACATGACACACACACACACACCTGAGGGGGTTTATTCTGACATAACACACACACACACACCTGAGGGGGTTTATTCTGACATAACACACACACACACACACCTGAGGGGGTTTATTCTGACATAACACACACACACACACCTGAGGGGGTTTATTCTGAGATAACACACACACACACACACCTGAGGGGGTTTATTCTGACATAACACACACACACACACACACCTGAGGGGGTTTATTCTGACATAACACACACACACACACCTGAGGGGGTTTATTCTGACATAACACACACACACACACACACCTGAGGGGGTTTATTCTGACATAACACACACACACACACACACCTGAGGGGGTTTATTCTGACATAACACACACACACACACAGCTGAGGGGGTTTATTCTGACATGACACACACACACACACCTGAGGGGGTTTATTCTGACATAACACACACACACACACCTGAGGGGGTTTATTCTGACATAACACACACACACACACACCTGAGGGGGTTTATTCTGACATAACACACACACACACACCTGAGGGGGTTTATTCTGAGATAACACACACACACACACACCTGAGGGGGTTTATTCTGACATAACACACACACACACACACCTGAGGGGGTTTATTCTGACATAACACACACACACACACACACCTGAGGGGGTTTATTCTGACATAACACACACACACACACACACCTGAGGGGGTTTATTCTGACATAACAACCGGCTGGATGTACATTATCACACTTATCACACGGATTCTTGACACGTAAGTAAATAATTAGATAATATTATTATCCCCGTAGTGTAAAATAAAATATTTCTTTCTAAAGCTGCATTCGTAATGCTTTTCCCATCAAACACAATAATATCTTTATCTTTTGGGGTTATTTCTCAGCCAAATTTGATCTGCGATTCATTTGCGCTAAATTTGATTGATTAATCGTCACATCATATAATTAGTTAGATTAAAATGTTAATTGCTAATGTGTGTGTGTGTGTGTGTGTGTGCAGAGCGTGCCGTAGGGGAGAGTGAGAAGATGATGGATCTGCTGATACAGTGGGGACAGACGAGACCTGAGGTTCGGTTCTTCCTCCGTCATGGCAGAGCATCAGGTACGCCACGCTTCCGACCACTGATCTGACAGCAGTCGTGCGCTTCAGAATCACAACTTCCTGATGATTTACTCCCCCCACGTCCAGCGGACATTTATAACACAATACACATTTATATACTTTTAACCACTAATGCTGGTCCTGCACGAGCCGTGATGCGACACACATTACGCGATCAGGTTGAAAGGTCAAGCGTTGGCGGAAGAACAAAGACCGTGCAAAGACTGAGTCAAACGCCCTTTACAAAATAAATAAATGGTAAAACAATGATGTTGGACGATTTTGAAGTCGGGGAAGAAAATTGCATACATTTCGCGCCTACATCAGGTGACCACCTGACCTTTCCAACGTGATCACGTAATGCGACAAGTCGTGGACGTGCAAGACCAGCATTAGTGGTTAAAAGTATATAAATGTGTATTGTGTTATAAATGTCCGCTGGTTTGTCTAGATCAGACTCTTATTCCTCGGCTGGATCGTGTCGAGACTTTGAAGCTGCACTGAAACTCACATCTGGACCTTCGACCCGTTGGACCCCATTGAAGACACTATATGGAGAAACCCTGGAGTGTGTTCCTCACAAACCTTCATTTCTTTTCCACTGAAGAAAGAAAGACATGAACATCTTGGATGACGTGGAGGAGAGTAAATCATCAGGAAGTTGTGATTCTGAAGTGAACTCCTCCTTGAAACCAGACTCAGACTTTGAGAGTTTTACGCAGATTTATCCCAGATTTACCCCTCCCGAAAGAGTCTTGTGAGGAGTTTACAGATCAAGCCTCCGGATCTGCTATAGCCTCTGCTAGAAGAACAGATGTGTTGTGCAGTATAGCTGTGGTTGAGCGTGTGCTTGTGTTTCAGACTCCAGGAGTCAGAAGAGGAGCGTGAAGAAACCCTCAGACAGACGCGCGGAGAACGGGGTGAGTCTCACTTGCTTTCAAGCGCGACCGGCGTTCTGTGACGAGCTCTTATGAAACTATGAGAGGAATGCAGTCGAGCAGGAAATGGAGGAGTGTTTACTGATGTGTGTGTGTGCAGGTGAGCGGCCCGCGGATGGACATGACGCTAGCGGAGCTGCAGGAGATGGCGGCTAAACAACAGCGTCAGATCGACACGCAGCAGCAGCTCCTGGCCTCAAAGGTACACGAGCAAACCTCTCAGGCTGGAGGACACATGAACAACATCTCATGAGGAGTTTTTTAAAATATACATATACACTGCCATTCAAAAGTTTGGGATCGGTAAGATTTTTAATGTATTTAAAAGAGTCTCTTCTGCTCATCAAGGCTGCATTTATTTAATTAAAAATATCAGTAATAGTACCAGTAATAGACAATAAACAGTAACAGTAATATGTTTTTTTTTAAACGTTCTATTCATCAAAGTATCGTGACATTTATACACAACTGTTTTCAACACTGATAATAATCATAAGTGTTTCTTGAGCATCAGATCCTCATATTAGAGTGATTTCTGAAGGATCATGTGACACTGAAGACTGGAGTAATGATGCTGAACATTCAGGAATAAATTACACTTTACTGTATATCCACATAGAGAACAGATGATTTACACTGGAGTAATATGCCACCAATATTATTGTTTTTTTTGCATTTTAATTTAATAAATAAAGCCTTGGTGAGCAGAAGAGACTTGTTTAAAAACAAAACCAATCTTACCGATCCCAAACCTGCTAAAAGGCACAAAAAAGTGATTGTTTTCATTGTTTTTGACCCATGTAACCTTGTAACCAGTCATGTTACCCACGCTTCTTTAAAGTGCTTGAAATTCAGACATGTTGATTCAAGGACTGGAAAGTCTGTAATAATCATATTTTAAATTAATATGTATAATGGTTTATAATAGAATAACTGTTTTCTGCAGAGCGGCTATATATATATAAACTAGTGCTGGGCAACGATTAAAAATTTTAATCGCGATTAATCGCATTGTTACGAGCAAGAGTGAATAATGAATTCTAAAGTACTGTATTGCGCACTTTTCATTTAAATGTACTGCTATATACACAAAAGTGCAATAACACGTGGTTTGCCAAAACTTTAAACAAATAAGGTGCTTTATACCAGCAGTATTCCCTTTACACAGCAATAAAATATTTCTTGTAAATCTCAACTTAAACATTAATGTAATCAAATTAAATATTAAAACAAAGCTATGCCACTGCCAGGGCATTACCTTTATCTAGCTTGTTAAAACGAGTCCAGTTTTCTTGTTTTTTATCCTTTATCAGGGAGCAGCAGAAACAGGCTATGTCAGAGGTCATGATCACTACTACAGATATAAGTCGACCAACGTTACTTCTCTGATAGCAGCTTAGGCTTGGTCATGACATGGTTTCCCACGTACACTAGATTACATTAAACAGATGTAAAGCCCAATTTATACTTCTGCGTCGAACTCACGGCGTAGCTACGTGCCTGCTGTGTGTAGCGCGCATACCCTGACGTGCACCTCTCCAAATATGTAACAATGCGTCAATTCTACGCGTACCGCAAGCGCTGTGATTGCTAGAACCGCTCCCCGGGTTTCACACTCTCCCTCTGCGTGTGTAATTGCGCGTCAACGCGGACAACGACGCAGAAGTATAAATACAAACTTCGCTTCCTTCGCTTCCGTGTGCGTTCCTGTGAAACTGTTGCGGTCATGCTCGCCTCACGCGCTCGCCTCACGCCCGCGCCCTCCCGTTGCCGAAGTTGAATTGACGACGCGCAGCACAAATCATTGGAAGAGAGACTGATCCTCGGCTCGCTGTTTGTGAGTTTCCACAATCTAAATAGTTATCAGGACATCAACAGGAGGGAATTCACATGGCAGAGCATCC
The DNA here is from genome assembly GCA_030578255.1 of Tiaroga cobitis. Taxonomy (NCBI): domain Eukaryota; kingdom Metazoa; phylum Chordata; class Actinopteri; order Cypriniformes; family Leuciscidae; genus Tiaroga; species Tiaroga cobitis. The sequence continues at coordinate 3,594,710 of CM060603.1, read as the reverse complement.
CCGCTAAACTAAACGCAGGCCTATCAGGTAAAGTTATGTATAATTTTAAGTTAAAAAGACTACAGCTGCGTAGCGCACAGAAGCCGTTGCCATGGTTACTATGCATAGAGCGCCTGTCATTCACTCGCGGAGCGCTGTCTCCCTTTCTGTTCACCTGAGAGAACCTGCCGAATCCCCTCCACTGCTGGTTTGGGTGGGTTATTTGCTGGCTGACCAACATCCCACCCCTCCTGTGATCCATGGTTTGACTGTAGGCCTATGTGTATTCAGAGGCAGTGAGCAACGGACTTTCAAAATAATAATAAAAAAAAAAAACTGCGTTAACGCGCGATAAAAAAAATTGTCGGCATTAATGAATAAATGCGTTAACGCGATAATAATGCGTTAACTTGCCCAGCCCCAATATAAACGAAATAAATAACTTTTTTACAACAAAAATGTACCATCCCTGAGCTGACTTAAGCTGGACTGTGACGCTATTCTCTTCTGGAAACAAACTCTGTTGCATTATTCTCCTGTTATCACTGTAAAGCTGCTCTGAAACACTGTTGTAAAAAGCGCTGTATAAACAAAGGTGACTTGGCTATACATTTGACTCATCCCTTTTCTTAAAAAAAAAAGGTTTTATAGCCTGAAATGTGAGATTGATCATTTTATAAAACTTTTAGTTTGTCAAGCCTGTATTATTTAAACTGTTGTTTAAATCATCATTTTTACATTAATCTTATGATTTCGATATATAGATCTGGCTTGTGCTGGTCTTACAGTCCTTAAGTGTCCGGCAGAAGCCCCCGGGATCCGATGGCCTGTGATGTCCTCTGTGTGTGTTGCAGGAGCAGCGTGTGGTTCTGCTGAGGCAGCAGGAGCTCAGGCACCAGCAGGCGAGGTCTGAGCAGCAGAAGCTCCAGCATCTGAGGAGCGCGGTGGAGAAGCAGGAGGAGCAGCTGAAGGCGGTGCGAGCGCTGAAGGGGCAGGTCGAGCAGAAGCGCATCAGCAACGGCAAACTGGGTGAGCCTCGCAGATCACGCTTCTCCAGACAAAACCGTACAACTTTTTTTTTTTGAGCCAGACTCAATTAGGACCCAAGCAACCAGTTCATATGGAAAGAATACGGCTTCAGTGGAGCAGATGAACGGGCTCCTCCTCCAGAAGCTCATCAGTGTGTGTGTGTGTGTGTGTGTGTGTGCTTCAGTGGAGCAGGTGGAGCAGATGAACGGGCTCCTCCTCCAGAAGCTCATCAGTGTGTGTGTGTGTGTGTGTGTGTGTGTGTGTGCTTCAGTGGAGCAGATGAACGGGCTCCTCCTCCAGAAGCTCATCAGTGTGTGTGTGTGTGTGTGTGTGTGTGTGTGCTTCAGTGGAGCAGGTGGAGCAGATGAACGGGCTCCTCCTCCAAAAGCTCATCAGTGTGTGTGTGTGTGTGTGTGTGTGTGTGTGTGTGTGTGTGCTTCAGTGGAGCAGATGAACGGGCTCCTCCTCCAGAAGCTCATCAGTGTGTGTGTGTGTGTGTGTGTGTGTGTGTGTGTGCTTCAGTGGAGCAGATGAACGGGCTCCTCCTCCAGAAGCTCATCAGTGTGTGTGTGTGTGTGTGTGTGTGTGCTTCAGTGGAGCAGATGAACGGGCTCCTCCTCCAGAAGCTCATCAGTGTGTGTGTGTGTGTGTGTGTGTGTGCTTCAGTGGAGCAGATGAACGGGCTCCTCCTCCAGAAGCTCATCAGTGTGTGTGTGTGTGTGTGTGTGTGTGTGTGTGTGTGTGTGTGTGTGCTTCAGTGGAGCAGATGAACGGGCTCCTCCTCCAGAAGCTCATCAGTGTGTGTGTGTGTGTGTGTGTGTGTGCTTCAGTGGAGCAGATGAACGGGCTCCTCCTCCAGAAGCTCATCAGTGTGTGTGTGTGTGTGTGTGTGTGTGCTTCAGTGGAGCAGATGAACGGGCTCCTCCTCCAGAAGCTCATCAGTGTGTGTGTGTGTGTGTGTGTGTGCTTCAGTGGAGCAGATGAACGGGCTCCTCCTCCAGAAGCTCATCAGTGTGTGTGTGTGTGTGTGTGTGTGTGTGCTTCAGTGGAGCAGGTGGAGCAGATGAACGGGCTCCTCCTCCAGAAGCTCATCAGTGTGTGTGTGTGTGTGTGTGTGTGCTTCAGTGGAGCAGGTGGAGCAGATGAACGGGCTCCTCCTCCAGAAGCTCATCAGTGTGTGTGTGTGTGTGTGTGTGTGTGCTTCAGTGGAGCAGGTGGAGCAGATGAACGGGCTCCTCCTCCAGAAGCTCATCAGTGTGTGTGTGTGTGTGTGTGTGTGTGTGTGTGTGTGCTTCAGTGGAGCAGATGAACGGGCTCCTCCTCCAGAAGCTCATCAGTGTGTGTGTGTGTGTGTGTGTGTGTGTGTGTGTGTGTGTGTGTGTGTGCTTCAGTGGAGCAGGTGGAGCAGATGAACGGGCTCCTCCTCCAGAAGCTCATCAGTGTGTGTGTGTGTGTGTGTGTGTGTGTGTGCTTCAGTGGAGCAGGTGGAGCAGATGAACGGGCTCCTCCTCCAGAAGCTCATCAGTGTGTGTGTGTGTGTGTGTGTGTGTGTGTGTGTGCTTCAGTGGAGCAGGTGGAGCAGATGAACGGGCTCCTCCTCCAGAAGCTCATCAGTGTGTGTGTGTGTGTGTGTGTGTGTGTGTGTGTGTGTGTGCTTCAGTGGAGCAGGTGGAGCAGATGAACGGGCTCCTCCTCCAGAAGCTCATCAGTGTGTGTGTGTGTGTGTGCTTCAGTGGAGCAGGTGGAGCAGATGAACGGGCTCCTCCTCCAGAAGCTCATCAGTGTGTGTGTGTGTGTGTGTGTGTGTGTGTGCTTCAGTGGAGCAGGTGGAGCAGATGAACGGGCTCCTCCTCCAGAAACTCATCAGTGTGTGTGTGTGTGTGTGTGTGCTTCAGTGGAGCAGGTGGAGCAGATGAACGGGCTCCTCCTCCAGAAGCTCATCAGTGTGTGTGTGTGTGTGTGTGTGTGTGTGTGCTTCAGTGGAGCAGGTGGAGCAGATGAACGGGCTCCTCCTCCAGAAACTCATCAGTGTGTGTGTGTGTGTGTGTGTGCTTCAGTGGAGCAGGTGGAGCAGATGAACGGGCTCCTCCTCCAGAAGCTCATCAGTGTGTGTGTGTGTGTGTGTGCTTCAGTGGAGCAGATGAACGGGCTCCTCCTCCAGAAGCTCATCAGTGTGTGTGTGTGTGTGTGTGTGTGCTTCAGTGGAGCAGGTGGAGCAGATGAACGGGCTCCTCCTCCAGAAGCTCATCAGTGTGTGTGTGTGTGTGTGCTTCAGTGGAGCAGGTGGAGCAGATGAACGGGCTCCTCCTCCAGAAGCTCATCAGTGTGTGTGTGTGTGTGTGTGTGTGTGTGTGTGTGTGCTTCAGTGGAGCAGGTGGAGCAGATAAACGGGCTCCTCCTCCAGAAGCTCATCAGTGTGTGTGTGTGTGTGTGTGTGTGTGTGTGTGTGTGTGTGTGTGTGCTTCAGTGGAGCAGATGAACGGGCTCCTCCTCCAGAAGCTCATCAGTGTGTGTGTGTGTGTGTGTGTGTGTGTGTGTGTGTGTGCTTCAGTGGAGCAGGTGGAGCAGATGAACGGGCTCCTCCTCCAGAAGCTCATCAGTGTGTGTGTGTGTGTGTGTGTGTGTGTGTGTGTGCTTCAGTGGAGCAGGTGGAGCAGATGAACGGGCTCCTCCTCCAGAAGCTCATCAGTGTGTGTGTGTGTGTGTGTGTGTGTGCTTCAGTGGAGCAGGTGGAGCAGATGAACGGGCTCCTCCTCCAGAAGCTCATCAGTGTGTGTGTGTGTGTGTGTGTGTGTGTGTGCTTCAGTGGAGCAGGTGGAGCAGATGAACGGGCTCCTCCTCCAGAAGCTCATCAGTGTGTGTGTGTGTGTGTGTGTGTGTGTGTGTGTGCTTCAGTGGAGCAGGTGGAGCAGATGAACGGGCTCCTCCTCCAGAAGCTCATCAGTGTGTGTGTGTGTGTGTGTGTGTGTGCTTCAGTGGAGCAGGTGGAGCAGATGAACGGGCTCCTCCTCCAGAAGCAGAAGGAGCTGGTGATGGCCGTGTCGAGAGTGGAGGATCTCAGTAAACAGCTGGAGAGCCTGAAACTCGGGCCGATGGACTCGCTCCACAGGGACCCGAGCTCCGGGGCCGAGCTGGACCGACTCTACAGGGACCTGCAGGTACTGCCCGAGATACAGCTCAGTGTGTGTCCAGAGCATCTGACAGTGTGTGTCTATGGAGAGTCCCCACAAAGATAGCATACAAACGTGTGTGTGTGTGTGTGTGTGTGTTCACCAGATGAGGAAGAACATGAACCTGGAGCAGAACACCAGACTCCAGCAGCAGAGAGAGAACTTGAACAAGAGGAACCATGAGGTGGCCAACATGGACAAGCGAGTGAATGAACTGCGAGACCGCCTGTGGAAGAAGAAGGCGGCGCTACAGCAGAAGGAAAACCTTCCTGTGAGTGAACACACTCGTTACAGAGGGTCTATTCTGCTGGCAGTGTCTGACAAGCTCAATTTGAATTTCTTTCTTAAATATTAGCAAAATTCGAATTATATTCGAATTCAAAAGGCACTGCTTAAAGGGGCATTATGCAGGAATCCCGTTTTTGTCAAACAGCGACCCCTAGAGTTGCTGTGGAGTACTTGAAGAATTTAACGTTACTGTCGTAAATACCAATCACTCAGAGCGTGACATGGCCTATTACATAGTATACAATAGTACATTGTGTTTAATTTGTCGTTTAATGAGATATAATATATGTTGTTAGTGGTGAGAATTTTCACGTGATTAAATACATAGATCCGACAATTATCCCATGAACTTTAATGGTCCAGAGGCAGAACTTTTGCCAAGTGTGTCAGAGGTTCTGGGTTCTAATCGGTACTAGTAGTATAGTTTATTTTCCTCATCAAAACCGATTGTTTATTAGTGGTTGAATTTCAAGCAGGGACATGTTTTTTGTGCATTAGGTTTTGTGATTTCAGCATCGCCTCCGTGTGCAGTCTATGGTGAAGACAGTGCGCGCGTCACAACAGAACACTGTAACTTATCTGCACCACTGATCGCAGAGGCAACGAGCACTTTGGTCACTTGATTTAAAAAATAACACATTTCAGATCGCCTCTTATTTAACAAACAAACGAAATGAATGCTCTACTAGAGTTACCTGGAGATGTTTTATTTGTTTGTAATGGTACATCCGTGCCGCGAGAGGTTTCAATGGGGACATAACACACCCGCAAATTATGCCTATGCTCGTGTCCGACTCCTCGCTCGGTCAGTCTGCCGTTTCCTCTTTCTCTGTTCCTCCGACAATGCTTTCCTAGCTTTCTGCATCTTATATGCCGGCTCAGCCATGACGATAGTGTGACAAACTCCATCCCTCTATACCTTGTTCCTGTGTGTATGTGTGCAGTTGCCGTAAAGGAATATGTTACATCGCGAGAGCTGATATCACGCGATACTTCCTGACACTGAGCACGGCGGCCCGCCGCACCGAAGTTGCAAGTGAGATTTTTGCGCTCACAGGCACCAGGGGGGGTCGAGACGCCCACCATTCAACCCGAAAGAAGTTATATAACCATTTCAATAACTCTGAAGCTGTTCAGTTAAGCTAAAAAAGCTGCATAGTGTCCCTTTAATGTTAGAGGATAACCGTACTGTATTGTCTCCTGTGCCCACAAGAGGGCGCAATAAGCAAAGTATATGTGTATATACAGTATTTCACAAAAGTGAGTACACCCCTCACATTTCAGCAAACATTTTAGTGTATCTACTCAAGGGACAATACTATAGAAATGAAAGTGGATATATGTAGAGTAGTCCGTGCGCTGCTTGTATAGCAGTGTATATCCACTGTCCTCTGAAAATAACTCCACATACAGCCATTATTGTCAAAATAGCTGGCAACAAAAGTGAGGACACCCTAAGAGAACATGTCAAAACTGTGTCCAAAGTGTCAATATTTACTAGTTACTTGAAAAAGTAATCTGATTACGTAACTCAAGTTACTTGTAATGATTTACCCCCAACACTGCTGATGCTCATAAGATGTCATATCATAGGGACAGTCTCAGGACCGGATCTGACAAATCTATCAGGTCATTTGCTTTAGAAAGTCTAAAGATAAGAGCTGTGTCCCAAATGACACACTATGCACTTATGCACTATGTACTCAACCATGTAGTGTATGAACTTTTTAAGTTTATTTGTGTCTGTCAGCATCGGAGTCTGCTAGCCCGTAACTAAAGCGGTGCCAGTCGAGTGCATGAAGTGTCCACCGATCCACACTTAGTTATTCCGGTTAAATAACTGCATCATCCGGGAGCTTAAAGTGACCTTGTTCTTTTTAGGTTTTTCAGAGTGAATGCACTACTCGCACTATTATACTACCAAATGGCATAGAGTAGTGCACACGTACGTATGTGTGGCGCACCTAAGGTGTGTGTGTGTGTGTGATGCTGTGCTCAGTGATGTGATGTTCTCCACAGTGTCCTCCCGACGGCCAGCCGGCTCCGCCGACAGGAGTGTCCCGTGTGGCAGCCGTCGGCCCCTACATCCAGTCCTCCACGATGCCCCGGGGCTCCAGCAAACAGGACCTGCTCATCAAACACACTTACCCAGAAGGCACTGCAGCGGTCCCGCATCAGGAGAAGAGCGCTCATCCCGCAGCAGGTTTGCACACACATTCACATCTGAGACCCTGGACCACAAAACCAGTCCATTTTTTTAAATTTAGATTTACATCGTGAATAAATAATAAGCTTTCCATTGATGTATGGTGTGTTAGGATAGGACAATATTTGGCCGTCACACAATCTGGAATCTGAGGGTGCAAAAAAATCTAAACATTAAGAAAATCCCCTTTAAAGTTGTGCATTTGTTCGTGATTTTGCTGCATCCACTCACAAAAATATATATTTTGTATATATTTACGGTAGGAAATTTACAAAATATCTTCATTGAACATGATCTTTACTTAATATCTTAATGATTTTCAGCATAAAAGAAAAATCTATAATTTTGACCACAGATACAGATGCGACTCGAGACTGGGTCTGTGGTCCAGGGTCACATATGAGGAGTTGTTTTACACCAAGAAGTACTATATACATATAATGTGTCATTTTTTCATAAACAATCCGATTAAAATGCTAATAAAATACAAATTACTATTTGTATTCTTATAAAATGCATTCATGAAAAACAATATATATTAGATTTAAATTTATATACACTACCGTTCAAAAGTTTTAGATCGTCTCTTCTGCTCATCAATGATCACAAATACAGCAAAAACTGTAATGTTCTGAAATATTTTTTACAATTTAAAATAGCTTATTTGTATTTGAAAATATTTAGAAATGTAATGTTTTCCTGTGATGGAAGCTGAACTCTCAGCATCATTACTCTTCAGTGTAGAAACATTACAAAAATATAAAACTTTTCAACCTAGTGTACGTCTAAACAATTTATAAGATTTATTAATATAAATTGTTTACATTTATACATAAATATAAAATATTATCTAGGCTTTAAGAAAATAAACGTTTAAGAGACGTTTATTTTAAATGTATCTCGCAGCTTTTTAATGGGGCAACAAGATATGATAGATGCGACAGAACAACACTTTAATAATCTTTCAGTCTGCCAAATATCGTAATATTAAAGGCACAAACGCGCATGCGCTGCGTATCCAGAAGTGCAGGGCACAGAGAGAAGAGCTACTGTGCACACACTCCCCGTGTGTTTTATCTGTTCTGTTCGACGAAAGCAACGTTGGGTTTATGTGTCATCAGCTGATGCCAAGATCCCCGGCCGCAGCAGGAGAGAGAGCGGCGCCAGCACGGGTAAGAGTGAGAAGCCTCACTGCTTTACATCTGTGTGTGTCTGCAACGCACTTCAGGTTCATTCGCGTCGGCGAAGAGACACTGGCACAATAATAAAGTGCACAAAACATTTATGGTGATTTTATAATGTGTTAATAATTGCCTTTAGTGGAGCTTAACAGTAACAACCGTAAGTAAGCACCAGGTATTTCGATTTACATAAATTCCTATAATCCACCGTTGTTTAAATTAACGATAATCGATTAATTGTTAACCTTAACCTCTCGCCGCTTCTAAGTTATCTTACTTAACCAGCACTTGCTTAACACACACATTTTTTTACAGTGAATATAAGGAATATGACCATCACTTAACAAGTGCGTTTAGATTTACTGGCGTATTATAAGTGCTCTATTTTCATAGCATGAAAACATTTCAGTGAGTGCAGAAACAGTGACACTCGTTTAGAGGAGAACTGGAGCCGGTCATGCTCTCAGCAGCTCTACACACTAGAGCGAGATGAACATGGAGAAACATGACCGCTGCTCTTTATTTCTGCAGGCCTGCCCTCAGCTAAAGTGTCCTCGAAGGCGTCTAACTGGAGTTCGGCGAAGTCCTCCGTTAATAACGGGTCCACCAGTCTCCCACGCTCGGTGACCCAGGCATCTAATAACCCAGGTGAGCTCTCTGATTTATCAAAACCACTCCATGTACACCTGGTCACATAAATGTGTTTTCGCAAAACTGATATAAATCCGATCTTCAATTGACCGTTCGCAAAGCCCCGCCCCCTTTAGTTACTGTTGCTATGTCCGACAAGCCACGCCTCTCTCACACACACCATGTTCTCACGCAGTGAAACACACATCGCAGAGCAGAGGACACTGACCACACACTGACACAGACCAGCTTACTTTTGATATGAAACAGTCTCAACGGACTCAAACAGTCATTTTTTAACAAAATTTAAACAATAAATACCGTTTTGTGGCTGTTTAATGTGTCGACAGATCGCTCAGTTAAAGCGGCTCGTGAACCGATCATCTCTTCCTTCTAGTTATTTATAGCATCAAATAAACATGAATGAACATCAGAAGGAATGTCGTTTTAACCGCGGAAAGACGTCAGTACACCGTTATTCAAGTTCTGGTCCTCCAACGTTAATCTACGAACTCTCCTGACTGCTGTCCGACAGAAATGGCGGATTATGATTGGTCAGATCACCTGTCAATCAAACTCCCTGCGAAGGGTGAATTCTAAATGGGCTAAAGGGCTAAATGCAGATTTAATGGAGTTCACGTCAGCGAAGGCAACCGATATGATCTGCGTTTTATTGATCATCAGCTAATTTCATGATCACAGACCGCAATAGGAGAGAGCAACAACAGCACTGTAAGATCATTCAGTCTCTTCGCTTTTAATGAAGATGATTGTGTGTTAGGCGTCTGCGACTGACTTTCACTTTGATTTGTGATAGTTTGCGCGTTGGCTTGATGAATAGATGCTCTTCTGTGGTGATGTGTGTTGCAGTAGAGCGTCAGATCTGGCTATAACATGACATATATCCTATAACACGCCCTCACACGTTTATGTTTTAGCATTGTTGGGAGGAGTAACATTTACATATGTGGTTTCAACAACAGATGCGTTTACAGGTCTCAGACCTCCTCCTGAAGTGGTGTGAGCGATCGGTTTTAAATTCGTCTCGAATGCGTGTATTTATTCAATATACGTTTAATTAAATGGGTTTCGGAGGGCATTTACACCTGGTGTTTTCCCGATCGGATAGCTATCAGATCACAGAGCACACACTGCAAAAAATGCTTTTCTTACTTAGTATTTTTGCCTTGTTTCCCGTCCAAATATCAAACGTTTCTTAAGTCGAGATGCATTTACTAAAGTAGTAAAATGACATAAGATATTAAGTCATGTTTTCTGGGGAAATGAATAAAAATTAAAACAAGCAGAATGATCTGCCAATGGAGTAAGAAAAATAATCGTGTTTATGTTTAGATTATTTCTCTTACCCCATTGGCAGATAATTTCGCTTTTTTAAGCTAAACTTAGCTCACTTTTAGCTCACTTAATTTTGATTAATTCCCCCAGAAAACAGGACGTTAGGGTTTTACTCATCTAGTAAATGCATCTTGTTTAAGAATTTCTAGGTATTTGGACTAAGTAATACTTGATTAATAATAATGTATTTACGAAAAGCATTTTTTGCAGTGCATGAGGTGTCCAGTGTAAACAGCCCGTTAGACTCGCACACATGCATTGTGAGTTGAAAGCCGTGTTGTGCTCCAGATAAAGCAGAGGTGCAGAAGCGGGACCCCAGGGTGCGCCCCGCCTCCATGTTCGAGTCCATCGAAGCTCCGGCAGCGTCTCTACGCAAGAACCAGAGCAGCGAGGACCTCGCCAGAGACGCACAGGTACTGGACACATGTCCACACACACTCATGGATGTGTTTTACTACACACTACCCGTCAAAAGTTTGGAATGTGAATTTTTTTTAAATGTTTTTGAGAAGAGAAAAGAGTGCATTTATTTGAGTAAAAATTTTTTTTTTTAAACCGTGAAATATTACTCCAGTGTAAATCATCTGTTCTCTATGTGAATATATAGTAAAGTGTAATTTATTCCTGAATGTTCAGCATCATTACTCCAGTCTTCAGTGTCACATGATCCTTCAGAAATCACTCTAATATGAGGATCTGATGCTCAAGAAACATTTATGATTATTATCAGCGTTGAGAACAGTAGTGCTGGTTCATGTTTTTGTGGAAGGCGTCAAGATTTTTTTTTTTAAAAGAAGAAATAAATTGAGACTTTTATTCAGCACATACACATTAAATTGATCAAAAGTGACATTTTTTATGTTACAAAGATTCTATTTCAAATAAATTCTGTTCTTTCGAGCTTTCTATTCATCAAAGAATCCTGAACCACATATTCCAAAAAAAATTCTGCTGTGAAAACTTGTCAACATTGATAACAATAAGATTATAATCTTAAAATCTATTATAAGAATTAAGCGTAAATAAAAATTGCTAATTACTCCGCATCAGATCCTCATATTAGAGTGATTTCTGAAGGATCATGTGACACTGAAGACTGGAGTAATGATGCTGGAAATACAGGAATAAATTACACTTTACTGTACATTCACATAGAGAACAGCTGATTTACACTGGAGTAATATTTCACGGTTTTTACTGTATTTCTAATCAAATAAATGCAGCTTTGATGAGCAGAAGAGCCTCTAGTTTATTCCAGACGTTTGCCTGTAGTGCACAGTCTCCTCATCTCAATATGCAAGAAATTCAGCTTTGGAATAAATGACATTACTATATATTCACATAGAAAACATCTGTTTTACATTATTGAATTAGAAAAGTTTGGCCTGTAGTGCACTTGTTCTCGTCGTCTCAATATGCCGACACCATCAGGTTGATATTTAAAAAGTGACACTGATGTTTCTTGACTCTCAGAGCGCCGTCAAGAACACAGTCAAGGTTCCTCCTCCGGTTCCCAGTAAACCCAAACAGGCCAGCCTGCCCAAGACGGGCCTCAACGCCGGGACCTTCCCAGGCAAGAGTAAGCCCAGCCCGCAGCCGGCCACCGGTTCCCAGCATGCTTTAGCACAGGGCAGTACTCTACCCCTTCCCTCGAAGCCCGAGGCTCCTCCGGCCGCCACCGTACACCCCTTCACTCCCGATCCCCCCGGGGCCAAAGAGGTCCTGCTGAAGCCCCAGATGCTGGCCACCAGCTCCATCTACAGCATGTACACGCAGCAGAGCGTGACGGGAGCGCTGGGCCGAGCGCAGACCCGCAGCAGCAACTTCATCAGCGGTGAGTCCGGCTCCACATTTAGCAGACCGCTTTATCCAGAGCGACTTACAACAACTGTAGCCTATAGGCTGCTGTCACTTTAAGAGCTGCACGCATCCAGTATACTGATACACATGAGGACAGACAACAGAGTCTCTCGCGCTTGAATAATTTAAAGTCACATTGAAATGCTCACAAAGGAATTGATAAGAGGAATCGACATTTTAATTTTAAATAACAAGTATCCGATTCCTGTTGTCAAGTATATTTTAGATTCCCAACCCTAGTCAGGCCCGTTTTCAGCAGGACATTCAAATCATTTAGCAGTTAATCCAGTGTGTTCGTGTTTTTACTCGCGTCTGAACAGAAGAAATTAAGATTTAAGCTCAAAGGAGGCGGAGCCTCAGAGACACCTATTACATCATCACCACTCTGACCAATGGGAGTTCATATGTGTTTACCAGCCAATGCGAACTTTACCAGAAAGATCTAGATATGAACTCCCAATTTGAACTTCGTTTTGGCCTGATTTTGTTCAGAATGACATCACACAGGTTAATTCAAGATTTAGCTTGATGCATATCAAAGCGTTAATCTAGCTTGCCATTGTACACTATGAATATTACGATTTTATCCAGCTGATGAACGATAAAAACACTGACAGCCAATCAGAATCCATCCTGATGTAACAAACTCGAGCGTTTAAAGCGGCAGACAAGCACGAATAAACAGAACGATGGTGCGCTGGTGTGGACGCTAATGAAGTTATCTTTATAGTTATTGTTCTTGGTGTGAACGGGCCTTTAAAGGTGCAGTGTGTAATATTCAGGAGGATCTCTTGACAGAAATGCAATATCATAAACATAACTATGTGTTCAGTGGTGTATAAAGACCTTACATAATGAACCGTTGTGTGTTTATTAGCTTAGAATGAGGCGTTTCTCTCTACACACACCGCGGGTCCGCTTACATCCACATGTTTCTACGGTGGCCCTGAGCGGACAAACGCGTTTCGTCACTATGTTGTTCTTCATAAGAACCTGCTAAAGTCAGCGAGTAAAACACTGACACAATGATGAACAAGTAACTATAATATTCACAATAACATCGTTTTACTGAATAATTAAGTAAACCTTATTTCTTAATTTATCTTTGTAAAAAAACCTCATTGTTTAACTGGCTCCTCTCTGCTGTCTCAGACGACGACATCACTTCCTGTCCCTTCATTTTTCTTCATATTCCTGTCCATGTAGTTTACGGGAAGCCAGTGACGTCCACAGGCCAGCCGTCTCAAAACCAGCTCCCTGAGAACCCGTACCTGGACCCGCCCAGTGTCCCCGAGGCCGAGAAGGACCACAGTCCTGCTCCCGAAACCCAGGAGCCCGAGCGCACTCCCAGACCCCTCAGTCCCACCAAGCTCCTGCCCTTCATCTCGAACCCCTACCGCCACCAGAGCGACGTGGACCTGGAGGCTCTCCGCAAGAGACTTTACAACGCGCCGAGACCCCTGAAGAAGCGCAGCTCCATCACGGAGCCCGAGGGCCCCGGCGGCCCCAACATTCAGAAGCTCCTGTACCAGAAGACCACTCTGGCCGCGATGGAGACCACAGCGAGTCCTGTGGGAGACGAGGAGAAGGAGACGCCGGCAGGAGTTGAGGGAGCGCCACTCCAGGGGCCGAAACCGGCAGAAACCGAAGCAGAGAAAGTCCCTCCTCCTCCTCCCCCTCCACCACCACCTCCACACCCGGCTCCACAACCTCACGCTGCGATCCCCCCTCCACCTCCGGCCCAACAACCCCACGCTGCGATCTCCCCTCCACCTCCTCAGCCGGCCAGCCCTCCGCCTCCCCCTCCTCCTCCTCCTGCTGAGAGCCCCATTGAAGACTTCCCTCCGTATCCTCCTCCTCCCTATCCCAGCGGAGCCGAGCAGGAGCCTCCAGAAGACACCTTCAGCATGAAGCCACCGGAGGTCACCGGACAGGTTCGCTTTCCACCCGTAAGTCTCGTCTAGCGAACACTTGATGTTGACACAAATTTCAATTCAATTACAAAGATTTCGATTCACAGGTTTGCAGTGGGATTCAATTCCAATTGAAATTCTGTTCAATTGGAAATTAAATCAGATCAGGGATCAGTTCCTTGTGTTTGAGCTGCAGCCTTTCCTGTATAACTTCCGTTCCTCGAATGCAATGCATGTCACGTGGGATGAAAGCGTCTGTGAAATGCATGAGTGTAAGTGTGAGATGTGTGTGTTGTGTGTCCAGGGTAAGTGTGTGTTGTGTGTCCAGGGGAAGTGTGAGATGTGTGTGTCCAGGGTAAGTGTGTGTTGTGTGTGTTGTATGTCCAGGGTCAGTGTGAGGTGTGTGTCCAGGGTCAGTGTGAGACGTGTGTGTTGTGTGTCCAGGGTCAGTGTGAGATGTGTGTGTGTTTGTGTGTCCAGGGTCAGTGTGAGATGTGTGTGTGTCCAGGCTCAGTGTGAGACGTGTGTGTTGTGTGTCCAGGGTCAGTGTGAGATGTGTGTGTGTGTGTGTGTGTGTCCAGGGTCAGTGTGAGATGTGTGTGTGTCCAGGCTCAGTGTGTGTTGTGTGTCCAGGGTCAGTGTGAGACGTGTGTGTGTGTGTCCAGGGTCAGTGTGAGATGTGTGTGTGTCCAGGCTCAGTGTGTGTTGTGTGTCCAGGGTCAGTGTGAGACGTGTGTGTGTCCAGGGTCAGTGTGAGATGTGTGTGTGTGTGTCCAGGGTCAGTGTGAGATGTGTGTGTGTGTCCAGGGTCAGTGTGAGACGTGTGTGTTGTGTGTGCAGGGGAAGAGGACGAACCTGCGTAAGGCCGGATCGGAGCGCATCGAGCACAGCATGAGAGTGCACTTCAATCCTCTGGCTCTCTTACTGGACTCGTCTCTGGAGGGAGAGTTGGATCTGGTGCAGCGCATCATACACGAGGAAAGTTACATTTCACACTTTAAACCTGAAGATGCAATGCTGTCGACTTATGAACTTACACATGGTTTGTCTTGAAGCGTATTAAACACACCACATAGACACATAAACAACATTAAAAGCTGGATTTTTACAGCTAAACAGCTAAAGGATTATTAAATCAATAAAGATATATTATGATTAGTTGTTGTGATTCACATCAGAAACAGACTGTAGACGCATGAACTGCATGATCACAAACTAACACTATTAACTGTAAGGACTGTAAACTAGACGGCCCTGTTATGATAACACGAATGTAAACCTTTATAAACCGACGTTGATTAGCATGAAGGAGGTCGTAGCGTCTGAACGTGTTCGTTCATGTCCGTATGCTGCTCGCTGGAGTGGGCCGCCAGTTACCATGCCAACCATATGGTCCATCTCCAGTTTAACAGTGTCGCCTAACAACCGGCCAGATCTTGAAATAGCGAGCTCACCTGGCAGCGACACCGAGAGGTTATCAGCCAATGGCTAATGATAGACATCATTTAGTCGCCTATGCGAGTGATTTACTCGTATTGTAGAGGGTTGCCGTAGTGACAGACCCTGACCGTAGTATAACAGAGAATCTTGTGTGTGTGTGTGTTGCCCCATCAGGTGGAGGACCCGAGTCAGCCGAACGACGAGGGCATCACTGCGCTCCACAACGCTGTGTGTGCCGGTCACACCGACATCGTGAGGTTCCTGGTTCAGTACGGAGTCAGTGTGAACGCGGCGGACAGCGACGGATGGTGAGACGCGCTTCACACACTCACACACAGGGCTGTGCGATATATATCCTCTGCGATAATATCCTGATTGTTGTTTTAACGATGTGTAATCTGACATCGATTATATCCCTCACACACACACCCAGAGTGCACGCATACTCTACGTGCCGTAACCCTGTGTGTGTGTGAAAGAGATTGTGTTCCAGCCGTAACCCTGTTTGTGTGTGTGTGTGTGTGTGTGTGTGTGTGTGTGAGAGAGTGTGTTCCAGCCGTAACCCTGTTTGTGTGTGTGTGTGTGTGTGTGTGAGAGAGTGTGTTCCAGCCGTAACCCTGTGTGTGTGTGAGTGTGTTCCAGCCGTAACCCTGTGTGTGTGTGTGTGTTCCAGGACTCCCCTGCACTGCGCGGCCTCCTGTAATAACGTGTCGGTGTGTAAGTTCCTGGTGGAGTCTGGGGCCGCTGTGTTCGCCATGACCTACAGCGACATGCAGACGGCAGCGGACAAGTGTGAGGAGATGGAGGAGGGATACACACAGTGCTCGCAGTTCCTCTACGGTGCGTCACACACACACACACACACACACACACACACACACACAGGCACTGCGGGTACACCTGCACCAATCATGGGATCATTTACAGTGGACTTATAGGAGGAGTTCACTTCAGAATTAAAACTTCCTGATGATTTACTCCCCTCCACGTCCTCCAAGATGTTCATGTCTTTCTTTCTTCAGTGGAAAAGAAATGAAGGTTTTTGAGGAACACACTCCAGGGTTTCTCCATATAGTGTCTTCAATGGGGTCCAACGGGTCGAAGGTCCAGATGTGAGTTTCAGTGCAGCTTCAAAGTCTCGACACGATCCAGCCGAGGAATAAGAGTCTGATCTAGACAAACCAGCGGACATTTATAACACAATACACATTTATATACTTTTAACCACTAATGCTGGTCTTGCACGAGCTGTGATGCGACACACATTATGTAATCAGGGTGAAAGGTCAAGCAGGACGTAGGCGGAAGTAGCAGGAACAAATCAAACGCCCTTTACAAAAAAAACAGCGATGTCGGACGATTTTGAATTTGGAGGAGAAAATTAGATGGAGAAACACAAAATACGCTTTTAATATATTATGTGTTTTATTAGGCAGGTGAGCAACTGTTTGGATACATTCATCGACAAAAAACGAATCATTGTTATATACACAGTTAGTCTCTCTTTGAATCTCTTGTTTTTCTTGATTTTCTGCAAGTAACATGTTCTCATAACATGTGCCTCAGAGACACTATTTTATCAAGTGCTTCATATTAAAAGTAACAAAGCACAAAGATTATTGAACGGCTGCAACAAATGTTTCATGAGGTTTTGGTCATGCATCAAAAGAAAACGGCACAGACTAAAAGATTTTAGATTTAGGAGACCGCTCTGACTCTATAATAACAGATTTCCGAGGCCGGTACCACAAAACCAGCACAACTCAGGGTCTGATAAAACCCATCAAATCCAGCCTGATTACAAAGATTACATGCAGGCTAATCTTTTGTTTGTTGCTAGTAATAGCTCCAGCATTATACATGACACCTATAAACTCAACTCAAGCGTCCTCAGCGGTGTGTGTGTTTGATAGGTGTGTGTGTTTGACCGCTGTGTTCTCGTGTGTTCACAGGTGTGCAGGAGAAGATGGGCATCATGAACCGAGGCGTGGTGTACGGCCTGTGGGACTACGAGAGCGAGGAGGAGGACGAGCTGTGCTTCAGAGAGGGTGACAGCATGAGTGTGAGCCGCAGGGAGGACGAGGACGAGACCGAGTGGTGGTGGGTGCGCATGGGCAACAGAGAGGGGTACGCACCCCGAAACCTGCTGGGGGTGAGTGACACCACACACACACACACACTCACGCTCTCCCACGCTAGAGACCATAGACTGTAAAACAATATGGTCCGTGACGTCACCTGAATGTTTTTGAAGAGCATTTCTGAAGCCTTAAGTGGGCGGAGCCGGCCGTCGCCATCTTGATCTTGAAGCTGAGGCGGATTAGCTGAGGTGATGTGACGCTAACGCTAGCAGACAAACGCCTAGTAGTGACATCAGCGGCAATCCACCTGTCACTCAAGTGGCCACGCCCCTAATTATGTAGAACTTTAAGGCTTAAGATTAAGCTTTTTAAGTTATAGTTATAAAAAAATTCAGTTAAGTGTTAAATTATTAAGTTAAGTTATAAAAAAAAATTCACCACCTCACAGTCGAAGGGCAAAATTAGCTATATAGACCAAAACCACTTTTTGCACCAGGCTGTAAACATGTTTTTTTCTGCTGTAAAGTTGGGCATTTTAACCATAGACAGTAAAAGAAATGGACACATCGACCCCTTCGTTTTCAACGGAGAAGACTTGAAGCCCGATTATTGCACTTTCTGTCTGATGTCTGAGCGACTGCGCAGGCTCAAACTGAGCGTGACGACAGTCTGATTGTTGATAATCTTCTAGTAGCTGTGCCAAGACAAATCTGAATCACCTAATTCCTCAAAAACGTTGTTGAAATATTTTGTCCCGTTGCTTCTATGGACTCTCTATTTATGGGCTTCTCCCTTGACTTTGTGCCTCCATGTCCCCCCAATTGCCTCATAGATAGTAAAAGATTGCCGCGAGCTTCTCCTCCTGTCTATACGGTAATATCTCTATTGTGCGACAGAAAGTCCCGTGGTTATGACGCAATCTTTAGCCTATTTTTACAAAAACGGCATCTACGGGGTCGTAACCTAAGATACAAAGTAATGGAGCATTTTAAACATTGTCGTGTTTCTTTAGAAATAAATAATCGACAAATTAAGCCTTTGGACGCCTCAGATGTAAAGCTATTCGCTGTCAAAGTGACGCCAAAATGAATGGGCGTCAATGGGATGCTAACAGCAGGAGAAGTTCTGCTACAATGGCGGCTCCCGCGAGGCTTCAACTTCCGGCTGATGGATTACCCCCTTGATTTTAACATGGGGGTTTATGGGATTGGCTCTCTTTTGCAGCCGGTCTCTAGTGGCCAGTCGATGAACTGCAGTTTAAGTCACTTCCGTGTTTGGTTGAAGAGAGAGACCAGAAGGTTGCCGCTTGATAGAGACAGCGCATTTAGGCCATGCCCACACAGGGGGGGGGGAAACAATAGTTCTCTTTCAAGCATACGTTTCGGTGTCTCACTATGGGATTCACCCCTTCCGCGTATTCCTCA
Organism: Tiaroga cobitis; assembly: GCA_030578255.1. Classification (NCBI taxonomy): domain Eukaryota; kingdom Metazoa; phylum Chordata; class Actinopteri; order Cypriniformes; family Leuciscidae; genus Tiaroga; species Tiaroga cobitis. The sequence continues at coordinate 3,576,153 of CM060603.1, read as the reverse complement.
GAAGCCCTATTACATCACGCCAGCCCCAGTTGGCTGGCAGACATGACGTAATGTCTGGGAGTGGCTTCCCCCTTCCTCAGTATAAGAGGAGCAACACAATGTCATTACGACATTCAAAAACCTCTTCTCGCTTCACTCAGCAAGGAGGGTGATGTGGTGAGACAACTCACTTAATGCTATCAGAGAACCGGGGTTACACAAGTAACCTATTGTTCTCTTTCAAGCATACGTTTCGGTGTCTCACTATTGGATATCCTAACTCCCGAATCGCAAGAGAACCTGCCTCAGTCTCCTGCCAACCACACCACCGCCTCCAGGGCTGGACTACTACGCTCATTACTACATGTGCTAAAGTCTGAGCTGTAACATCCAGCTTATAAAACCTTGCAAATGTATGCGGCGAGGACCAACTCGCCGCTCCGCAAATATCCTGTATCGTGACTCTTTTAAAGAGAGCCCACGAAGTTGACATCCCCCTTGTTGAGTGTGCATGTAAACCAGCTGGGGGCGCATGACCCTTACTGGAATATGCCAGGGATATCGCCACCACTATCCAGTGCGACAAACGCTGCTTAGTAATCGCCTTCCCTGTACGTGGTTTCGCCCAAGTTACGAACAGCTGATCACTCTCCCTGAACCCTTTGGTTCTTTCCGTGTAAATGCGTTAAGCACACACTGGGAACAACACATTTAACTTTTGCTGTTCTGATGAAGCAAAAGGGGGTGGATAGAAAGCTCTTAGTTCAAAAATAATGAACTAATAGAATTAACTATTTTAGGCATAAATGCAGGATTAGGTTTCAGAACTACCCCTGCATCCCCGGACATGAACTGCATACATGCTGAATACACCGAAGGTGCGTGAATCTCACTCACACGCCTCGCCGAAGCCAAGGCTAACAAACCCCGTCAAACTGCCTTCTTCCTCCTCGCTCCCTGAAGATGGGGATGGGGATGAGGAGCTCTGAGCTGCTGCAGGGGGATAGCTCTTCCTAGGCCAGGCAGTTCTCTGTTCGGGTACTCCGCTCTGACCCGCTTCATTCACGTTCAGTCTTGCAATGTGAAAGTTATGGGGTGGGCGGGCCGTAGCTTGTGCGGAGTGGCTGAGGTGGTGCAGTCTGTGTCTTTCTCGGCATACAGAGTTGCAAGGCCTCATCATCCCTCTTTTTCTCTTCGCATGTCTTTTGCATCAGTGTCAGAGCTGAGCCAAAAATGCCCTCTGCAACGACCGGTCCGTCCAGGATGGCTTCTTTTTCTCTGTCAGACAGATTAGTCAGATTAAGCCATCGTCCTCTCTCTTAGATAACCATGGCTTTCCCCGCGGCTTGAACCGCGCATCTCTGCAGACGCAGAGAGAGATCCGTGACAACACAGATCTCTTCCCAGTGTGTCTGACCTGGCACAGTAGACACTTCATCCTGCAGCTCCGCTTGGTATGCAGTCAGCAGAGAGATCGCGTTCATATCCCTGACAGAGAGCGACTGCTTTATAAGTGCGTTCTGTCATGCTCGACTGGAATCGGTCCGCTTTAGAGGACAACGTCGGATTTGGAGCCGCCGCCGTGCGCTTTGGGTGCAAGTGTGTGGCAACTAATGGCTCTGTGGGGGGCATTCGGAGAAGACCTTCTCCATCCCCTCCACATCGAGAGCTGATCCTCCCTGCACGGGCATCTTGCTGGTAAACAGCTTGTCCTTCCACGTAACCGCGACCTCCTCCAGGAGCTTTGGAAAACTCGACAGCCTCTTACCCTCATAGTGAGACTTTGCAGTCTCTGCTACCACGGTCGGCCACAGAATATTTAGTTTCTTTGCAGCGCATTTGCACAAATTTTGCAGATCAACACTGAGAAGCGGGGAGGATGGTGCCCCGCCCGCCTCTCCCGTGGATCCCGCCGCAGCGAGGAGTTGTGCCGGTGTGCAGGGCGGAGGAATGGGGAGTCCTCGAAGTCTTCATCAGAGAGAAGAAAGTCCGATTGCCCCTCTTCCTCGAAATCAAGCGCGCCCTCTTCCTCGTCCGTGCTGAGCAGACTGGGCAGAGGCATGCACACATCGAGCTGCTCACCCCAGGATAGGGATGCCGTGGTGGGCATCTCTACAGGAATGGATACCTGCGGAGTGGCAGCTGGCGCGGAGCTAGGTGTCATGAGGGGATCCTGGCCCGACAGGCTAGCTTGGCGTGCTAGCCTGCGACGAAGGCTCTTCATGGTGAAGCGTGCGCAGTGTTCACATGAACTGGGATTCTTAATAGCCAATTGAGCATGTTTCAGCCTGAGACATGCAGAGCAGACCTGGTGTGTGTCTTTGCATGAAATTTTGTTTGCAAAGTCGCACAGAATCTCCCTCACTAGCCGGGATAGTCTGCATTGCTGCATCCATCGGTGTGTCAAATAATCCTTGCAATTGGCTGGAGTGCGAATCGAAGGAACCAGGCAAAAAACGGCGTGGTGGCCAGTAATTCGTCCAGAAGTTCGTTGCAAGGTTTGTAGGCTTCTGGTAATGACGTTGTGTTGCTGGGAAGCCACTCCCAGACATTACGTCATGTCTGCCAGCCAACTGGGGCTGGCGTGATGTAATCAGGCTTCTGAGGAATACGAGGAAGGGGCGAATCCCATAGTGAGACACCGAAACTTATGCTTGAAACAATCCAACCATCTCCAGTGAGTTTGCATTGCGTGAAGCTGCCTCCTTGTCATTTCTGACTTATTACAAAAAACAAAACAATGTCTAAAAGCTGCTATGTAGTAAATATTTTATTGACGAGTTGTCAATACAATATATAGGGTATGATTTGACCCCATAATTCAGAATATTGACAATCAATATGAGCTGAATAATGACAGTCTCTTTAGAGCCTTTTTTAAAAAAAAATTTTTTTAGAACAGTTTGAATTTGTTTCATAATTGAAGTTTACAACATTTAACAGTTATTTATCCGTTTATCACACTGTGAAAGTCTGGAAAAATACAGAAAACGTTTAGCGCTGTGGTTTACTCCATTTACCTTTGGTGTCGCTTCATTAAAGCCTGTATTGCAAAATATGCATGCAGTATTTGTGAATCTATAATCGATATTTCTAACTGACATGCTAAAGCCAAAGAAACACTGTGTGTATTATAATCGTTTTCTCTCCTCCCTCGACAGTTGTATCCCAGAATCAAACCTCGGCACAGGAGTCTGGCGTAAATGAGCGAAGACTTCGTCAATCATCATCATCGGCGCTAGTGAACCTCTTCATCATCATCATCAGCGCTAGTGAACCTCTTCATCATCATCATCAGCGCTAGTGAACCTCTTCATCATCATCATCAGCGCTAGTGAACCTCTTCATCATCATCATCAGCGCTAGTGAACCTCTTCATCATCATCATCAGCGCTAGTGAACCTCTTCATCATCATCATCAGCGCTAGTGAACCTCTTCATCATCATCATCAGCGCTAGTGAACCTCTTCATCATCATCATCAGCGCTAGTGAACCTCTTCATCATCATCATCAGCGCTAGTGAACCTCTTCATCATCATCATCGGCGCTAGTGAACCTCTTCATCATCATCATCAGCGCTAGTGAACCTCTTCATCATCATCATCATCAGCGCTAGTGAACCTCTTCATCACGCTTTTACTTCAGTCCTGTTGGATGTTACTGTGATACTCATTCTTTCTGTCTCTTTGCACAATATGATATGAATAGAATTAGCTGATTAGAATGAACTTTATATTTGTATATCAAGACTTTTTCCACTAAAATGTATTTTCACAGGTTATTGTGGCCTGTATTTTGTATTCCGCGCTTTATTGAAGGATTTTTGGAGACAAGCCGATCTTGGACAATATTTTGATGTTTTTCTCATATGCACAATGTTTAACAACTGAAATGTAAATGTATTTGTTGAACCATGCTGGAAAAGTGGGGTTATTACCGTGAATTTCTGCCTTGATTATGAAAGTTCATTGAGACTGGAGATGAACGCAATATTGTGACAGATTTTATTATGCATTCCTTTCTTCTGTTCAGCAAACAAAACTGTTTTTTTACATCTTTAGACTCTGTTAATCGACAGACCAGCTGGAGGTGAAATTTAATGTGATCAAAGAATAAAAAGCCACTGAACAGTTGTCATGAGTGAAGTGTGTACCTGTGTCTCCACATCGAGAGCTCATACTCCTGAACACTAACTGTTTCTCTGATTATCAGTGTGTGGTCTGTCATCATCAAGTGTGACTCTGCCATTTTGTGCAAATTAAAGGAATTTCAAAACAAATTTCCTGGTTAAACATTAAAGCACACTAGTGATAAACAGTGAAAATGTTTTTCATAATTTGCAAAATTGAGAATTATCCACAAATAACACTTTTCACTCAAAAACTGAGGTATGTAAGCTCAGATAAAGAAGGCCTACGATTGATCAATTCCAAAAAGAAATATAAAAACGGTCCTAATTGAAAGAAAACAACTTGACTAAAAGACTGAATCCAATATTTGGTGATGATGTAGCATAATGAGAGATTTATAAGAGGTTTTGTGTAGGCCGGTCATTTTTGACTGTGAACATCACGAGTGTTACAATGTGGGGGAAAACCAATTATCAAAAAAACTATTGGGAACTTGTTAGACTCTGGGTGAGTAGAGTCAGTAAACTTTAGTCCAATACAATAACATTTACTACGGGGGAATCCTCTCCGTGTCATTATGACCCGAACACAACCTGAGGGTTAAACAACCATGAAATCAAACCTGGAGTGCTTGGCTTTTGTCTCGAGGAGGATAAGATACTGAGAAATGTGTTGAATCCGTTCATGCAGTGGCGTACAGGATCATACATACATCATATATATATATATATATATATATATATATATATATATATATATATATATATATATATATATATATATTATATGGCCACATCTGTCAGTCCTCGATGTACAGGTGTGAGTTCAGTCTCACTCCAGTGTGAATGTAATTGTATTAAGGACTCAAAAACAGACTGGCGACTGTATTCTGTAAAACACCGTTTTATCGATTTTTTATATTTTCCTTAGAAAATATACATACCACACTAAGAGTTATTTTGATGCATGCTGGGATGGCGACTGGTATTGAGTATTTCTCAGTGGAACTAGGCAATGTTTACACATAATCATGAGGAAAAAAGCCGATAATAACGGCCTACAAGGCAACTGTGTTTTCCCGTCCTGTGTGACTGTGAAAACAGGCGTTTCAAAACAAGTGATGAATTACTTATGCAGGCTTTTGTTGCTCTATAAGCGGTCATGAGGTGTAAAGAAAGAGCAGTGGAAAGCGGTTGGAGTGTGTGGGTGTGTTTTTGGAAGGGAGGTCGCTCACACACACACACACACACACACACACAGCTTTAGGAAAGCATGGCACAGGGACACAGAGGCTTCGATCTTCTGCTGCCTGAGGAGAAAGGAGGAACACTGTATGTGTTGATGCTGCTCTCCATCTTCCCTCTCTACTGCTGGTTTCGTGGAGGAGGTGAGAGTCTGAAGTCTTTGCGTTCTTTGCTTTTTACTGTTTCTAAAGAGGACAGTGGAGTGGTCACAGGAGAGTAGGAGTGATGGGAACGGCACACGACTCGACACAGATCCGCACTGAGCTCCAGCGCTGATATTAATCATATTTTAAGCATGTTTTTCGCTTATGTCAATGTTGTTCTTTTGTAAATAAATGCTAAGATGTCTCATTATTGGCTTTAAAAATGTTTGTTATGCTATGTTTGTTCTCTATAGACTACAGGTCAAAAAACAAGTTTGGAATAATTTTATTAATGTTTTTGAAAGACTCCCCAAAGTTCAAAAATACTGTAAAAACAGTGAAATATTATTCTAAAAACAGCTGTTTTCTATACAGTAAAGTGTAATTTATTCCTGTTATCAAAGCTGAATGTTCAGCATCATTACTCCAGTCTTCAGTGTCACACGATCCTTCAGAAATCACTATAATATGAGGATCTGATGCTCAATAAACATTTATGATTATTATCAGTGTTATATTTATTGTGGAAACTGTGATACACTATCATACAAATGAAACAGGTTGTGTCTCATATAGGTTGTGTCTGCATGCATTGAGTGATTTAGATCAAACTTGAGCTGTATGTTTGGTCACATGGACTGTACTGATGTGACTATTGTAATTCACAGTCATAGCGCCACCAACTGGCAGTAGAAGTGTGTCACAACAGGCCTTGAAATCGTCCTCTTTCACTTCAGACTTGGTCAGAATAATGTCAGACCACGGCTGATGTAAAACTGCCAAAGGATGTCTTAAATAGTGTTGACACGAGTGTAGACACATGGCTACATTCACAAAACTTGTTATATATGTTGCTTTCATCAAGCTTGACAATTTTCAAAATTATTTTCAATTTTCAACAGGAAGTCGGCCAATTTGGAAATTTGAGACTATTTGTCTCTAATTGAGCAATTTGAAAATTTGAAAATTGCAGACTATGTTTTTTTTTTTTTTTTAATATTCCTCCAAGGGGATAAATGCGATTTTCGCTAAACTTAGTAAAGATAACCCCAAGAGATTGAAGATGCAAAATTGTGAACAGATTTTTGATATCTTAAACGGTGTTGCCATGGCGATGGATTAAATTAATGACAAAAATGGGAAACTGGAAGAGTCACATATCTTCTGAGAAAATTGTCTGATTTGGATCAAATTGGTGTTGTATGTTTACTCATGAGGGCTGATCACGTGGATGTTGCTGTTGTGGTTCACAGTCACAGCGCCACCAGCTGGCAGCAAGAAGCGCAGCGTCAGAGTCTAAAATAATTTATTTAAGTTTATTTATTTAAGTTATTAATTAAGTTATTATGCTATTATTTATATGTTATTATTATATTATTAACTAATAACTATATTAGTTATTATGTTTTATACATGAATTACTTTGCACCTAATATTGCATATTTTGAAAGTAAGACTGATTTATCACTAAAGCGCTAAGCGCCATACTATAATAATAAAATATTATATATATATATATATATATATATATATATATATATATATATATATATATATACATACACTGTGTATATAGTAGTCAATATTTGAAGTGAATCAAAAAAGTCAAGAATGGGTATATTGCTAAAAAAATTATGAAAATATAACTTTTATGAAAGGTTTTGATCCACTTCAAATGTTGACTACTGTATATATATATATATATATATATATATATATATATATATACGTATATACAGTATATGTATATATATATATAATTTAATGAGAGGTTGTTTTTCTTACAGAGAGCAGAGAGGAAGAGATCGAAATTTCCTCTGTTTGCCATCGACCTGAAGGTCTGGAAGCGCTACAGGAAGAGACCAGATTCAGCAAGACAGAGTTGCAGTTCCTCTACAGGGCCTTCAAAAATGTGAGTGTTCCTCTACTTAAATAATATAAGGTGGAAAGCCAGTGCATCAGCTGGAAATATCACCATCATATGGAACAAATAATTGTTACTATTTGGTCTACGTTTCGATTTTATTCTTAATTCACTGTATATTGTATTATGTTGGAGGTTTTCCGTGTTTATGTTGGGAACTGTTGTGTGTTTCAGGAATGTCCCAGTGGAGTGGTGAACGAGGACATCTTTAAACTCATTTACTCTCAGTTCTTCCCACAGGGAGGTGAGACAGCATTGCTCCAATATACCTTCTGATTATATCTCTATATATTATTATTTTTGTTAATAATATAATGTTAATCTTTTTTATTTCAATGAATTATCAATTAATGCCTATATTTATAACAATCAATTAATGTCACAGTCCAGGCCAGGAAGGAGCATAGGATCACAATTGCAGCAGATTTACTTTTAATTTATAAAACAAAGGCTTTTCAGCAGACGAGAATCAACATAAAAGCTTTGCTAAAGTAAAGACCATACCAGACAGTGAGGAGAACTAAACCGAGGGCTGAAAACTAAACACAAGTGCTGCGTGCACATCATGCTGTCATTACCGTAATTTCGAGATGACCACACGTGACGTTTTACTTGGAACTTTTCACGTCCTTGAACTGGAAACTATGCGTTTCAGTGAACACGATCACTATCAACGGCCAACCGAATCTGGTGATACAGCGGTCACATGGTACAAGTAGGAGCTCTCATAAAATTCCCAGTTTACAAGCTGCAATTATGAGTTCTATGAGGATGTAAATGCTTTTTACAAGTTGGAATATCATAATAATGATAATTAAGTCATGGTGTAAACTTACCTAAGAAACAGGTGAGCAAAGCAATCAGTAACCATAGCAACAAACAATGGCATAATCAGTAACCCTGGATTCAGAACATAAACCTGATCATCTACCTGAAGGTCTAGACTCCTTGGCTCTATTTTTTAGGGCTCCAAGCTCCGACGTCACTGAAACACAATTGTTTTTGCTTTAACTTTTATTGTTGTTTTACTTCCCTAAAAATGTGTTTTGGAGTAAAAAACGTAAATCACAAAGATCTCAAACTAATCATGTGCAAACAATAAATAAGTATATCTTCACAAAAATATGGGCTAGAATCAAAATTATTTCGCTAAGTCATTGAATGAGGTCCAACACAATGCATATCTCTGATTCCATTTCAATCTATAAAAAAACTCCTCAACTCAAAAAATCCTTCTCCTCCTAAGCCATTTGACCTGTTTATATTACATTTATGGCCAGGGAATATGCATGTGATGTATTTAGCATGTATCATTGTGTGTCAACTTGTGTGTAACTAGAAAAATAAAATGTTCAACCTTGCCAGTTTTGGTTGTTCCTCCCTTTTTCCAAACTGCTTGGACCCAAATTATAGTCTTTTAATAGTAGGCAGAGTATTTTAGAGTATTTTTTTTTTTAATTCAAATTCATTCTCTCTCTCTCTCTCTCTCTCTCTCTCTCTCTCTCTCTCTCTCTCTCTCTCTCTCTCTCTCGCTCTCTCTCTCGCTCTCTCTCGCTCTCTCTCTCTCTCCCTCTCTCTCTCTCTCTCTCTCTCTCTCTCTCTCTCTCTCTCTCTCTCTCTTCTCTCAGATTCAACCAATTATGCACATTTCCTATTCGAGGCATTTGATACTAACAAGAATGGCTGTTTGAGTTTTCAGGTAAGCTGTAGCATTTCGTTTGAGATACTGGCATGATAATGAGAGAGCCAGGTTTTCTTTCTAGACCAGTGGTTTTCAGTCCTGGTCCTGTTTGTCTTCACACTTGATTCAGATCATCAGCTGGTAGAAAACTCTCCATGAACTCAACTAAGAGAGACACTCTCTAGTAAAGATTTATTTATTCAGCAGATTTCTTTTTCTTCTTCTGTTGTTATTGATCATTTTACAGGAGTTTGTTGCTGGACTGTCACTCATCCTTAGAGGCTCGATGTATGACCGGCTAAATTGGGCATTTAATTTCTATGACAATGATAAAGATGGATTCATCACAAAAGAGGTTTGTTGATGGGGTCATCAGCATTCACATGAATATATATTGCATCAGTGCGTATAGAAAGACCAGTGTAAAAATATCTGTGTGTATGTGGTTTCTGTCTCTCAGGAGATGACAAAAATCATGAAGTCGATTTATGATATGATGGGGAAGTACGTGTATCCATCCATGCATGATGATATTCCCAGAGAACATGTGGAACACTTCTTTCAGGTGAACCCAAACACACAGGAAGTTCATTTCAATTCTTTCCATTGGAATCAAGAAGGCGTGTTCTCACGCCTCAATAACAGTCTAACAGAGGAGGGCAGGAGGGGGCTTAGGTGGAGGACACAGAGCAGGGACATAGGACAGGCAGGGCTAAGTTGGAGAAGAATGTGGGAGGAGCCAGGGCGGAATATCCAGCAGGAGGACCAGGATGCAGACCCACAGTGGAGTCAAGGGGAGGAGCCATGGTGGAGGCTTAGCAGCTGAAACCAGGGGGACGACTGACTGCAGGGTGCATGAGGACTGAGATAACGGCGGAGCGAATGAGGACCAATGCGGAGCTGAAGGGAAGGAGTAGCCCGCCGGAGCCTAAGGGGTAGAGAGACATGAAGTCCATGGCGCAGGTACGCAGGTAGAGCGACAACTGACCAAGGCGAAGTACGAGGGACGAAGAAGGCCGGTGGAGTTGTAGGGATGATGGTCCTGGGTGGAGCCAAGGTGGAGCCGACTGGTCAACAGGCCGAGGTGGAGTGACGAGAACTAGTGGGTTGACACTCCAGGGCTGGACTGGCAAACACTGGCGAGCCCAGGGCACATCCCAGGGGAGGCAGAGCCAGCATGGAAGGAGCAGGAGTGCTGAGAGGAGACAGTTCAGGAAGGGCTGAAGGACTGGGCAGTGCGGGCAGGAATTTCACAAATAACTCTCTAGGTAGACACAGGACAGACAAATCTCTCAGGAATGACACTCTTGGCCGACACAGAATAGGGAGACCTCTTAGCGAACCATCTTCTCCTCCATCTTAGCGAACATGGAACAGGCAGACATTTCTCAGTAGGTTGACTTGACACAGACAGAGGAGGTGGAAGTGGGAGGCAGGGACTCAGGAACACAGACTCCAGTAACTCGGTGCTGTAACAGGTTCAGTGCAGGGTGACAAGGCAGGCAGGAGACACTCTCAGTCAATCGGTAAAATCAGTAAATCTTCCTCTGCCACAGTAGAGGGGGTAGGGCTCCACTTCATCCCCTGCGACCGGCACGCCATTTTCCTCCTTACTCAGATGGTGAAGGGGGAACAATCGTGGAGGAGTACCCACTCCACATACTCCTTAAAAGTCACTAGAGGCTCGACTCCTGGCAACCGCCCTCTCGTCTCAACCTTATCCGGAAAAGCACACACAGACAGGCATCATCATAGTGCACAAGGTGGTGGAGATCCAAAAAAGCCAGTGTGTGCCTTTCTAGAGACTGGTTTCCCTGCGAAAAGAGGAGGATACAATCTGCTGCTAGATCCATATTTGATCAGTTCTTCTGTCACAGTCCGGTTTAAATAAAATGTGAGGAAACGATCTAAGCGCAGCAGTATAATGTTTTTTTCAAACAAAGAAAAACCAAACACTCAGAGCACAAGAACAGAACCACCGGGGTAGGCTATATCGGAATGAGAACTGACAAAGAACTGACAGAAACACATGGCTTAAATACACAACTCAATGAAATGAACCACAGGTGTAACTGAATCAGTAACCAAGGTAACAAACATGGTTATTAACACAGGGTGGAAAACTAGATAAAAGGAAACATGCATAAAACACAGGAAAACTGAACATAACCCTGACATCTATATTGAACCCCTGGGTTCTTGACTCAATTTTAAAGAACCCTTTATGCATAAAGGTTCTATTAAAGGAAAAATGTTTTAAATTATTGAAGAATACTTTCATGTTTAACAGGTTGTTTTAATTCTTTCCGGTGATAAAGTATGTTAACAAATTGTTTAATTCATAAAATCAATGTAATCAAAATAAAAAAAAGGCTTAAAACAAAATTAACTGAAACTAAATCCATAAAATGATCCTATGATGGGAACCGCTAAAGGTTCTATATATAAAGCGCATGAGAGAACCCTTTAAGCTTCTATATAGAAACTTTTATAGAATAGTGAATAAAGCAATTGTAAGATGATGACTTTGACGAACTGCATTTGCGCTAAATGCATGACTGGAAATGCAAGACTTCAAGGCTCGAAGTCATCCTGAACTTGATCATTTTTTTCCCAGAAAATGGACAGAAACCGTGATGGAGTGGTCACCATTGAGGAGTTCATGGAGTCATGTCAAAAGGTTCATCTCTATCACTCATTACTGTTATCCGAATGCAATACAAACAAATTCAGACATAAAATACTTCAAGAGAGAATTGCAGAAAGCAGGTTTAACTTACCATGACATTAATCCTGAGTTCATTAAGCAGCAGGTGTTGTCTCTTTAACTCATAACCAGTATAACTGTATACTGTGGCAAGCCTATGCATCACACTAAATAGCTTCCTTTTTAAAATAAATAGATCAAATATATACAGAAAACTAAAACGCTGAACCATGAACAGAGAAACCTTAGGGCTTAAATACACACAAAGTAATCAACGGAACTAAGAACAGGTGTAATACTAATGAATGAGTAACTATGGAAACTTACTAGCAAACAGAACTAACTACCAAACCGAAACAGGTAACAGAAAAAAACAAAACCAAAAAAGAACAAGACTGTAATGGTTATGTGTTGTTGATTACTAACATACCCTGCAAGTTCCTCCAGTTTTGGGTACTGAAACCTGAGGTATACAGCTTACTCCTGGATAACTTACCCAGTTTAATTGTTAAATCTGCTTTCTGTAATATCCCACAGGAAAATGTGACTCTTGCCAATTACTCTTCTTTCTTTTCTGTTTAAGGATGAGAATATCATGCGGTCAATGCGTCTGTTTGACAGCGTCTTTTAGGATTTTCTGCCCGGCTGTGATTTTCAGAACCACATTCTTCTCTCTCCATCAAGAAGTTATACATTTCCCATATAGGCCTTTATATATTTATTTTTTTCTTAGAGAAAAAAGATTTGGACTCCCTAGAGAAACTTGATTTGTGTGACCATCTTCCCTGAAGACAGAGACGCAATTTTTTTTAAAGAGCTCATTTGAGCTTCTTATGGAAACAGTGTGCAAATATATGTTTTGGTTTTATCCATTCGTGTATTGAATTTTTTTATTGTTCTTTTATTCTTTTTATTTCATTGTTCCAAATGCCGGTTAAAGGCATTACGGTTAAAGTTGAAAAGGGTCACGCGCTTGCGTATGATACGAGAATATTCAGGTGAGTAGTATAGAGCTCAATGGGTAGCCATGGTTCTGATCATCTGATCATCAGTGTTTGGATTATAGGTGACAAAGCTTGTTAGCTAAACATCCCCATTGAGTGCTGTTTACCCCATTGGCTGACCAGGGGTCTCAGTTTATTATTAATACTATGGCTGCATGCTAAGTCCGCTCTGGGCCCATGGATTTGATGGATGCTCACACCCAATGTCCTACCCGTTTGGGTATTGACCACCTCCAGGAAGCTCTAACAGTTCCTTGTCCCGAGAGTAGCATTATAAAAGTGAGACAACAACGATTTGCAGGATTGGACTTGAATTTTGGGGTGTTTCCCCGGCTGAGCAGCAAGTGATCAACGACCTGCAGATCAGCTGAGGGACCTCCAAAGAAGAAGCATGTTACTTCTGCTCTCCTAGCCCACCAGGGGACTGAGCTTAGTCCAGTCCAGAACCTCCAGGCTTTACCGGCGGGTGATGTTCCAGTAAAGAAGTTGATTGTAGGGAGACATGTACGCCTACTTCTCTGTTACCTCGCCATGAACCATCCATTAGCTTTTCTCAAGAGGATATGGATACTGTCTCGCTGGCTGCTTTAGATTCCTTGGTTGAGCCTGAGCAAGGTCAATATTCCTTATAGGAAGACACATCATCTCCATTGTCCTAGTCTCAGCAGTCCCATAGCGATGAGGGCTCGACCTCTGGACCCACCTTTCCCAGTTCCGGGTCCTTCAAACCTTGTCCGCCGTCCAGTTTCTCGGCCAGAGAATTTCTTAATGCCGGTTTGCCCCAACTTTATGGATGTAGTTGTTTCTGGATTAATTCAGCCCCAGCAGCTGGACCGGACTGGGTAGCACGTACTTTGGCGATGCACAGGAGATGGGTCTTGGTAATATGCCTCCAGTGGAGACATGTATATCTTCCTTCGTAGAGTCCCCTGATGAAGCCTTCAAACAGAATCTTTGATGTTCCAACCCAAAATGCAGACATGCCAATGCCCTGGAACTCTTTAGCTCACTTGATGCTTTCACTTTATTTATCTATGACTAATGGTACTTCATAGCTGGTTTCAGCGTCTTACCCGCCTCTTGAACAAGATCATATTAAGTATCTCTCTACAAAGACTGCCTTTCTTTTGGCCATAACATCAGCCAAGAGTGTCAGTGAGGTGTAGTCATTCCACTATGCATTTGGTGGTGACCAGAGGATAATCATGCTATGCTTTGCCCAAGCCCAGATTTTTAGGTGTCAACACAGTTTGCTCACTATTCTGTGATTTGCCCTTCTGATGATCCTCCTAATCCAGCACTGTCCAGCTCAAGCGTTACAGTGATATGTGTCAACAACAGCATCGTGGCACACCAACAAATGGTTATCCGTTTTGGTCCCTGTCGGAGAGGTGCATCCTTGTCTAAGCAACGGCTATCTCATTGGGGGGTAGACAGCATTTCCAATGCTTATCACTTAGTAGGTCACCCAGCTCCAACGCCTGTAAAGTGCCATTCTACTTGTGCTGTTCCCACTTCGTGGAATCTCCCTATCAGACATATGTACAGTAGCCACATGGGTATCACCTTCCACATTTACAAGATTTTACTGGCTAAATATTGCCTCCCTGACTTCAGTTAGCTGTGCTGTATTTACAGACAATGTTTAGGGGTCAGTCCTTGTGACTTGTTTAACAGTCTCTGGCGGCCTGGAACTATGAAATAGAATGCTGCTGATATTATTATTCAATGTTTATTTGACAGGGACAAATGCATAAAACATTGCTTTATAAAGAATACAAAGTAGATGCCATGCACACAGGTTTCTAGCCATGACTAATTTGCAACCCCTGTCCCTGGTTAGGCTTATAAAATTAAAACAGAAATTACAGAGTATTGAGTTTAAAATTTATAGCTATTAAAATACATATAATAAATACATCCCATACATGAGATAAGATAAGGGCTTAAGTAGATGTAGAAATCACTATAAAACAGAGTCTAGACACATTTAACAATACAAGAACACAAAAGTGTGCATATGGCTGTGCGTGCTAACATATGCAACATAATGTTTGTATGCATTGTGTTGTATCCTGTACAGTCAGTGTTCACAGAGTTGTTTCAGTTTCAGCCATTGCTTTAAATGTGTATTAGTACTATGTAATATGTACTCCGATATGTCATTGGTCAAGGTCAGGTGTGAATGAATTCAATTAAATTTCAATTCACATTTACTTGTATAATAATAATAATAATAAGCATGCATTTTATTTCTAACGCGCTTTTCTTAGACTCAAAGCGCTACAATATACAAAAAAAAGAATAACAACAATAAGATACAATAAAACAAACACATTCATTTGCAATAAGCAGCTCTAAAAAAGTGTCTTTAAAGAATTCTTAAAACAGCCCAATGTTGGAGAGTCTCTATTAATTCCCGATGGTAGAGCATTCCACAGACGTGGCTGAGACCGAAAATGCTCGACCACTATTGACTTTAATTTATATCGAGGCTGCTGAAGGATACATGACCTAGAAGAGCGCAGAGAGCGAGCTCGAGTGTGAGAGGTAACTAAACTGCAGAGATAGGCAGGGGGCGTCCCATGAATCGCTTTATACGTTAAAACCAGTGTTTTGAATTCGATACGTGCTTGTATAGGCAGCCAATGCAAATCATGGAGTACCGGGGAAATATGTTGTCGAGCAGTTGTATGTGTCAAAAGCCGGGCGGCTGAATTTTGAATATATTGTAGTTTTTTGATGGATCGATTTGGAGACCAGGATAGAGTGCATTTCAAATGTCCATTCATCCGCGCGGCGCGCCCCCTGGAGGAAGTTAACGTTCACTTCCACGAACGTGACATCATTCTCTCCATTCATTGGCTGTGAAGGCGGAAGTGAGTCGCATTAACCGTTCCGCCAACATCAATACAAACACACAACATCGCCGCAAGAAAACAGGTAAGATAAACGCTTACTTCATAAACTAAATCTAGTTTATTATGTCAGCCCGCCGCGTGTCATAATTCACAATCTGCTCTCGATGAGTGTATGCCTCATTTCCCGGTGTTTAGCTGTGAATGTATGTCATATTAGCTGCCCAGTTTAGCATGCCATTCATATGATGTTTGTTGTTCAGTTTCACGGAATATCTGACATATTTTCATTTTATAATATTAGAACAGGGTGTTCAATCATTTAGATGCCACATGTGATCATTATCGTGCGAGGGACCCCATTTAAAGGGCATTCATAAATGTATATGTCTAAAGACTTAATATTCATACTGTGACAAATACATATTAGCCTATAAATGTGTAAAATATTATTTGGAAAATAGCCTATTTTTTTTTACTCGCTATAGCACTGTGCTGTGTATTGTTTATTTAATGTTTTATTATTTATTTTAACGTTAATCTATTTGTTTTTTAATGTAACTTTTATAATTCATTTGAATATATTATTTATTCATTTCTTAATATGAGGATATTCTAATATTTTTTACTTATCATATTTTGTATTTTAATCTTTTTGTTTATTTTATTTAATCTTATTACTTTCTTTTTACAATGTGTGTGTCAGTATTATGTATTTGTTATTTAAATCAATTTTTATTATTTATTTGAATGTGTCATTTGTTGTTGATTTTATTCCGTGTTTGAATCTCGTGTTTCCTCTTCTCTGTGTGTGTGTGTGTGTGTGTGTGTGTGTGTGTGTGTGTGTGTGTGTGTGTGGGGTAAGTATGGAGCTGGCCCACAGTCTGCTGCTGAATGAAGAAGCGCTGGCTCACGTCACCGAGGCCAAGAGAGCCGTCTTCATCTTCGAGTGGCTCCGCTTCCTGGATAAAGTTCTGATCGCTGCTAACAAGGTAAACGATCATGGAGAAACACATGCAGCCACTAAATAATGAGTAATATTTAGCCATTGAATTGATTTTCAGGGCCATTTTTACACATTTGAGGGAAATGTGTTTCAGTAATATTCAGTTTTCAAATATCAAATATCTCAGCAAATTAATTTGACTAAATTCTCATCTGAACAACTATGGCTGTAATTATAAAATCGAATCAACATACACGCACAATTCTGTTCGTAAAAGCACAATTTTTATACAAACAAATACATTTTTGAATAACTGTACTGCTATGTTAAATCAGACACTGCAGATTTGATGAGTCCTTCATGTTTAGTGTCTTCAGATCCGAGGCTGGTCTGAAAGAGGCGTTGATCATGTTTATTCCCTGCACACTCGTTCAGGAAGTGTGTTTCTGTCGTGTGTTCTACGGTGTTGCTGCAGTTTCTGCCGATCTGATTTGAGCTCAGTCTAAACATCCTCATTTTCATCTAGTGAAAGAAATACACAAAAGAAGATGAAAGCCAACATATTAAACGTAATGCATGTATATTTATTGATTAATTCACTATTTTTAGAGGGGGTCAAAATGATTATTTTCACCTGAGATTTTGGATTGACTGTGTGTGTGTGTGTGTGTGAGCGCAGGTGGATGTGAAGGAGAAGCAGAAGCAGCTGGTGGAGCAGCTGACGGGGTTTATCAGCAGTGTGTGTGTGTGTGTGTGAGCACAGGTGGATGTGAAGGAGAAGCAGAAGCAGCTGGTGGAGCAGCTGACGGGGTTGATCAGCAGTGTGTGTGTGTGTGTGTGAGCACAGGTGGATGTGAAGGAGAAGCAGAAGCAGCTGGTGGAGCAGCTGACGGGGTTGATCAGCAGTGTGTGTGTGTGTGTGTGAGCACAGGTGGATGTGAAGGAGAAGCAGAAGCAGCTGGTGGAGCAGCTGACGGGGTTGATCAGCAGTGTGTGTGTGTGTGTGAGCACAGGTGGATGTGAAGGAGAAGCAGAAGCAGCTGGTGGAGCAGCTGACGGGGTTGATCAGCAGTGTGTGTGTGTGTGTGTGTGTGTGTGAGCACAGGTGGATGTGAAGGAGAAGCAGCTGGTGGAGCAGCTGACGGGGTTGATCAGCAGTGTGTGTGTGTGTGAGCGCAGGTGGATGTGAAGGAGAAGCAGAAGCAGCTGGTGGAGCAGCTGACGGGGTTGATCAGCAGTGTGTGTGTGTGTGTGTGTGTGAGTGCAGGTGGATGTGAAGGAGAAGCAGAAGCAGCTGGTGGAGCAGTTGACGGGGTTGATCAGCAGTGTGTGTGTGTGTGAGCACAGGTGGATGTGAAGGAGAAGCAGAAGCAGCTGGTGGAGCAGCTGACGGGGTTGATCAGCAGTGTGTGTGTGTGTGTGTGTGTGAGTGAGTGCAGGTGGATGTGAAGGAGAAGCAGAAGCAGCTGGTGGAGCAGCTGACGGGGTTGATCAGCAGTGTGTGTGTGTGTGTGTGTGTGTGTGTGTGTGTGTGAGTGCAGGTGGATGTGAAGGAGAAGCAGAAGCAGCTGGTGGAGCAGCTGACGGGGTTGATCAGCAGTGTGTGTGTGTGTGTATGTGAGTGCAGGTGGATGTGAAGAAGCAGAAGCAGCTGGTGGAGCAGCTGACGGGGTTGATCAGCAGTGTGTGTGTGTGTGTGTGTGTGAGTGCAGGTGGATGTGAAGGAGAAGCAGGAGCAGCTGACGGGGTTGATCAGCAGTGTGTGTGTGTGTGTGTGTGTGTGTGTGTGAGTGCAGGTGGATGTGAAGGAGAAGCAGAAGCAGCTGGTGGAGCAGCTGACGGGGTTGATCAGCAGTGTGTGTGTGTGAGTGCAGGTGGATGTGAAGGAGAAGCAGAAGCAGCTGGTGGAGCAGCTGACGGGGTTGATCAGCAGTGTGTGTGTGTGTGTGTGAGTGCAGGTGGATGTGAAGGAGAAGCAGAAGCAGCTGGTGGAGCAGCTGACGGGGTTGATCAGCAGTGTGTGTGTGTGTGTGTGTGAGCGCAGGTGGATGTGAAGGAGAAGCAGAAGCAGCTGGTGGAGCAGCTGACGGGGTTGATCAGCAGTGTGTGTGTGTGTGTGTGTGAGCACAGGTGGATGTGAAGGAGAAGCAGAAGCAGCTGGTGGAGCAGCTGACGGGGTTGATCAGCAGTGTGTGTGTGTGAGCACAGGTGGATGTGAAGGAGAAGCAGCTGGTGGAGCAGCTGACGGGGTTGATCAGCAGTGTGTGTGTGTGTGAGTGCAGGTGGATGTAAAGGAGAAGCAGAAGCAGCTGGTGGAGCAGCTGACGGGGTTGATCAGCAGTGTGTGTGTGTGTGTGTGTGAGTGCAGGTGGATGTGAAGGAGAAGCAGAAGCAGCTGGTGGAGCAGCTGACGGGGTTGATCAGCAGTGTGTGTGTGTGTGTGTGTGAGCACAGGTGGATGTGAAGGAGAAGCAGAAGCAGCTGGTGGAGCAGCTGACGGGGTTGATCAGCAGTGTGTGTGTGTGTGTGTGTGTGTGTGTGAGAGTGCAGGTGGATGTGAAGGAGAAGCAGAAGCAGCTGGTGGAGCAGCTGACGGGGTTGATCAGCAGTGTGTGTGTGTGTGTGTGTGAGTGCAGGTGGATGTGAAGAAGCAGAAGCAGCTGGTGGAGCAGCTGACGGGGTTGATCAGCAGTGTGTGTGTGTGTGTGTGTGTGAGTGCAGGTGGATGTGAAGGAGAAGCAGGAGCAGCTGACGGGGTTGATCAGCAGTGTGTGTGTGTGTGTGTGTGTGTGTGTGAGTGCAGGTGGATGTGAAGGAGAAGCAGAAGCAGCTGGTGGAGCAGCTGACGGGGTTGATCAGCAGTGTGTGTGTGTGTGAGTGCAGGTGGATGTGAAGGAGAAGCAGAAGCAGCTGGTGGAGCAGCTGACGGGGTTGATCAGCAGTGTGTGTGTGTGTGTGAGTGCAGGTGGATGTGAAGGAGAAGCAGAAGCAGCTGGTGGAGCAGCTGACGGGGTTGATCAGCAGTGTGTGTGTGTGTGTGTGTGAGCGCAGGTGGATGTGAAGGAGAAGCAGAAGCAGCTGGTGGAGCAGCTGACGGGGTTGATCAGCAGTGTGTGTGTGTGTGTGTGTGAGCACAGGTGGATGTGAAGGAGAAGCAGAAGCAGCTGGTGGAGCAGCTGACGGGGTTGATCAGCAGTGTGTGTGTGTGAGCACAGGTGGATGTGAAGGAGAAGCAGAAGCAGCTGGTGGAGCAGCTGACGGGGTTGATCAGCAGTGTGTGTGTGTGTGTGTGTGTGTGTGAGCACAGGTGGATGTGAAGGAGAAGCAGAAGCAGCTGGTGGAGCAGCTGACGGGGTTGATCAGCAGTGTGTGTGTGTGTGTGTAAGCACAGGTGGATGTGAAGGAGAAGCAGAAGCAGCTGGTGGAGCAGCTGACGGGGTTGATCAGCAGTGTGTGTGTGTGTGTGAGCACAGGTGGATGTGAAGGAGAAGCAGAAGCAGCTGGTGGAGCAGCTGACGGGGTTGATCAGCAGTGTGTGTGTGTGTGTGAGCACAGGTGGATGTGAAGGAGAAGCAGAAGCAGCTGGTGGAGCAGCTGACGGGGTTGATCAGCAGTGTGTGTGTGTGTGTGTGTGTGTGTGTGAGTGCAGGTGGATGTGAAGGAGAAGCAGAAGCAGCTGGTGGAGCAGCTGACGGGGTTGATCAGCAGTGTGTGTGTGTGTGTGTGTGTGTGTGTGTGTGTGAGTGCAGGTGGATGTGAAGGAGAAGCAGAAGCAGCTGGTGGAGCAGCTGACGGGGTTGATCAGCAGTGTGTGTGTGTGTGTGTGTGTGAGTGCAGGTGGATGTGAAGGAGAAGCAGAAGCAGCTGGTGGAGCAGCTGACGGGGTTGATCAGCAGTGTGTGTGTGTGTGTGTGTGTGTGAGTGCAGGTGGATGTGAAGGAGAAGCAGAAGCAGCTGGTGGAGCAGCTGACGGGGTTGATCAGCAGTGTGTGTGTGTGTGTGTGTGTGTGTGTGTGTGTGTGTGTGTGTGTGAGTGCAGGTGGATGTGAAGGAGAAGCAGAAGCAGCTGGTGGAGCAGCTGACGGGGTTGATCAGCAGTGTGTGTGTGTGTGTGTGTGTGAGCGCAGGTGGATGTGAAGGAGAAGCAGAAGCAGCTGGTGGAGCAGCTGACGGGGTTGATCAGCAGTGTGTGTGTGTGTGAGCACAGGTGGATGTGAAGGAGAAGCAGAAGCAGCTGGTGGAGCAGCTGACGGGGTTGATCAGCAGTGTGTGTGTGTGTGTGTGTGTGAGTGCAGGTGGATGTAAAGGAGAAGCAGAAGCAGCTGGTGGAGCAGCTGACGGGGTTGATCAGCAGTGTGTGTGTGTGTGTGTGTGTGAGTGCAGGTGGATGTGAAGGAGAAGCAGAAGCAGCTGGTGGAGCAGCTGACGGGGTTGATCAGCAGTGTGTGTGTGTGTGTGTGTGTGTGAGCACAGGTGGATGTGAAGGAGAAGCAGAAGCAGCTGGTGGAGCAGCTGACGGGGTTGATCAGCAGTGTGTGTGTGTGTGTGTGTGTGTGTGTGAGCACAGGTGGATGTGAAGGAGAAGCAGAAGCAGCTGGTGGAGCAGCTGACGGGGTTGACCAGCAGTGTGTGTGTGTGTGTGTGTGTGTGTGTGTGTGTGTGTGTGTGAGCACAGGTGGATGTGAAGGAGAAGCAGAAGCAGCTGGTGGAGCAGCTGACGGGGTTGATCAGCAGTGTGTGTGTGTGTGTGTGTGTGTGAGCACAGGTGGATGTGAAGGAAAAGCAGAAGCAGCTGGTGGAGCAGCTGACGGGGTTGATCAGCAGTGTGTGTGTGTGTGTGTGTGTGAGTGCAGGTGGATGTGAAGGAGAAGCAGAAGCAGCTGGTGGAGCAGCTGACGGGGTTGATCAGCAGTGTGTGTGTGTGTGTGTGTGAGTGCAGGTGGATGTGAAGGAGAAGCAGAAGCAGCTGGTGGAGCAGCTGACGGGGTTGATCAGCAGTGTGTGTGTGTGTGTGTGAGCACAGGTGGATGTGAAGGAGAAGCAGAAGCAGCTGGTGGAGCAGCTGACGGGGTTGATCAGCAGTGTGTGTGTGTGTGTGTGTGTGTGTGAGCACAGGTGGATGTGAAAGAGAAGCAGAAGCAGCTGGTGGAGCAGCTGACGGGGTTGATCAGCAGTGTGTGTGTGTGTGTGTGTGTGAGCACAGGTGGATGTGAAGGAGAAGCAGAAGCAGCTGGTGGAGCAGCTGACGGGGTTGATCAGCAGTGTGTGTGTGTGTGTGTGTGAGCACAGGTGGATGTGAAGGAGAAGCAGAAGCAGCTGGTGGAGCAGCTGACGGGGTTGATCAGCAGTGTGTGTGTGTGTGTGTGTGTGAGCACAGGTGGATGTGAAGGAGAAGCAGAAGCAGCTGGTGGAGCAGCTGACGGGGTTGATCAGCAGTGTGTGTGTGTGTGTGTGAGTGCAGGTGGATGTGAAGGAGAAGCAGAAGCAGCTGGTGGAGCAGCTGACGGGGTTGATCAGCAGTGTGTGTGTGTGTGTGTGAGCGCAGGTGGATGTGAAGGAGAAGCAGAAGCAGCTGGTGGAGCAGCTGACGGGGTTGATCAGCAGTTCCCCCGGGCCGCCCACTCGTAAGCTGCTCTCCAAGAACCTGGCGGTGCTTTACTCCATCGGCGACACCTTCACCGTCTTCCAGACACTCGACCGGTGCAACGACATCATCAGGAGCAAAGATGACACCGCTGCTTACTTACCCACCAAACTGTGAGTGCGCTCAATTACACACACTCACACTCTCTCACTCACATAGACTCACGCTGACGTGTGTGTGCAGCGCTGCGGTGGCGTGTGTCGGGGCGTTCTACGAGCGGATGGGCCGAATGCTGGGCAGCTCTTTCCCTGACACCATCAACAACCTCCTGAAAGCCCTGAAGAGTGCAGAGGTACAGCAGCTCTGTGTGTGTGTGTGTGTGTGTGTGTGTGTGTGTGTGTGTGTGTGTAGAGTGCAGAGGTACACCAGCTCTGTGTGTGTGTGTGTGTGTGTGTGTAGAGTGCAGAGGTACACCAGCTCTGTGTGTGTGTGTGTGTGTGTGTGTGTAGAGTGCAGAGGTACAGCAGCTCTGTGTGTGTGTGTGTGTAGAGTGCAGAGGTACACCAGCTCTGTGTGTGTGTGTGTGTGTGTGTGTAGAGTGCAGAGGTACACCAGCTCTGTGTGTGTGTGTGTGTGTGTGTGTGTGTGTGTGTAGAGTGCAGAGGTACACCAGCTCTGTGTGTGTGTGTGTGTGTGTGTAGAGTGCAGAGGTACAGCAGCTCTGTGTGTGTGTGTGTGTGTGTGTGTGTGTGTAGAGTGCAGAGGTACACCAGCTCTGTGTGTGTGTGTGTGTAGAGTGCAGAGGTACAGCAGCTCTGTGTGTGTGTGTGTGTGTGTGTGTGTGTGTGTTAGTGTTAATTTTACCAGCCATTTTTAAATTTAGTTTCAGTTTTAGTCCAGTTTCAGCATCGCTTGTTAGTTTTTATCACATTTAGTCGACATCATCCCATTTTTATTTAGTCTAGTTTTAGTCGACTATAAGTCGAGCATTTTAGTCTTTATTTTAGTCCAAGAAAACATAATTTTATTCGTTTAGTTTTAGTCAACAAAAACTGTCAACATTTTAGTCTAGTTTTAGTCAGGACATCATTTTAACCTTTTACTTTTTTGTCAGCAGATAATATTTAACATTTCCTAAAATTATTTCACATTTCAACATTTTCTCTCATCCTCTTTCTCCCGACCCCCGTGCAAAGCATGTTTTACTTTTAACCTGTCGCCGCCTCGCCGTGAATCCAGCTCCTGTCTGCTCCATGTGTTGTGTAGGCTACTCTGTGCCCGGCCCGCCCGCTCCAGGTTTGAAAGTGGGTGTGTGGCGGAAGAGCTGACGAGGAGGAGGCGGAGGAGGAGACAGGATTTGACAAAACCATATCATATAATAATATGTAATTTTCGTCTCGTCTTTGTTCGTGAACTAAAATGTCCATAGATTTTAGCCCAGTCTTTTATTTA